>CM066590.1:10341930-10926930 GCA_033816785.1 Picus viridis | reverse complement strand
GCTGTGTTTTCAGGCTGAGATCCCTCTTTTATTTGGTAAACACTGTTTAAGTCTCCTTATATGAGAGACTGTCTAAATAAAGTAGCCTGAACCAAATTATTTTACACATTTCCATGCATGGTGTTGTGTATAGGAGGCCCTCCTGCAGAAACTGTGAACTCCTCTATACACAAACAAGACTGAACTACATGAAAACATACATACACAGGCAGAGCTGTGTTTTATTTCTGTCAGCTAAGCCAACACAACTACTTCAGTGGTTAAACTGTGGTATAAATTTGTTTGCAAACAAACTACAGGCATTCTCTATAGAACAAACTCAACTGCATAAACTACAGTGCATTCCTGCCTGTGCTACACAGCATGCTTGGTGTTTTATTGCATTATAAATCCATATGAAGCCATTCACATAGCTGAATTTGTTATGTAGATGAGACAGCAGACTAAAAATTCTTGTTAATAACATGATTTTGTAAACTGGCTGGCAACATAATTTTAATTATTTGGGTACTAATGCTGCAGTACCAAATGACATGTCAAAACCCACCCTCATTACACCAGTAGAACAGCAATGTAAAACAACTCTTAATAGTTACGATACCTGCCTGCTGCCAGGCATATTAACTTTCATTTCTGTCCCTCAACTTTTACCAGTGCCAGAAGCACAAGTGCACTTCACTTAATTAGTTACTCATTGTAAAATGTAAAATACTTTAAATGATTTTGTCAACAAGCTCTTCAGATACAAATAATTTATGTTAATGCATTCTGCATTCAGCAGAATCTTACCTGGAGGCTTTACAGGGGTACTACTATGAATATCAAAAAGAATGTCACCAATGATTATTATTGTATTGTAGGAATAGTAGCAAATAAAGTGTCACCATCCCCCAGGTACTCTGCAGGCATCTTGTAAACCTTACATTAAAAATCAGAAAGTACAGTAAAGTCAAATGTAATTCCTACCTTAACAACTTCTTTGATACCATCAATGGTGGCATTCATAAAAGATTTCAGCATGTCAGCATCATTCAGATAATCTGCATATCTCACACACATGAATAGGATGTAGGCTGGAAGGCCAGGTATCATATTAACTACAACTCCACGTGGCTTCAGATCTGCATAAAAGAGAGTTATCAGCTTTATTATATAAAAATCAAATGATTCAATGTATCATTCCAAAAATTGGGATTCTTTTCTTCAGTGAGCAGTTACTTGGTAATTGATTTACTGGTGAACTCCTTGTTTCAGAAAAGTTCTGGAACAGTATTATTCATATAAGAGTATTAACTGATTTTTTGAGACAGGTAAGAGTACTGTAGCAAATTCTAAGGTTCATCAGGGCTTGGCCAAACAGGACAACCTCAAAAAGCAATTTGCATTTAACTATACACTGGAGGACCCACCAAATTCTGGCATTGCTTAATGACACATATTTGTCTGCAAAGGTATAAACATTTACAAGGTTGAAGGAGGTGAGAAGAAAAGGAAGAGGTTGTTTCCACCTATTCCATTTAATAATGGTACTAATGTACATGGAAAATTGCTCAACTTTACCATTATTTGTAAGCTAATGCAAAAAGCTGATTTGGCAGTAAGACAAAGTAAAGTAACTCAGAGGAAGAACAAAATTCCTCTACAAAAGAAACAAGTAGGTACATTTCCTTTCAGAGAAGGGAATGATACACAAACAAGAGAGTAATTCATCACACATGGATATCAGCTCAGCACTTACAGACTTATTAGATGACCAGGAAGAAAATGAATTCAAGTCCCTGGTGTGCTCTTGAGATTTATAGCTTTGTAAGTGCATAAATAATAAGAAAGATAATAAAGTCAACATTATGTAGTCAGACAAATTATTATTACACAGACAAAGCACTCCCATACTTGCAATGTCTGGCAGTAGAAAAAGTGCAATACAGAGCTTCCAAGTTGTATTGATGATGAGAAAGTGGGAATAAGGTAACTTTGAACTCAAGTGAAATACAGAACCTTGTAGTTTTTGCCACAGTGCTCTACACTGGATATCGTCAACTACTGATACAAAGATTAAGTGTTACTAAAATACCTAGGATCAGATTTTGAATGATCCTTTCTTCGTCCTCTTTTTTGTACTCCATCATTCCAATGTACTCTTTGGACAAAGCTGGCACAGGAGCTTCAGCTGTCAAACACAAAAGCACTGTTACTTGCAGGTAAACAGCTAAGGCAATGTTCATTTTAGAACAAGCTACTGGAGAAAAGCAATTTTCTCTGCAATAAACAGAGTATGGGCCCTGTTCATAATCATGTTCCTACATTGTGGTTCCACGCATTCTGAGTTAAAGAACATTAGGTGAATAGTTTCACTGGATTCAGTGGCATGAGAGCAGTGAAGGGGAAAAGGACCTGGGGGTCCTAGTGAAAGGTTGACCATGAGCCATCAATGTGCTCTTGTGGCCAAGGTGGCCAATGCCATTCTGGGGTGTATTAGAAGGGGTGTGGTTAGTTGGTCAAGAGAGGTTCCCCTTTCCCTCTACTCTGCCCTGGTGAGGCCACATCTGGAATATTGCATCCAGTTCTGGGTCCCTCTGTTCAAGAAGGACAGGGAGCTGCTTGAGAGAGTCCAGCGCAGAGCCACAAAGATGATTAAGGGAGTGGAACATCTCCTTTAGGAGGACAGGCTGAGGGAGCTGGGGATCTTTAGCTTAGAGGAGACTAAGAGGTGACCTCATGAATGTGTATAAATATGTCAAGGGGGAATGCCAAGAGGATGGAGCCAGGCTCTTCTCAGTGATGCCCAATGACAGGACAAGGGGCAGTGGGTGGAAGTTGAGGCATAGGAAGTTCCATGTAAACACGAGGATAATTTTTTTCACTGTGAGAGTGACAAAACACTGGAGAAGGCTGCCCAGGGGGGTTTTGGAGTCTCCCTCTGTGGAGATACTCAAAACCTGCCTGGATGTGTTCCTGTGTGATCTGCTCTAGGTGATCCTGCTCTGGGAGGAGGGTTGGACTGGATGATCTTTTGAGGTCCCTTCTAACCCCTAGCATTCTGGGATTCTGTGACTTCTGTTAAGAAACAGCAACATCTCTACATTAGTGACCTCTTCAATGTTTTTAAGAGCATTCTATGGTGAAGAATTACTTGCTGTGCAAGTGCTTTGTACAAACTAACTTCTTATCAGGAACCATCTGCCATTTGGGGCTAATGAGGGCTGTTACTCATCTGACACAAAACTAACATTCCGTTGGCTCAGAGACAGTTTGTGTGAGGGTATGCTCTAATTTCCACTGACAGAACCTTATGCCTCTGACAACCTTTAGTTTAGGGCCCACATGTGCCCATTATTTAGCTGGGAAAAAAAAATACAGGAAAAGACTTCCATGGAATTTCTGTTGATGTTTCCCCTTGCACATTTTCCTGAGGTTTTAATTTCCAACCCAACCCCAAACCCTAACATTTTTATTACATATACTTTAAATTCATATATGGAACATTTAAAGCTGTTAAGAAAAAAAATCATGTAACAATATCTTACCTTTTCCAATGGTCTTGGTAAGAGTTTTGATCTGATCCTCCAATTTTTTTATTATTCTATCTTTCATGTCTAATTTTTCTTCAAGATCCTGTAATAATCAGTCAGTAAGTTCAGAACAACTACAATTAAGAAATGTTTTCTACTGCTACAGGTTATTGCTGCAGCTGAAGAGCACCACGATGTATAAAGCTGGTGAGGGACTTTTTAGGATGCCAGGTAGCGATAGGACTAGGGGGAATAAAGCAAAAATAGAATTGGGTAGATTCAGGTTGGATGTTAGGAAGAAGTTCTTCACCATGAGCTTAGTGAGACTCTGAAACAGGTTGCCCAGGGAGATGGCAGAAGCCTCATCCCTGGAGGTTTCTAAGGCCAGACTGAATGGGACTTCGAGCAACCTGATTTAGTGTGAGATGTCCCTGCCCATAGCAGGGGGTTGGAACTAGATAATCCTTGAGGTCTCTTCCAACCCTGTCAATTCTAGGATTTACTTATATTTGGCAGGAGAAACTCTCTTATCTTTTTACTCTCCTGTCTTTTTGCTCTCCCAATGAATTGAGAAAACATCCTGTCCATATTGCAAAATCATTAATTATTTTCCTCTTTATTCTGCATTTCAGGTACAGTTTCTTCACTATGATTTCATTTTCTCACCATGTTTTCCACAGTAAGTCGAGTTGTCTCTTGCTTTATCTTGCTTTGTACATCATCCTTAATTTCTTCTTGCATTAGACCGTTGCTCAGTCCCTCAATTTCTTGGGTTGTGGCTTTCAGTCTCTCTTTATCTTTTATGTCTACTTCATTCTGGACCTCATTAGTTCTAAAAATAGATAGATAAGAAGCTGCATCTTTTTTCCTTCTTTCATTAAAGCATAGTCATATTTGTCCATTTTTTATTAACTGTACACAAGGCTGTAAAGCAAATCTTACACTGCATGTGGTACTTCAAGGAGTTTAAGTGACTTTGTTACCACAGCTTAAAGCAACTACGTTTAAAACAATTAAAACATATATTTACCGTCGTTGTGTCCTATCTCCTTCTAGCTCATAATGCAGCCGATTAGACATCTCTGGCATTGTTCCCAGTAGTAATTAGCAACAAAATCCAGCACAAAAGAAAAACAACAAAATCAAATGTGCTTACAATTCCTTGCTAGCATTCAGTTCACCTCTTCATACGCTTATAATAGTGTTTCATCTAACAAGATTGAATGACGTGACAGATAGTGTATCAGAGGAATATCTGCCTGCTCCACATCACACAGAATATTGTGTGGTGTGACAGTTTTAGGCTGTGCCTTTAAGAAAAGCACAGCTACAGAGTTCTCTAGCTGAATGTTTAGGTGTAAAAAGGAAAACAAAGGTAATTCTAAACTAATTTAATTGGTAGATCAGTAGAATGTAGCTTTAAGAACTTACAATCTGTCTTCAGTGCGTTCTGCCTTTCTTTCTGCTCTTGGCCTGAGTGCAAGTCCTTGGACTGAAACTTAGGAGGTAAGAAAGCTAACTTTCTTAACAACTGCTTTGAGCTAATGAAATTTCCCTCAATATCCATTTCTCTTTTTATCCCCCTGCTTTTTTGTTTAATTAGCTTTGGACAAGAAAGGGGGGGGGGCCGCGGGGGGAAGAGAGGGGTTTTGGGGGAACCTGAGGGGAAGATTCTCCTTGGGAGGGTTTCTCTGTGTTGCATTTTTTCCTGTGAATTTTGTATATATTTTAAGTACTGTATATTTTGTATATATTCATTGAATTTCATTCTGCTTGTAAAATACAGCTTTCCATTTGCTTCTCCAACTGAGTTTAGCTGTGCTTTATGTGGTGGGAGGATTAAACCTTCACACGTGGGATGAGCAATTTTGAAGGTACTAACATCTTGCAGTTGGTAATTAAACTCTAGCTTAGGAAGATACTGAAAATGGAGAACTCAGACTCCTCAGCAAGGTATGCTTTCATGATTTGAGAAGAACTTTCAAATAGGCTAATTCAATAAGAATTTACTTTTGTCTCCCCTCTAAATTTTTCAACACTCCACCTCATGAACTATGCCCAAAACATCCTTTCTTTAAATGCTTGTTTCCAAAGGCAGATTCCATTACATATCCTTAACAGTGCCCTATTGAAAACCCTGGCAGATATCCAAACCACAGATCTCCATGACAAAAGGGTAAAAAAAAAAAAGAGAGAGAAAAAACCAAAAAATCACAAATACCTGCATAAATTTTGTTCTTTAATGACAGATATAAACCATGTAACACACTGTGGTAGTGTTTCTTACGTTTTACTGGCATAAAAGTAAGTAGTAAGGTGATGAAGTTGTTATGTAAGATTGCTTCAGCTTTTAAAAATACAAATGTAAGGAATTCATCATGTTCACCTTAAACAACTGAAAGTCTAGGGACCATACTGGTACTTTACCTTTCAACTTCACAGCCTGCTCTTGAAGACGGTTTTCAAGATCTAATTTTTGGTTTTCAAGTTCAGAAACTTGCTGTTTAAGATCTGGGATCACCTTTTAGAGAAAAGATTTACACATTTCAGCACTTTTCCTGCTTCTCAAAAGTCTCAACACCTTCAATTGCAAGTAGTCAAAGACTGATGAGACTGTGGTGGAGTACTGCTACCTGCCTACCTGACTTGTTTAGCTTTTGTGGAGGCATCTGCTGTTGTCCACTCTTAAAAATGAAGCAGTGAGCTAACAAAATGTTTGGACTGCCCCTGTCTACCATTCTTCTGTTCCAGTTCTAATTTCCCTAGCTCAAATAACATTGGAAAAAGCATCAATGCATTACAAAAGAATTTTTTTAAATACCATTGTAACTTTCCCTTCTGTTTTCCCAGGATCACAGGATATTAGGGGTTTGAAGGGACCTCCACAGATCATCGAGTCCAACCCCCCTGCCAGGGCAGGACCACATAACCATATAATGTAGTGCAGGTCACACAGGAATGCATCCAGACGGGTCTTGAAAGTCTCCAGAGAAGGAGACTCCACAACCTCTCTGGGCAGCCTGTTCCAGTGCTCCCTGAGCCTTACAGTTCCTCCTCATGTAACTTTCTTTTATAGATATTTCTTTAGTTATATTTTGCTCAGCAGAAGAATCACATGGTATATAGGATCCTCTGGAATACTGGCATTTCTTTGTGTGAGCTAGGTGCTCACAGCACTCCTATGAGACGCTTACACCTTGCCTGCTATTTATTAGCAACTTCACGCGTGCTTCGCTGCCCTCTGGTGGGGAGAGCCTCGCAACTGCACAGTTCACTGAATCGCAGAATCAATGTCAGGGGCTGGAAGGGACCTCCAAAGATCACCTATCCAACCCCCCGGCCAGAGTAGGATCACCTAGAGCAGATCACACAGGAACACATCCAGGCAGGTTTTGAATATCTCCAGAGAGGGAGACGCCACATGCTCCCTGGGCAGCCTGTAACCTTCAGAAATCCTCCAGGTGCTTGGGTTTTCACTATCTAATTAGAGAACTTGTCAATGAAGTGTCTTCTTCCTCTCCCTCAGTTTTTATAGCTAAACATTAGGGCATATCCTTCTGGCCAGCTGGTGCCCTTCCAACTTCTTGCCCACTCCCAACTTAAGTTGCTGAGGTGGGGCAGAGCAGGAAAAAGAGAAAGCCTTGACAATGTGCAAGCTGTTTTACTCAAAAATTGGAAATGCAGCATCATACAAACTGCAACAGAGAAAGTTAACTCCATCCCAGACAGACCCAGTACACTGTTATAACACAGTGTACCTGCAGAATGTTACAGTATCACAAAACTGCTTTTCATGAAGTCTGAAATACCAAAAGTGTTCCATCAGAAAAAAATATATGGTCTGAGCAAAAAATAGCTATTTTTAAGGAATTCTCAGATGATGAGTTTAAATTATGTAAGTATTTTAAAAGGTATAGTGAGCTAACTTCCTGGTCACTGCCTAACCTCTGATCCATTTTTAGTTAAAGTTCTGTGTAAATAAAAACCCTAAATAAACCCTTGTTTCTTCATGACTTCCAGTATAGAGCTGCATATCTGCATAAATTATTACACCTCCCAAAACTTCCTTGCACCACTGAGAAACTGCAAAACACAAAACCAAAATACTTGTATGAGCTCAGCAGTACATATCCCAGCAACATTTTGAAGTCAAAAACATCCCTAAAAATTTGGAATATTTAGCCACATAAGTGTGCAAAGGTTCAAACATTCTAAAGACTCTCAGTGTCTCCCTAGCTGTCAAGGACAGAAGCCAAAGCCTGTGTGAGCACTATGCACTTGAATCTGTAAAAGAGTTGCCATTCTGTGATTACAATCAAATCTCAATTCAGATTTACACAAAAGCAAAGTGGAAAAGCCTCTGTGAAGCTGTCCCAAGAAGCTGTACAATGGAACAATAAATCTGGCTGCCTCCTACCCCAGAATGCAGGGAAAGAACCTTTAAGGATGTGCAATCCTAGCTGACCACATGGAGATTTCAAGGACATGATCACAAGATTTTGAGGGTTTTGTGCCCTCCCATTTGGATTTACACATTTGAATTGTGTAACTAAGTAACAAAAACAAACTTGGCTTTACTACACCTTGATCTTACCAGGTTTTCTGAAGTTAGCCTGCTGACTTCAAGTCGAATACCATCATTTATGTCATTTTCCTCTCGAAATAGTTTTTGTAGATGATTAATATCTTGGCTGAGATGTTCAACTTTAAAGTTCAAACCTTCAATCTCCTTTTCATATATTTCTTTCTGAGACTGGAAATGACTTTCCATTACTCTGTTAAAAAAAGGGAGAAAGAACATGGCAGATGTAGCACAACCTTCACAGGGTGGGTCAAGTTTAACACAGAGTGAAAACAAAGTACTGTGGTTAAGAGGCAGACATTCCATTACATCCCCTGTGCTTGGAGGGATTTGAAAGTTACACATGGTATCTAAGAGGAAACAGATTTCCCCCACTGACACGTACACACTTATCTCACTGATTTACTAAAAGGTTGTTAAACTGATTTTAAGCTGCTCAGCCAGTCACACAATGTAGTGTTTGTTCATTTCTTAAACAGATGTTCAGTATTTCACTGTCAAATTACTTACTCACTGATCTTCCCATTGATTTTCTAGATCACAGCTTGGAGTTATGAAAACATGGAAGAACTGAACTAACCTTGTAGCTTTCTTCAAGCCCTCATAAGCAAACCACAGTTCTCCATCCTCATTTAAGTGTTCCAGATCCTCTGTGGAGAGTCTAAAATGCAAGGCAGTATCATTAGTGTGCAGGGCAACACAATTACTTCGGCTTTTTTAAGAGACCTCAGAGCAAAACTACCTGCTTCTTACATCCTCAAAATCATAACTTTCCAGAAGCTGTTTTGTAACTTCTGACATCTTGTCTGGAAAAGAAAAAAACAGAAGTATATTACAGGAACAATTTTCACTGCACATTTCAAATCCAGCTTCAGTATAAAAATAAAGCCAACCTCTTCCTAAATCTACGAGGTTCTTTCCTGGTACTCAGTAAATACATCTGATTTACTACAATGAAAGGATGAGGGAATTTGTTCTACTTCCAGACATGTAATGCACACTAGACAGGTATGCCACCAACACAACACATCAAACTTTCAGTTCCAAATCTGAAGAACTGGGGTTCTATAGATTATTTGCCATCTAGTGCTAGGTTACTAAAGTAAATGCTGTAGATACAGGTTTGTTATATGATATTGTTAGCACTGGACAAAGTGCACAGCAGTAGCACTTCTTAAGTATCTTTGCCCAAAAAGAGCTCAACTCAGCAAGTTTTTTAAGCATATTTGACAGTTTTTGGACCTAAGGCTAAAGAAAGGATGAATAAAAGCTAGACAATGCATTGTTTCTGTATTCTTGGGTCTCTACAAGCAACTTGCCAAATTCTAAGTGAAGTTTACATTATTAGTATTGATTTTTAAACATAAGAAATGTTTCAAATTGGTTTCTACACTTGGTAAAATCCACCTGCTGTTTAGGTTTTTTTCCCTTTGCAATTAAAGGTATGAACAGAAACAAATCACTACAGGATGGGAAAGAGAACTGGGGTTTTGTCAAAGCTAGCATGGAAGAAATCAGTTTCAAGTGGCCTGGTTCACGCTGTCCTTGGTAAGTTCTCTGAATTATCTAATATGTAGGTTACCTCTCAGCTCTCGCTTTTGTGACTGGGCCTGCCTTTCAACATCCAATTTCTGTGTCTGCAGCAGTTCAATTTCCTTTTGCAACTCAGGTATTTTCTGCATCAAACAAAAATTACAGACTGAGACAAAAGTTAATGACAAGGTCTGTGTATCAATTATAAAGGTAACTATAATTAAGAACAAGTTCATAGGGTGAAAGCCTTGAAATGTGTTGTGGTTCTCGGGCATGAGGGCAGAACTACTGTGACACAATGTAAGCATCCATGTTTGTGTCATGCAATTGATTCAGAAAAATAATTACTTTATAAAAAAGTACTAACTTCAGGTTCACACAGACTCCATTTATGAAAAATCCCTTAAGAAACTTACACTTCCTTGGATTAAGGAAAAAAAGAAGGATTTGCACATTTAAATGTATAAATATTCAGGCACAATTACTCTTCAAGACATGCGCTTACTTCTACAAGTAATAACCTAATCATATTGTGTACTACATGAAAACAATGCAGCAGAGCGATGCATCAAATACAGCTTACTAACTACAATGTCCAAAAAATGCACTGGGAAAAAATAAAACAAAACAGTGAAGCTAATCTATAAATAAAATGCCCACATTCTACTTGCTTTGTCTAACAAAGACTCCAAAATTAAATGTGCCATACTTTACCTGTGCTTGTTTTGTAAGTTGTCCTACTTCCATTTTCAAGCCATCCTGAATGACAACTTCGTGCTGAATTTGTTGTTCAAGCTGATTTTTTCTTCTTTCAGAATCTTAATTTCTCCCTTGAGCAATTCAATCTCTTTTTCATAGTCCTGCTTCTGATTTTGGAAATTTTTCTCAAGTATCCTAAACAAGACAATGAAAAGGTGGGTTCATTCGTCAGTGAAAGAGTAGGCTCTGGTTTTGTTTTGATTTGAAGGACATGTCTCACTGAAGAAAACTTAAATGAACAATAATTACTTGAAAATGCTATCCTACGTCCTCTGAATCAATCTACAAAATGGATGATAATGGGGTGAGAATGTCTCTAGATTTTCCTACATCTAATTCAGGTATTGAGACTGAATTCAAGGCAAACCTGAGTTTTTTACCAAGTAAAGGCCAATTCTCTAACTCTTTGACAGACTTCCTGAGCAGCATATATGGCCACAGTCAGCACTAAAGAAGGACACAGCAACAGAAAGCCCTATGTCCTTCTCAGTAAAACTTTACAAAAAGCTTTTCACTTCCTATTAGTCCCTGCTGTAATGGACTGGCTTCCAGCATAATATAGCTAATGGGCAAAGCATTAATCCTAAAAACAAAGTCCTCTTAGTATAGCCTGAGGTTATTTGCAGGTGAAATCAGACTGAGCTGAAAGACCAAACAGCTTCCAACACTCAGGAACAGTGACTGATTGCACTCTTCGTACTTCACAGAGAAGCATTTATGTAGTATCTAAGGTTCCCTGATTTATACTGAAAGAGAGTTACTGGGCAATGGACGCTTGATCTTAGTTGCTGCTTTGCAGCATGCTTTTCTATTTATTGCTAAATAATAGGATTTTTAATACCACAAATTAAATACTAAAGGGGGAAAAAATAATGGTTTTCCCTCTATGCTTTTAACCAAATGTCCTTTACAAACAAGGATTGTCTTTCCTTCAAGCTGAATCTTTCAATTACATCCTTTTAACATTCACTTCACTCTGACTAGTATGGCCATCAGCTGCTCTTCCAGTCCTGACTGACCTCTGAGGATATTGCCAAAGAAATCATTATGACCAGGGTTGCCTTCCAGTTCTCAGAAAGACACATGAAAAGACAGGAAACTGGCAAAGTAAGAATAGACTCGTATCTATAGTAATATTCTCTGCATGTGACTGACCCACAAACTGCTTTTCCCCTACAGTATATGAAGCACTTCAGTACTAGCAGTAATATCCAAGAAGAATGACAGATGTAAGCATTTATAGCAAAGAAAGAAAGGCAGAGAAAGAGAGAAAATAATTTCAAAGCAATAAATGCAGATTCCATACATTCTCTGATTTTCTTCCTTTTGTACATCATTGAAGAGTTGCTTCGTGAGGTCATCCATTTTCTCTGTCAATGCAATTATGTGCATTATTAAAACAGTACAACCACAGTGAGAAAGAATCTTTTACATGTGGGGAGGCTGAAATTACTCTCTCAAGTGCCAAAAAAATATCACAGTAAATTTTACAAGTAATGCTCTAGAATAAAAAGGTTCTGAAACACCAAATTGTCATTAGTCTGAAGTATACCTGATCTCATGTGCAGCCTGTGCCCTTTGAAATTAAGACTCTTTAAAGCAGTATATTAAAATGAACCAAGGACAAAGCAACACTTGGAAAGAATGCATGTGCATGAGACAGGAAACACAACAGGAGGACAGCTTTTACTTCTGAAAGAATGGATTTAGTTTATTAAATTACAAAGATTTGCACTACACATTCCAAGCAAGAGAAGCTCAGAATCAACTTGTAATTTACTGTAAATTTATCATTTATATTGCTTTTATTAGAACAAAATTAATTTACCTTTGCTCAAAAAATGACTTTATAACTTTCTCCCACTAGAACTCCTTTAAAACTCCTTTTACTTACTGTACCTTTCATTTCCTCAGTTTTCTCTTGGAGCTTTATTTCTAAGGTCTCTTTCTGTTCTTGTAATTCTTTATTCCTATTCTCAAGTTTTAAGATTTTCTGTATACACAAAAAGTAAGCATAATATACACATTACAGAGGGGATGAAACAGGTCACAGAAGTTCTTACATTTTCACAAGCATATATGGATTCCTTTCCTTCTCTGCTAACCTCCCCAATCCCAGAAGTGAAGTTACTACATAACAGCTTAAATCGTGCATTTGATAAATCCAGTGACAAAGAGATGAACTAAAACCACCCAGATGACAAATTCAAACATACCTGTTCACTGTCCTCTCTATATTTTTTCCCTTTCTCTTCATATGCTCTCTTTTGAGCAGTTAACCTTTCAAGATCTAACTCAAGTTTCTGAATCATATCCATATCATTCATATGAGTTGAAGCCAGGCTGGTCAACCGTTCCAGCAAACCATGATTTTCTCTACTCTATAAAGACAGGTTAAAAGAAATCAGAAAAATGCACACCAGAAACTGTTTAAAAGAATCTGAAATAAAGCACCTGTCATATTTCTGCTCACCATCCTGTATCAATCATGATTATTTAAACAAGGGCTTGTTTTCATCAGTTAGATAAAAGATAATTTGACTATGACTCTCAAAAACAAGCTGGAAAATCAACATAATATGGAATTCCCCAAAATTACTAAATGTGTTGTACCAGAGCAGTATCTCACACACCCATCCTTCATCCTAATACAAGCAATCCCATCACAGATTGAATGGTCTACTTAAGAAATAGGGGGAGGGGGGGGAGGGGGAAAGGAAAAAGAAAAAAAAGAAAAAAACCCTTTTCATTGGCATAATAAATCCAAAAACAAAAGGAAGCCCCAGATGATCCTTCCTTCTTTGTAAGGGACCGCATCTCCTTACATATTGTCTTCTCATGTCAAGTAAAGCATGGATACTGTAATTCATGTAAGTCTCTAGTCAACATCAGAGCTCTGATTAAAACAGGTGTGAGAAAAAAACAACAACAAGTACAAATCATAAACTGACTGGTGTCCCTCACCTGTTCTTCTATCTTCTTCTGCAGCTGCTGCACTCTATATGAAAGTTGAATATTCAATACAAACCGCCGAATATTCTGAAATCTGCGCCTGGCAAGCCAAGCTCGGGCATATTTCTGAAGGATCACAGCCTTGTGCTCTTCAAGCATCTTTAAAATAAAATATTAATAGCTGTCTGTCATTATCTATGGCTCACTCAGAATCAATTACCACATTCTCAAGGTGCACCAGGGGAGGTTTAGGCGGGATGTTAGGAGGAAGTTCTTCACAGAAAGAATGATTGGCCATTGGAATGGGCTGTCTGGGGAGGTGGTGGAGTCACCATCACTGGAGGTGTTTAGGAAGAGACTGGATGGGGTGCTTGGTACCATGGTTTAGTTAATTAGATAGTGTTGGATGATACGTTGGACTCAATGATCTCAAAGGTCTTTTCCAACCTGGTCTTTTTCCAACCTGGTCTGGTCTATTCCATTCCATTCCATTCCATTCCATTCCATTCCATTCCATTCCATTCCATTCCATTCCATTCCATTCCATTCCATGAATGTGCACACACTAGTACTGACAATGCCTCTTACAGAGCTATCACAATACCAAACACTCAGTCTGCAGACAAATTTGAGCCACTGTAGTAATCACACTGAAGGATACGCATCAAATATAAACCAGCCAGAGATCTTGGTAGCTCAGAGATTAGATCTAAGCTACTGTATATCAGAATTTTTACAGTAACAATAAAAAAACAGAGTAGAAAGCAGGATAACCAGACATGTAAAAGTTAGAATATTAGGGACCTTTTTTGTAGGGTTTCTGGCTAATGAAACAAGAGTTGTGATAGACTGTACCTTCCGGTATTTTTTCCTTGCTAGAAATCCTCTTGTATAAGCTTGAATTGTTACAGCAGCCACATGGATGAGCTGGCAAAGTCTACGGACCAGGAAACCCCGACAGTGTTTCTGAATAATTATAGCTGCCCATGTTTGCTTCAGAGCTCTTGCAGTTATAGCTTGCCTTGTTTCAAAAGACAACAATGTTTATTTACATCACATTAGATTTCTCACGTTCCTTCCCTCAGTCACTCAAACCACACACAAGAAGACACAGAAGAGATTGAAATCAGGCACACACTATCTAAAAAGGTTGAAAGCCTCCTTCTCTGGAGACTTTCAAAACCTGCCTGGATGCATTCATGTGTGGACTACCTTAGGTGATCCTGCTTTTGGCAGGAGGGTTAGACTCAATGGCCTGTAGAGATCCCTTTCAACCTGTAACATTCTGTGAAAACAGCTTTTTCTTCAATCAAAGCAAAAGAGATTACTTTATCCACAAACTCTGAATCTGTTCCACAAGCAATTGTTCTGATGGTCTCTTTCTGAAGATTGCAAGACCTACATGGAGCCATCTTCCTCTCAGCCTGCTCTGTGAATTAGTGCAGTTTCTCTGCTGCATAACTCCCTCCTCACAGTGATTCGTATGCACTAGTTTGTAAATCCTTGTAAATTGCTCTGCCTTTCTGCTACCTTACTTCTTCTTTGGCTCTGAAGGTGAGCAGTAAGCCCAAACTGACAAATGCCTCATATACCCCTAGCTAAGGTCTGAGCATACCAAGGAGAAAGGACTCTCAGGAGTCTGTCAGACCAAGTGTGAAAGCTGCTAGAGTACTTTCTTTGTGTCAGCTGAATAACATAATGACAATCAAGAGGAAATAGAAATACAATCTGAAGTGCTTTTTCATGGAAGTTACACTTCCAAATTAGCACTGGGCACCAGTCCGACCTCCTGCATCCCTTCAGGCACACCCTACAAGCAGACTCATTTCTCAGCCACAAGTACCGTACAGTCCGCTGCCCGCGGAAGTACTGCTGGATCGTGACAGCTGCTTGCTTTATGCGAAGAAACTTCCTGCGCTGCAGCCAGCCTCGGATGCACTTCTGGATGGTGATGCACGCGTGCCTCAGTTTATCTGAGCGGAGCTTTTCTAAGTAAGCAACCTGTCCTGCTCTGAAGAAAATTTTTGTTCTCCCAAACTGGTACTGGTTACAATCCTGAAAAACAGAAAATACTAGGTGTATTTTCCGCTTATTATTTGTAGAGCAGACGTTCTCTTCCTTTCATAAATTGTCACCGTAGCCAAGTAAGTGAAATTACATGTTCTTGCTAAATAAGAATGTCCTCCCCTGTATGGGGACAGAACCCGAGAATTATGGGCAGAGTCCAACATGATGTCATTTAATAAGTCCAACTACCAGGTTCTACACATTGGCCACAACAACCCCATGCAGTGCTACAGGCTGGGGTCAGAGTGGCTGGAGAGCAGCCAAACAGAAAGGGACCTGGGGATACTGGTTGACAGCTGGCTGAACATAAGCCAGCAGTGTGCCCAGGTGGCCAAGAAGGCCAATGGCATCCTGGCATGCATCAGAAATAGTGTGGCCAGCAGGAACAGGGAGGTCATTCAGCCCCTGTACTCAGTACTGGTTAGGCCACACCTTTAGTATTGTGTCCAGTTCTGGGCCCCTCAATTTAAGAAGGATATTGAGACACTCGAACGTGTCCAGAGAAGGGCAACGAGGCTGGGGAGAGACCTCGAGCACAAGCCCTATGAGGAGAGGCTGAGGGAGCTGGGGTTGTTTAGCCTGGAGAAGAGGAGGCTCAGGGGAGACCTTATTGCTCTCTACAACTACCTGAAGGGAGGTTGTAGACAGGTAGGGGTTGGTCTCTTCTCCCAGGCAACCAGCACCAGAACAAGAGGACACAGTCTCAAGCTGTGACAGGGGAAGTTTAGGTTCACGGTGAAGAGAAAGTTCTTCACAGAAAGAATAATTTGCCATTGGAATGTGCTGCCCAGGGAGGTGGTGAAGTCCCTGGAGATGTTCAAGAGGGGAATGGAAGTGGCACTTGTAGCCATGGTTAGAGGTGTTGGGTGATAGGTTGGACTTGATGATCTCTAAGGTCTTTTCCAACCTTATTGATTCTATGATTACATCTAAAAATCACATCCTACTGATCTCAAAGGGAGAATTTGGACTTATCATCACACCCTTGAAAGGAACCTCTTCATCCCCCACCACAAGTCTGGTTTCTTGAAATCAACACTACCTTCTGGTACACATGGCTGGCCTTGAATCAGTGAGCTATGTGAATAAAAACTCAGAGGAGAAGCTGCTTTTAAGCTCAGGCTCTCACTCTTGGCCTGTCCTGGAGTTATGCTGCAAGTACACCCGTGTTTGGTCTTTCTCATCCCAGTCTGATCTCAGTCCTGATATGTGGACTTGAATCATTGACTTGGCTTGGACCAGCCTCACCATGACAGGCTTGTCTAAGAAATAGGAGCAACATAGTGAATTTTTAGAACAGTTTTCCAATGTGTGGTATTCCATCATCAAAAGTCCTCGTGTATCTTCGGCCTCCTAATACTTGGCAGATGTATACCATTTACTGCTCACTAGTTTAAAAACACAGGTTAGAACATCTTCCAAGTGAGGACACTAAGCACAGGAAGGTTAGGTCACCTGTCTGCTGCCACATGGCTGTGTCCTAACGCTGCTACTGACTCACAAGCCTGAATGCAACATACTACATCAGGCAAGATAGTAAAAATTCAAGTATTTTTCCTGTTTGAGAAGTGAGATGCTACCCTTGGCAAAAGAGACCTTTTATTAACAGTCAAAGCTCTAACACATAAAGGGTCAGTGCATAGAAACTGACCTGGATCAGCCGCTGCAAAACAGTCTTGCAAATCTGTTTCTTATCATTTATGGAGAGTTCCAACTGTGTCATGAGAATGCTGTAACGGCTGAAAAACTCTATGTAAGTCCACCTGGAAAATTAAAAGTTAGCCAATACACTTAGTGTAAGAGACACCTAAGTAAGTTTAGACGTACAGAGGTCAAATGCTATCCCTACCTGGATGGGTAGCTCTGTGCACTAATTCGAATGGTTTCCAGAACACCACAAGCTCGCAGTTGCTGAGCAACTCTTTTTGAATCAAACCTAAAAAAGCAGAGATATTTTTTACATTTTGGATGGGTTTGGCATGCTGCAACCAGTAGAACCACTCTACTAGCTGGATTTCTATTTCTGCCATAGGACACAGAACTCCATGCTTTTTATATGGTGTCTTACTTGGGGTTTCTTTGTTTGAACATGTGACAGGGAGTATCTGGGTTTTCTTTTTCTTCCTCAAAACAAAAGGAAGAGTATTTATTTCTCTGTTATGAAAAGACAGGTTTCCTTTCAATATTACCTGTGACAGTTCCTATCAGCAAGTGGCAAAGAATTGTGCTACATTCAGTACAAAATGTACACAGAAATAAATCCCTTCAGCAGTCTACTGGGCAGAAACTCTCTAAGTACTCTTTAGCACACTGACAGTGAATAAATCAGCATTTGCTCATGAATATCTGAGTTCAAGATTATCAACACAAGGCATGCAAAGACCCTTTCTGATTCCAGAACAGAGCTGATATGGCCAGAGTACTACACTACAGTGTTAATCCAGCACTAGCTAAGAGACCTGGTCTGGCTGATAGATTCTTTCACAACTTACAGTACACTTTACCAGTCTAATTCAAACATGGTTTTATATTACCCAAGCTATTTCCCCCCTCATAGCTATTACACAGAATAATGTCTCACTGCAGTGACAGTGTAACAGTGTTTTGCATTGAGAGATTTTGTCTGGCTCCAAGAAAATGAGCTAAGACTCTTAAAAGAAAAAATCAATATAGAATCAAAGTTTGCCTCTTCCCTCATTCTCAGCTATGATACAAGCTTTGATTTTATTTGTTGGTATACTACCTTTCAGCTGAAAGCTAGAACTGCTTTCCAACAACTGAAAACTAGAGCACTTTCACATTTCTGCCCATATAACAGACTGATAGCTGAACCAAGGTTAACTCCTGCCTACAAGTTAGTGGTTACCAAGCTGGCCATGGGAATTATGCAAATTATCTGGCATACATAATTGTATTATAAGATTGAAATGACATAAAATTGTTGGAAAATTCCAAGGCTATGTTCAACATTACTCATACCTTTTCTGACTTCTGAAGATCTTCTAAATATTTCTGTGAGCAAAAGAGAAGTTGACAAAGAAAATGGCAATGGCTTTTATCCCCTCAATATAAATCGGTGCTAACCCATGCTGTACAAGAGCAAACACACCTATACAACCTATCCATCAGCTGCAATCAAAGGTGAGGAACCTTTTCCCTAAAAATATCTATGTCAAATGCACAAACAGTAATATCCAACCCATAAAATGCTAGGATAATAAAGAAGTTTTTAAGGCATCAAAAGTGATTATGGAACAATTCTATTCTTGTAAGATGGCAACATTCATTTTTCACGTCATCTGTCCTGAAAGGAGAAATATGTTCTGTGTGGGAAGATGCGCAACAATAGGAACTTAGCTTGCTGACATGTAGCTACTGTGCAATAGAAAAATACTCTGAATTTGAAAGGTAATGCAACAGCTCAAGACCACTGACATACTTACTCAAAAGGCAGTTTCTCATCATTTGGCTTTATGCATCGTACATAATGAGGAGTGGTTGCATTGAGTGTCGCCATCAGTAAAGACAAAGAATTCCGAAACTAGAAAGTACCAGACATAACAGTTTGCTAATGAAACATTAACATCTCATTAAAAGGTCAAACCTTGAGTTTTTAGATTATTTGTTAGGTTTTGGCTGCATACTAGGAGGTTTTCTTAGGGTTTAGATCTTAAATGCAGGAAATTTAACAGTCCTGCTCTACTTAACAGTTTCAAATATACAAATTAAACACAACTCCTTATACTCAGAACTGGAACACTGCACTGTGGCTGGCTCCTGCTGTTCTGACCAGCCCCCCATGAATAGTCACAGAATACAGTAATGTAGTCTCAGACTGCCCAGTCTGCCCTCCTGAAAGTCTGAGCACTACAAAAGAGCACACTTATGTAGTACCTTACTGCCAACAGTCAGCCGGAGCTGTTTGTTAGGTGCCTTGAGAACAGGTCTTGCAGATTTGATGTTTATAGTTGAACTGAAAGGTGAAATGGACACTGGATTGTCTTGAAAAAATTTGCACACAGATGAAACTAAAAGTGTGGTGAAAGAATCACAGTTAAATACTGTGTAACTGTAATAGCATTTAAACAAAACTACATTTCCCATTCACATAAAATGCATCTTAATGCTCAGGCCACGTACTGCAGGACATGGAACTGGATCTTTGAGCCACACACAAAAAACAACTGGATCTTTGAGCCACAAAAACCCCAAACAAACAAACAAAAAACCCCAACCAGTTGCAACTATTCTGAGTCTGTTGTGCAGCACTTAAATATTTCAAAGATAAATGACTGTTAAGTAGGCCTGCAAAAGCTACTTCAGTATGAGCAAACATGGATACAAATGCAGAATTAAAAGTAAGACCACTTAAGGTTGTATTTTCACAGTATTTAAATTAAATTAAGAATATGGGGTTTTGTCAGATTAAGTTATTAGTAATCCAGAAGTCTCAAGATGATAAGACTTGAAAGAGACTGGGCCTTCAAGCAAATGGCAAGTGGCAGGCAGATATGAGACATCTGATGTTTTCCCTTCCCTGGTATTCTCTTAATCACTTTTGAAGAATAAACACAGGCAGCTGTTAATGATAAACTACCCATCAAAGCTGCATGTAATGACTATAGGGAAGGAAAAAAGGAGAAGGGAAAGGGAAAAGGGAAAAGGGAAAAGGGAAAAGGGAAAAGGGAAAAGGGAAAAGGGAAAAAAGAAAAATAAAAAAAAAAAAAGTGCCTTTTTCAGTTAAAAGGATTCCAAAATGGAGATACTAAGAAAGTAAACTACTAGCATAACTAGCAAAGTAAATGCACAATATGCACATGTATGGGAAAAGATGAATACTGTGTTTTCCATCTTGTATGTTATTCTGACATTAAAACACACACTTGTAGAATACTAATAAAAATCAAGATTAAACTACTTAATTCAACCAATTAAAAAACCCCTTTTAACGGGACAAATATCTTAAAATCAGACCTGAATGAATTCCAGAAAAATCAAGCATTCAGAAAAGTAGTAATGACTGATTGCTCACAAACCTTGCTCTCTTTCAAGATTTCCATCAATACTTCATGTACTGTATCTCTGTTTTTTTCCAGAAATCCTTCACATTTATATTCTACCTGTGCCAAAGGTGGAATCATTAACTTTTCAGGAATGCATGAACCATTAGCAAAACTGTACTTTTTACTCTCTAAACTGTGGTGACCACCAGCTCTTCATTAAACTCCAGTTTTCCCAATTTCATTATGGCAAGCACATACATCCTACAAACTTTAAAGTAGGACAAACTGTCATAATCTACTATCAAACATAATTTCCTTCCATCTTCATCAGGCATTTCTTTCATGCTTTCCTCATTATTCTGTTATTTCAAATCAAAATACTGGAAAAAAAAGAATACTCCATGTGAAATGTAAATAACTGAGATCAAAATGTGTATGGACTACAACCTTAAATGTTTCATTTATACATTGTACTCTTTTCCTGCCTCTTTATCTTCGTGACTTATTTTTATACTCTCAAATTATCTTAAGCACTTCTTATACTTAAATGGCACATTACAGACAGTACTACCAACAAGTAAATATTACTAGCCATTGAAAAAACTACTTTACAGAAGTTCCAAACAAGCATGGTTAGTGTTTCCTCAGTTTCCTAAGCCTGTTTCTTTTCTGAATGAGCTACTGCTGGAAACAGGGTGAAATAATACTGAGTTATTTACACTCTACCTTATCAGCGAAGTGTTGAATAATGAAAGACGTGTTTGACATCCTGGGCTTTTCAAAGAGTGCATTCTTATTGACAAAATTATTATACAGTTTTTGAAGCCAGTTTTCATCTGTTCCATGAGGTAACTGTAAAAATGATAGGGGCAATTTCCTCAACAAAACTCTATTGGACTGTTAAAAACAACGAGACTGTTTACTATAAACACTGTCTGAATAAAGCATCTTTGGTGAGTTATGACACCTGGTAATAACCAGCTTTTGTCTTTTTGGACTAGCCAGTGGCTCCTTGTGGCAAAGGATTTCAAGAAAGGTCATATTAATCCACAAATCTGCTGAATAGTTAATTCTCTGATGAATCCAGAATCATTTTGTCCTGAGAGGATGCTAGCTGCCATCATGGACAATCTCACCCCTGAGAATGCCAATAAACAGAATAACGGATAAGATAATGATTTAGGGAATATTCCCTAATTTCTCCTGTACTACTCCATGGTTTGCCTTCTGAGAAGTCCAACTTGCCAGTATCACCTTTTAGAGACCATTCTAACAGGGTTCACTTTCCCTTGCCCTGTTCTTCACTGAGAAATCCACTTTGATAGGTTTGGAAGCCTAAGGGAACTATGTATGTCTAACATACAATACACACATACACGAATAGATTCACAAATTGCCATATTCATGCTATACATGCTATAGCATGTAGATAAAAAGAAGCAAGGTTGAAGAAGAAAAAGCAAAGATATTGATTAGGTGCATTCAAAAATAGTTTCTAAAAAAGGCAAGGAACACTGGCTTTTTGGAGCAAAAATAGTGATTTGTGGAATAACTGAATTGTAGAAATGCTGGTGGAAGAGACCCCTGGGTAGTCCAAATTCCTGCATGGAGCAACAATACCACCATCACTAGATCAAGCTGTTGTTCAAACTCAAATCCAGAAAGCACCCAATGATTGGGACACCCCAAAGCCCCTCTGCTTAACCTGTTCTAGTACTGCACTACACTCAGAATGAAGTGAACTAGTTGCTGGGTTAGCTTCCAGGAAAGAATCTAGTTTTAGGTTCTTAAGATAAAAATAGACTAAGTGGCTTACAACTAAAACTACCAAATAGAGGGCAAATGCTAACATTCCTTTTATGAGAAAATTGTTATACTTCCCATTCAAAAGGACAAAAGATGGATTACAAGCCTCAGTTATAAGGATCTCTAATAGTTTGTTTATGAACTCCAAATAGAAGAATTTTTAAATTACCAAGCATTCTTCATCCAGAAGTTCTAAAATTCCCATTTTAGCTTCAATTAGGTCAATGACAGGCTGGTTGTCATAGAAGTCTATTAAAGTCCATGGGATATCCTCCTTCATATATTCTTCTTGTTCAAGTTTAAAGACATGCTAGGCATGTGAAAAATATAAAAAACGTGAAGGTTACAATTAAGGAAGAAGAGAAATACAGTGTGTACATCTGTGTGGATCACAGGAAGTTCTGCCTAAACATAAGGAAAAACTTTTTCACTGTGAGGGTAACAGAACACTGGAACAGGCTTGCCCAGAGAAGCTGTAGAGTCTCCTTCTCTGGATTCAAAATCCACCTGGACGTGTTTCTGTGTGACCTGCTCTAGGAGATTCTGCTGTGGCAGGAGGGTTGAACTCGGTGATCTTTCGAGGTCCCTTCCAACCCCTAAAGTTCTGTGATTCCATGACACCAAATACTTACATATTTTGTAGTATACTACCTGTCTGCCTTCTAAAAAAGCAGACTCAGAAATGTTGATTTACATGTGTGTGCATGTAAAAATAAAATATTTGTACCTTTTTATGGAGAGTCATTACCTAGAAATAGCCTTTAGTAAAGTATGAATACCATTTGCTAATATGCTTTATGGAAAACCTCAAAACTGAAGCAAAGTAAGACAAATAATTATAACAAATGAAACAACATACCAGGTTAAATTGCTGCTGCAGTTTTTCATTAGCATAATTGATGCAAAACTGTTCAAAACTGTTCACATCGAACGTTTCAAAGCTGAAACACAAGTCAAATATGAAAAAGATTATCCCTTGACATGTAGATACAAATATCAGTATCCTTTTAAGACACTATTCTAGTATTTCTAAGAAAATTAAACAGCCATATGACTAAAGGAGATGCTAAGGCGTTTCAAAACTTCCTTAGAAGTTAATGTTACCAGACATAAGAGAGATTTAAAAGAATTCCAGAGTTAAATCTCAAAGAATCATACGAAAAGTTAGATTCAAATCTTAGAAAACACCAATATTTATAATTGCTGAGCATTTTCACTACTCTGGATGCTAAAGAACTTACACAACTGTGACCTTCTATTGAAAAAATCTCTCCAAATTCATTAGAAGCACAAATTGAAAAGTGCCTCTTAAGGACTCCAAAAAGGAACAATTTACAAGTAAATTTGTTTCCCGAGATATTCTTACCCATAAATGTCCAAAACACCAATAAAAGTATGTTGCTTGCCAGGGAACTGCAAGGCTTGGTTAATTTTTTCCACAATAAAGTCAAATAAATGAGAATAGATCTTCTTTGCCAAGGCATCCCTTGCATTAACAGACTGAGCTCTTGTCATTGGCTTTATTACAGTCTCCGAGGTAGTGATAATCTTTCGGTGGCACAACCATTGTGCCATTTTGTCACACTTTAAATCCAGAAGTTCACAGAATATATTGAGATGTTTATCTTCCAGCTTCAAAAAAAGCAAATAAATACTATTAGATTACACCTAACAGTTTAGCTGTTGCTTAGACAGTGAAATCTTGACATCGCTGACATCAAACTATGACTTATTTTTAGATAAGACAAGGGGCTCTGTTCACTTCTTGGCTTAGCTAAGTATCAAGAAAAGCTCAAACAATACTGGATAAAGCTACTGAGATAGGAGAGAAAAGACTTAACAGGATGAGATGCTTAGGATTAAGACACTGAAAGAAAAAGTTACTTTCTGTTTAGGTGTCCTTACTGTATAGACTTGCATAGTCTGCTGGGACACTGAGCAGCTTTGACAGTGCTGCTTCCTGCGTCCTACACATAGCCCCACTTGGCTTTTCCAACAACTGTGAATGAAATAGGGCTCTCTCAGCCACATTTTGCCTTTTGTTCAGTCTTTCTGAATTTGGGCATGAAACAGGATTCACATAAACACTCACTGTGATTCTATACAGATGAAGATGGAGAAATCTCTCAAGTTTGGTACACCAGATTTAATGCCAATCTAAGCCCCAGTCAGGAAACAAAACTACTGCTAAAAGACTTCTAGCATAGAATATAAAGGAAAATGTTGGTATCTGAATGAGCTACTTCCTTACACTGATGGATGCTCTTTCATCTCCAACAGCAGCTATTTTCACATTGCCCAAGTGTAGGATTGCTGCCAGCATTTTAAATACATCCATCTGAAAATCCCCCTTCAGACCTAAAAAAATAATAATTCTTGATTATTTAAAATACTCACAAACAGTACAACTAATTAAATAGTACAGTGATGGACTACTTGCCTTTTGCATAGCAAAGAACTGCAGAGCATCTTTGCATACTACTATGCAAACCCTTGGTTCTGCCTGCTTTCTGCCTCTCTGATCTGATGAGAGATTAGGCAGAAATCCCCATGCCTTCCCAAGTGCCAGCTGGAGTCTGATTCGGCTTTCATATAAGCCAGATAGGAGCAAAGAAGAAAGAAGCTTCCAAATCTAGTTCTGCCACAGCAAATTAGCTTAAGGGTTTCCAACTAAAACAATTCTATCATTCTACAATTCTAAGACTCCAGCCTCAGTGATTCTGACCCCAAACAATGAACACTAATTGCCAACAGCCATTTACTCTTGCCTATTACTTTCAAAACAGATCAACAGTGCAATGGATGAACGATACAATAATTTATTTTGGTAATTACTGCTAATGTTTTAGACATTTCAGAAACAATCTACCTTTGCCCATTTCAGGGGGAAAAAAAGGCAACCTAAATTTTAAATCTGTTGCAAATGTATCTCCAAGAATTTACCAAGTAAGGCAAATGTCTTCTGAGTCTCCACCATATTTGCTCTGTCATCAACTCCTTCTATTACTGTGCTGCCACCCATTCTTGTGTAGTTAAATTCTTCTGCATTTCCTATAAATGAGAAGCACAACTTGTAATGATAGCAAATTCAGGACAGGGGATAGCCACTTGTTAAAGACTCTTGTAACACCAGAAGATTAAAGATGCTGTCAGACAAGAGCTCTTCAGCAATGAGTTGGAGGTCCTCTTATTCTGAGAGGAATCCATGTGCCTCACTCAGTTAAGCTGACACAAATTACTATTTATAATGCCTAGCAATCTTAATAGTTGATCTAATAGAGCAACAGGAATGAGATGAAGTAAGAATATACCCAAGGACTGCTTCTCCCAGGTGGCATTAAAGTTTCTCTGTAGGTAAATGAATCAAAACCCTGAACTGCCATTATTGCCCCTGTCACTACAGAAAGTATTAGAGTAAGATTTTCAAAGACACTTATGTACTTGATCATGCACTATTTGGGTTACTAAGGATTTGCTACTAAGTTCAATACAAGGAGGATTAATATCTAAGTGATTTAACAATGCATGTCCCATTGTAAGACCGTGAGATTTATGCTATGGAGCACTTAACAACCTAGCATTTAAAAAGGCAGTCTTCAAAATACTGCACCGAAAAAAATGAAGAGTAGGTATTTTCTTAAGACTTACCTAATTTAAGATGCTTAAATGCAGGTTGCATAGCAGATGCACACAACTGATAAAATATGTGGTAGTTTCTCTCACTCTCTGACTGTAAATTAAAGCAAAGCCCACCATTACAGAAAGAAACAAAACAACAAACACAAAAACATTTAATATTCAGCATTGCTATAAATAGATAATAACAATTCTGCTGCAATACAGTTTAGCAAAGAAATTGCCCAATGTTAAAATGCTACATCAGAGACTTCAACAGCAGCTCTCAAAGTGATAAATTCAAGTACACTTTACTTCCATTACCCATATGTTGAGTTTTTTCCCCAAGGCTAATAATTTCTTCAGCTTAAAAACCCATCTACTAATCAGAACTGACAAACACTGTAATGAACAACTGTGTAGGAGTGCCAGCTGAAACACTCCCCCGTGGTAACTCAGAAAACTCCCAACTATTTCCAAACTGTCCTTCATGCAGCAGATACAGGGAAGCATTTTTTCAAGTACCCCAAAAGTTATAATTAAACTGAAAAGGAAAACTTTGTAAAAGCAGTTTTGTAAAATTAAATGCTTCCTTTAGTAGACTATCACAGTTATGCTCCGACACCGTGATGAGTCACATGCAACAAGCCTGACCTTACGAATTTTCAGCTAGGTTTTACCAAAACTCTCTCTCCCCTACTCTATAGGCTGTTCTTTTCCAGATAAAATTGGCATGTGTTAATACTGTGACTGAAAAGCCACAGATTCCTCAAATACTCCTTTGCACTTATCTCAGAGAACTGTCCTGCAGATACATTCTCCGCTTAACACAAGGCAGAACTTGGAACGAATTAGTGTCTTAAAATAAGTAAGATTAGCTCCTATTAGAAAAATAACCCAAATGATGTTCAGAAACACCATGCAGAACTTCACATCACGTTTTCTGTATGAAACTACTAAAGGATAGTACATGAGTAGCTATACTGACATTGTTTTTAAACTTTATTTTACCAACCTGAAAGACAACTCTGGATTTCTCAAGCAGGTACGTTCTCATGTTAGCTCCAATGATTTGGTGATTTTGATCAAAGCTGATTTCAGTGTATTTTCCAAACCGACTGCTGTTATCATTCCGTGTGGTTTTTGCATTGCCAACAGCCTACAACAATTATTTAACCTTTAGAATCTGGTTCAGTTGCATTTTTAACAAAAATAATGCTGTCAAAACATGACTCAGCTACAGGTTCCTGAAATCAAAGGCGCTCACACGTCAATCTCAGCGTTGAGCTGTGAGATTCAAATTTTGAGGCCCAAATTTGAAGATAAGCCTTAAGTCAAATAGTAAAACACTACATAAACTGAGAATTAAAGAAACTAGGTTTTCCCACCAAAAGGAACCTTAACAGGTTTCTATTCCAATTAATAAAAACCCCAATTTGATTGATAATGTTTTCTCATCATTTAATTAACGGGCTGTGATCAGATAAAACTCTGGAGGCAAACTAGTCCCTCCAAAGGGCCACTGGTAAATTAGGCAGAACCTAGGTGTTCCTGAAGTGAATACCTCCTTCCATCAGTAGCATTCAGAAGTTAAACCTCTAATTTAGATATCTAACGTCTAACTGGGCTGCATCAAGAGAAGTGTGGCCAACAGGTCAAGGGAGGTGATTCTCCCCCTCTACTCAGCTCTGGTGAGACCCCACCTGGAGTACTGTGTCCAGTTCTGGAGCCCCTATTACAAGAGGGATATGGACGTGCTGGAACGTGTCCAGAGAAGGGCCACGAGGATGATCAGAGGGCTGGAGCACCTCTCTTATGAGGACAGACTGAAAGAGTTGGGGTTGTTCAGTCTGGAGAAAAGAAGGCTCTGAGGTGACCTTATTGGGGCCTTCCAGTATCGGAAGGGGGCCTACAAGAAGGCTGGGGAGGGACTTCTCAGGCTATCAGGTAGTGATAGGACTAGGGGAAATGGAATGAAGCTGGAGATTCAGGTAGGTAGGGAGATTCAGGCTGGATGTGAGGAGGAAGTTCTTCACCGTGAGAGTGGTGAAGCCATGGAATGGGTTGTCCAGGGAGGTGGTTGGGGCCCCATCCCTGGAGGTGCTTAAGACCAGGCTGGATGAGGCTTTGGCCAGCCTGATCTAGTGTGAGGTGTCCCTGCCCATGGCAGGTAGGTTGGAACTAGATGGTCCTTGCGGTCCCTTCCAACCCTGACTGATTCTATGATTCCATGATTCTAACTCAGGTTAGCTCTCACTGTTCTTTCCTTGACAAGTACAAACTTGACAGATTCTCTCTAAACCGTACCTCAGTTATTGGGTTGGAAGCCAGCACTTTATCCTCCACATGTGCATTGCTGCTTGACTTACTCACAGTGGCAAAGTATCTCATTGTGTATCTTGCAGACACAGTCTTTCCAGCTCCTGATTCTCCACTGACTATAATAGACTGATTTTTGTTATTTCTGAAACCAAATAATCAGACAGCTTAAATGAGACATGTCTAAAATTCATGTACAAATCGAAGAATTTATACACAAAACAAATGTATGAAAACACAGCTGTGGTCAACTCTCCTACCAGTTCCACCTTTCAGCTGTTCTTCTCTTACTCCTCTTTGGTTGTAACTTCTAGGATGACTGCTGTTCACACAGCTAAGACAGTGTTTTGCCCTTCATCAAGCATGAAAATAGTTGAGAGTTCTAAAAATTCCTCACCTGCTTGTGGAATTACTCCTCTTATAACCTTCAGAGGTATTCTTAATAACCAGTGGCATGTACAAGGCTAAATTAAATGACAACTAACATTAACTGCCACTAGACTTCAATTGTTATTTATGGACACTGAACAACATACTGGACCTTGCCATTTGCTTGTATGCTTCTTCTGCCACAGCAAATATATGTGGATCCATGTCCCCCATGTTTTGCCCACTGTATGCATGGATAATAGCATCTCCATATATCGGCAACTGTTTATAGGGGTTTATTGCAACCAAAATTATTCCTGAAAGTGAGTAGACAAACCAAAACCAAAACGTAGGTTAGTTAAATGAAATGCCAGTTTTCAACAACGCAGGTTAAACTGATACAAAGTAGCAATATCTTCTAAACTAGGCAGGAGATTCTGATCAACAGACAATTCTACACTGGTACAAAAACAACTTAACATTGCACCAGCAATGTCATGTGGCCAAGAAGGCCGATGCCATTCTGGGGTGTATTAGAAGCGGTGTGGTTAGTAGGTTGAGAGAGGTTCTCCTCCCCTCTGCTCTGGCCTGGTGAGGCTGCATCTTGAATACTGTGGCCAGTTCTGCACTCCTTCAGTTCAAGAAGGACCTCAGGGAGTTGCTTGAAAGAATCCAATACAGAGCCACAAAAAATTATTAAGGGTGTGGAACAACTCCCCTATGAGGGAAGGCCGAGGAAGCTGGGGCTCTTCAGCTTGGAGGAGACTAAGAGGTGACCTCATCAATGTTCATTAAATATATAAAGGGTGAGTGCCAAGAGGACAGAGTCAGTTTCTTCTCAGTGATGCCCAATGACAGGACAAGGGGCAATGGGTGGAAGCTGAGGCATAAGAAGTTCCATGGAAACAAGAGAAAAAAAATTTCACTGTGAGGGTGATGAAACACTGGAACAGGTTTGCAGAGCCTCCCTCTGTGGAGATACTCGAACCTGCCTGGATGCGTTCCTGTGTGATCTGGTAGGTGATCCTGCTCTGGCAGGGGGTTTGGACTAGATGATCTTTCGAGGGCCCTTCTAGCTCCTAACATTCTGTGATTCTGTAACTTGAATGACATAAAACATTGCTCACATGGTACAGGAAACTAAGCCCAGATTTTAAGGTTCTAACTGTTTTTAAACCTTGCATTGTACTTTGCTTACCGCTATAGGTGTAGATAAGCTTCGACTCCACAAAACGCACTTTAAGATTGTGCAGAACAGCTGGGTCGTGGAGATAACTAAGTGCAGTGAGATCATTTTCACCAACAAGGATGTCAGGATTTCGTAGGGGTGGCAAAGCAGCTGGATCAACAGGATAATTCAGTTCCTGTCAACAAAAATTACTTGAAATATCATTAAATGCATCATGTCTGCATAAACGCAAATTGTTCTTCTACCTTTACACAAAGTTACAGGGTTGGTGGAGCCCTGTCTGATCCTGTATTCCATGCATTTTATAGATCCCACCAAACTTAGGGGATGTTGATGAAAAAGGTAGACCAGCTAGAACTGAACAAAACACCTGGTCAGAACTTAAGCCAGCTTCAAAAGTCTCCCTATTCACAGCCCCCCAGTTTCCATTACACAGTTTAAAACTCATTTCCAATTCTTGGAGCAAATCCATTTAACCATACATTTAACAACTGTCTTTACAGACTAGGAATGCAAAACCATGGAAATAGTTTTCAAAATACTGAATCTGCAAAGAACTCAGATACTAATGTTAACAGATCATACATAAAACAGCAACTTGAGGGGAAACAATAAAAGCAGCAGCTAGCTCTGTGAGAGAAAACTATGCCTGCCTTGCACTTCTGATTTGCTTCAGCTTGAGTTTCAAGTGCTTGTTTCAACACTAAAGTGTTCTTCAAGGTATCTGTTCTAAACTGATGTTATACATATTTTAGAACTGCACTCTTTATGTTTTTAGATGGCAGTTGTTTACTGTACAAATTTCAATGCAGTGCTGGTCACTGCAGGGTTAGCATAAAAGAAAATACAGTCAAGTCATTTAGATCCCATAATGGGGACTCGTGTTTCTACATAAAGGTATCTCAGCAAACTCTGCAATAAATAAGGCTTTATCTCCTTACAGTTCCATCTTCTAATTGCACAAGGAGAAAATGGTCTCCAGCTTTGTAGTTTTTTGTGATTTCTGCAGACTTCCAAACTTCTTCTTTATCAGGGATCCAAACCCGATTGTACTACAACAGAAAAACAAAAGGATAGTTAGCTTAGCTAGTACCATAACACCAGAGTAGCATAAACCCCCCAGTTTTCAAATGTCAAGCACAACCTAAAAGCTGAACTGGATGCCAGGACTTTCATACAGCATGCTATATTTTTGTGTTTTAGTTATTCTGCATGAAAGAAAAAAAAAGACAACAGAAGAAGAAAGAAGATGACGAAGAAAAAAGATGAAAAGAAGAAGACAAAAAGAAGAGTGAAGAGAGAAGACAAAAAGAAGAGTGAAGAAGAGTGGGCAGTGACTGGCTGGAGAGCAGCCCTGAGGAGAGAGACTTGGGGGTGCTGGTGGACGAGAAGCTCAACATGAGCTCTCAGTGTGCACTTGCAGCCCGGAAAGCCAATCAGATCCTGGGCTGCATCAGGAGAAGTGTGACCAGCAGGTCAAGGGAGGTGCTTCTCCCCCTCTACTCAGCTCTGGTGAGACCCCACCTGGAGTACTGCATCCAGTTCTGGAGCCCCTATTACAGGAGGGATGTGGACGTGCTGGAGCGTGTCCAGAGAAGGGCCACGAGGATGATCAGAGGGCTGGAGCACCTCTCCTATGAGGACAGACTGAAGGAGTTGGGGCTGTTCAGTCTGGAGAAGAGAAGGCTCCGAGGTGACCTCATTGTGGCCTTCCAGGATCTGAAGGGGGCCTACAGGAAGGCTGGGGAGGGACTTCTCAGGCTATCAGGTAGTGATAGGACTAGGGGGAATGGAATGAAGCTGGAAATGGGGAGATTCAGGCTAGATGTGAGGAAGAAGTTCTTCACCATGAGAGTGGTGAAGCCCTGGAATGGGTTATCCAGGGAGGTGGTTGAGGCCCAGTCCCTGGAGGTGTTTAAGACCAGGCTGGACGAGGCTCTGGCCAGCGTGATCTAGTGTAGGGTGTCCCTGCCCATGGCAGGGGGTTGGAACTCGATGATCCTTGTGGTCCCTTCCAACCCTGACTGATTCTATGATTCTATGATTCTAAGAGGACAAAAAAGAAGAGGACAAAAAGAAGAGGACAAAAAGAAGAGGACAAAAAGAAGAGGACAAAAAGAAGAGGACAAAAAGAAGAGGACGAAGAGAAGAAGAAAAAAGAGGAAGACAGGAAGAAGAAGACAGGAAGAAGAAGACAGGAAGAAGAAGACAGGAAGAAGGAGGAGGAGGAAGGAGGAGGAGGAAGGAGGAGGAAGGAGGAGGAAGGAGGAGGAAGGAGGAGGAAGGAGGAGGAAGGAGGAGGAAGGAGGAGGAAGGAGGAGGAAGGAGGAGGAAGGAGGAGGAAGGAGGAGGAAGGAGGAGGAAGGAGGAGGAAGGAGGAGGAAGGAGGAGGAAGGAGGAGGAAGGAGGAGGAAGGAGGAGGAAGGAGGAGGAAGGAGGAGGAAGGAGGAGGAAGGAGGAGGAAGGAGGAGGAGGAAGGAGGAGGAAGGAGGAGGAAGGAGGAGGAAGGAGGAGGAAGGAGGAGGAAGGAGGAGGAAGGAGGAGGAAGGAGGAGGAAGGAGGAGGAAGGAGGAGGAAGGAGGAGGAAGGAGGAGGAAGGAGGAGGAAGGAGGAGGAAGGAGGAGGAAGAAGGAAGAAGAAGGAAGAAGAAGGAAGAAGAAAAGAAGAAAAAAGAAAAAAAGAAGAAAAAAGAAAAAAAGAAGAAAAAAAGAAAAAAAGAAGAAAAAAGAAAAAAAGAAGAAAAAAAAAGAAGAAGAAAAAAAGAAGAAGAAAAAAACCGACGAGGAGTAGACTCATTAAGAAATTCGTGTTCTGCTCCTGTTTAGTGTAATCTCCAGCATGCAGAAAGGTGAACAAGGGCCAGACTGTTGCCAGGCTCTTCAAACCTCTAACACTGAACAAAGAGAATAAAAGACATGTAGGGCAGAGCCCTGATTTCTAGAAGATTTCAATTGAGCAAATACTAGAGAGAGCATTTTTTTTACTGGAATTTAGACAATCACTCCCCAAATTCAAGTATAGGATAATGCACTTAGAAAGCATTTTGCCACAGGCATAGATGTAAACACAAGAAGGACTCTGCAAAGTTAGCTTTGTTTTAATGGGAGTGAAATGCGATCTCCAGACATCATCCCCTGTTCCAGGCAAACTTAGACCACTGGCAGGTTTCTCTCTTCATAAGGCAGCAGTTGCCTTAGCTGAGCTCAGACCCAACAAGGTACTTCAGTTCTACCTTAAGAAGAAATTGTCCTTTCTAGAAGTATTTCTTTGCAATGGAAGCAGATGATTTACAATTTTTTTTAGGTATTTGAAGAACCATGACAGAATTAGCTCTTGCCTTCTGAAGCATCAATGTTTGAATATAAGTTACACTATTCAAGCCATCTTCTTCTCCTATGCCAAAGTTAAAATGCTGAAGCATTAACAACATTTTTAAATGCTCTGCCCTAGAAGCTATAGGAAACAGCATTCCTCAATAGGATGCAACACGGCTGGCAACTTCAGTAAGCCAGGAATTTCTTCATTAATGTGGAGTGTGTCCTTCTCACCCTGTCAGGGTTTAACAAAGTGGCAGAATTCCTTAAACCCTCCCTGAAACAGACAGGTTTTATAACACTGAAATAATTTTTCATTCAGGGATTTGCAGTTTGAGACCACTTCTGATATGTCACCATCTTCCTTAAACCTTGGTGCAAAATATTTTTATACTGTATAGTGTGCATCTCAGGTGGAAATAAGATTACATCAAAGGCTACATTCAGGTGAACAGGAGGAAGGACAGTGATGGCAAAAAAGCCTGAAAATCATCAGTGCATGCTAGTACTGAGTTTCTTATGGGCCACCCATTCTCTAGCATGTGCTAAAGTAACACTAGAGAGCACACACCCACGCAACACCTACTTTCACAAGCAGCTATGGCATATAATCATCTTCCAACATCTTTCTGTTTTGATACCCAGAAACCTTCCTTTAATTCCTCTATCCTATTCTATGTTCTAGCTATATTCTGGTTAGTTTAAATAGACTGTTCAAATAAACCCATGAGAACTGCTGCAGCTGCTTACTTGAAAAATTAACATTAGGCAAGGATTTAATGAAGTGTTAGCATACTCACATACCTTGGAGACTCACACACCTCCTCATTCTGGTGCTGCAGCTGCTGGCTTTTACACAAATGACTTTTCCCCTCTCTAATTTGAAGGAAGCCTTGGAAGCTCCAGCAGATCCTCAGAACATCAGAATCTCCACCCTGAGAACCTCACTGATCACACTACGAACGGTGGATCCCTACAAACCACATTGTACCTCAGCAGTAGCTTTTTCAACTCTGAACCCAAGCCCAAAAAATTTAGGGTAAGAGGTACTTTCACAGAGACGTTCTGCAGCTTAGCCTGGGTTGCTCAATGTCCTCTCCAGCTGAGTTTTCAGTATCTCTAAGGATGAAGACTGATCTTTCTGGTCAACCATACACCCAACTGGCATGCATGTCAGGTGATGAACACTAGTTGAAACCTCAGAGATGCTTTCAGGATAGCTTTTTGCTGACACTTTCAGTGTGATGGCATTTTTTTGTGCACTATGCAAAATCACAAAGACCTTTTCTTAATACCACTAAACCATGATGATGACAATGTTTTCATCTATCTAACCAAAGGGAGAAAAGCCTAGCTTCACAAGTATCTATTTAAATAGCAAATGATAGACATGACTAAACAAAAACAGTTTTAATTTTGCCTTTTCCACATATATCTGAGTATAAATTGACTTTTGTATCATTCCTACACTATCTTGATTTCTTGGCATATAAAAATTATCTATTCAGAGCTGTTAAACCCAATTCTCCATTTGCTGTTACTCCAAGTCAAGAGTATCACCACTAAATAGCCTCAAGGCACATAGTGTGTTCCCACATAAGAACTTGAGCTATACTAAGTGACAGACTAAATAAAGGAAGGAAAATGCAGATGATCAAAGTACTGATTCTTCAGAAAAGGTCTACTGCAGTTCCAGGAGCCTCCATTGGCAAACGTATCCAGCCTACTGAAGTTCACTTTCTCCCAACCCTGCCTTACAAGTAAACAGAGAGTGCTCATTTTCGTATCAAGTTACACCCACGCTCTTTCCTCCCCTTCACCTGACCAACATTCTTCCCGACTTAAGAGCCACCATTTGTTCTTTCAGCTGCCCAGAGTGTGGTACCAGCACAACAAATGAACAAATTCTGCAGCACCAGGCTAAATAAGAGTTCATTATAGAAGCTGGTTTTGCAATTAAAGAGATATAAGCTTACAAATTAGTAATAGAATCGTGTTATTTTTGTTATTCAAAGCTAAGCAAACAAGTGACATGTCACGACATTCTGGTGACTACAGGAAAAGTGGGAAAATTTGAGCAAAAAATACAGCAGCTGCACTAGGAAGGCAGAATCTTTGTTCTAGTGCCAAGTTGGGCCAAACATATTCAACAGGTGCGTAACAAAAAGGGCCCGTGCGCCCTAATTAAGTGGACAGGGAACTGCTGTTAAACTTTACAACTGCCTAATCGCTGGCCAGCACATATCAGAAACCTGCACTTGAAGCCCAAAAGACTCAACAAGTATTTCTCTCAGAAAGAAGTATCTTCCCATGCTGCCCTAGGATTTTATAGCTGCTCTGGTGTGCTCTAGCTCAACTATGGCTGCAGGCGAAGCAGCCTTACACAGAGGGGACACCTTCCCTCTTGCCTCAGGTCCAAACCAGCACACCGTGCCAGGAACACCCGCGCCTCAGCAGCCCCCACAGCGTGCCGAAAGCACAACCCCGCTGCGCAGAGCCGCGCGTTACGCGCCGGGCCTGATCCCCCTACCCCATCCCGGGGCGGCGTGGACCCCTCGGCGGGCCCTGGAGAAGGCGGCCCCTCTTCTCCTCAGGCCCGCCCCAACTGTGACGGTCGGCTGCTCCCGGAGGTGCCCCCGCCCCGCTCACCTGGGTGTAGAGCTCGGCCAGCGCCATTGGGGTCAGAGCGACGGCTACTCCGTGCGGCCCAAGGGGAGAGACGTGGTGCGACAGGTTCCGCAAGGAGCAGGTGTCCGAGGCGCCGCGGTCCGCCCTCGAGGCGTGGGGAGGCGGCCCGGCCCGGATCCCGGGCCTGTCCCACCCGGGCACTGCCCTTCACCGTGGTGGAGGGAGGCGGTTCCCCGCTGCTGGCACAGCGAAGGCGCTAGGCTCGCCTCAGTGACCCGCAGCACCCAGTTTAAAGCATTCGCCACTGTGTGGGGCTTTCCATGTGGACAGCTTGCACGCTGACTGCTAACTTTGACTGGTAAATAAGTGTAGTGGAGATGAGAAGCAGTCCCAGTTACCATACTGGCAAAGCTGGCACCTTGGCTACATCTTTAGGGATAAGGAATAATGGCCACACTAGCTGCCTGCAGCATCACAAGGGGTGCCATTCCTGACGGAGCGGGGAAAAACAACAAATATTAATCACCTTCCTCTAAGACACCAGGAAGGAACGCTCTAACCAGCTTAGAAAAATAAAAGGGATATCAGAAAGTATTTAATAGGCTTAGGGCACTAATAGGCATTATATTTAAATATGCTTTATGAGGAAGAAGATTTGAATAGGTATAGTTCCAGCCCTCCCTGACTGCCTGGTACCACACAGCTGGCATGGCAGAGAAAACAATGTTTTAGCAGAGCACAAATCTTATTTCATTATTTCAGTAGCATTTAATATTTGGTAACAAAATATCCTAATAGAAGTGGGTTATGTTGAACAAAATATTTCCAAATAGGCACCACATTGTGTGGGCACACTGCTGGCATCTGGGTGTGTATTTATACAATCCTCAGATTTTAACCAACTCCCTTGGCAGTCAGCACTAAACCACCCAGGAAGGTAGAGGGAACCCGTGTGATTGTCTGGGGACTATGCCAGCACGCATCTTAAGAACAACCAACCAATCAACCAAAAAATCCAAAGCAAACCTTAGAGTTGCATTTTTATTTGGACATTTTCCAGTGATAGCTATTAGGCTACAGTTTTTATGATGCATACATTTACTAAGTACAACAACAGACACTACAACAGATCAGAGCTCAGGTCATTCTGACAACGTTTTGGTTTTCATCTATGTACTGTAGTGGCATCGAGTGAAAACCTATGTTTAAAGGCTTTTATTTATCACATGAAGTATCAGCATCTTAAAAACCCAAGTGTTCACTCATAGTTCTTGTCTGGTATTTGAAATGTGTTCAGTTCAAATCACAAATTACACAGACCTTTAGACTGCAAATGCTGGTGTTTCCAAATTGGGAACCAATGCTGATGGATATCAATCCACCTTTCAACACTGAGGTTGATCTTATTATTTTTTTCCTGTGATAGAGTAGACTAATTGCATTTAACAGACTTAAGCACTTTGATGTTTCATCCCAGGCTGCAGTCTGAGAAGCAATTTTTCATAATTTGGAGAGAAGATGGTGACCCTAAACATCAGAATAAAATGATCACTGGAATAAAAATATGCCAAACTGAATGAGGTAATTATTGTGCAAAATCTCTAGAATAACTGTATATATTTCTGAGGGGGTCACTGACAAGTATTTTTCCAGCATCTGATAAAATCTATCACAGCAACAGATAATAAATTAAAATACAAAAAAAAAAAAAAAAAAGAGATAAAGAGATATGTCCACATTAAAAGAGTGTAACCATGATTTAAGGGAGGAAAAAAAAATAATTAAAAAAGGTGTTAAAGTAATTCTGCATGATGTTCCATGGTTAAAGAGATAATTAGTGCTAAGGTGAAAGATATATTATACATTGACACTAAAATTTTACTTCTGAAAAGTGCATGTAAAATACTGCCGTGTAAAACGTTAGATGAATTACCGACTACACATCTATTCCAACTGAAAAATGTTTTCCTTTAAAACATGTCAAGCAGCATATACTTTTAATGAGATATAAAAGTAATACCAGTCAAACCACTGAGTTTAAGGGTAATACCTATAAATTACTAAACACTACTTTCTTTAAGGAAACAAGATACAATAAGGCTTTTTACAGGTAAACAAACTTAAAAAAGAAACAAAAATACATTTAGCCGTACATTTTAAACACGCTAACGCTGAAGTAGTGGATACATTTCCTGATCTACAGTATGAGCATACTGTAATGCCAATTGTTTGGTTTTCAGTAGGAGAAAAAAAATTGTAGGTTAGCATGTTCTCACATACTTTCTTTCCTGACCTTGTTACTGGTTACATTCTCACGAGTACAGTACCCCTAACAGTCTGAAAACTACATAACACCTTCTTGGAGCCACTTGGCAGTAGCCATAGCTTCAGAAATCAAGTGAAAATCAAGTGTTTGGTATGCCACACACAGGAGAAGCTAAACAGCTTAGCAAAGACCATTCAAAACATTTATTCAATGCAGTTCTCAGGAGTACTGACATGATCCATCAAACATAATATGGGGCATACGCGTTTGAAAATAAGATGACATGAGCTTCTTAAAATGATACTGACAAAGTTCAGGTTGTCTTTACTACTGATTTTAACAGCCACACCAACAGCATGTCTACCTCTCAAGTAAAACAGAACTGAAATGTTTCAGCCTGCTTAACAGCAACAATTTTCTGTGCCTTTGCAGGCAAATTAGTACCAAATAGTCTAATAATGTACCTCTAGATTATATCTCAATATTGAAAAAGAAATTTATGTTGATGCTAAGTTGCTAATTATTATAATACATAAAAAAAATATTGCACGATGCAATTGAGCAATGTGTGTGGCTGTTTTTTTATGTATATTTGTGCCATACACCACAAACTACCTGTTTTAAAGTTCAGAACTGGAACTTTAAGCAAGGCGCCTGCTCTTACGTTGCACATTGTGAAATGTGAATTCGAAACAGCAGATCCCAGATGCGTGTGAGAGAATCATCTTTCCAGTAAGAATGTGCAATATCCAAAATAACTCAGTTTCTCATTATGTACTCTGGATCTCCAGTCATTAAATCAGCATGAATCATAGTCAAATGACAGCATCATAGTCAAAACCTACTTAACATTCTTGTAAGTCAACCGCCCAAAGAATGAGAGCCTTGGGCTACTGCAGAAATTTTTTAGTCAAGGTTCTCCTCTCAAATTCCAGTTTGAAAGAGTATTTTTTTCGTTTTCTTTTGTTCTAAGTGGCCACAAACCAAAAGTGATTATACTCAAAATATACACTGTGATCTCTGGGTTCTAAACAAAGAAGGAAATCTAAATAAATACTAAAATCATTACTGACCTCTGTTAATTTTCTTCAAGATGCTGTGTTTGTAGTTAACTACTTTTAAGAACAACTAAACGTGTGATTACCAGTGTGCTACTTGTGCTTAGTTATCATTTTCCTCTACAGGTGTTATTTGATACCGTTTGCAAAAATCCAGTTAAAATAACAGACTGCATCAGACTATAAATAAGGTTGACAACAAAAAAAATGAAGTATCTTATTTTTAGTGCTTAGCATGATACTGTCATACATTTGAAAGAACACAATATGCAGCAGCAATTTAGTATGCTCCGTAAACCACAGTACTAACAAATGAACACCTAAGTTATAGCATATAGTGAGCTATAAGACCTATCACTAGAATTTGTGTCAAACTGACATAAATAAGGAAGTGGTTTAAGAAATCATTTTCTATATTGCCAGTTTGTGTTTCTCCATTCCAGTTTTTACAAATAAAATGTAACAGGCTCCCCAGTGACTGTGTATTCTACTACAAAATGCCTTACTTTCAAGTCCTCCATGTTCAGGGCTGTGACTGTCCCTGTTGGTCCCTGCCTATGAGAAGATTACATATGGAGTTTAATTTACACTATTTAAATATGTTACTAAAGATCTAAAAATGTCTCTAGACTGCTGAAGACACCATTGTTCTCCAAGCTCGATTTCCATATGCTGGAAATCTATGAATCAGTGATGTCCTCATAAATGAGAGTGGTGAAGCCCTGGAATGGGTTGTCCAGGGAGGTGGTTGAGGCCCCGTCCCTGGTGGTGTTTAAGACCAGGCTGGATGAGGCTCTGTCCGGCCTGATCTAGTGCGGGGTGTCCCTGCCCATGGCAGGGGGTTGGAACTAGATGATCCTTGTGGTCCCTTCCAACCCTGACTGATACTATGATACTATGATAAACGTAAAGACTGAACACAAATGTACACCTTTCTATTAGCATTCAAACTGTGGTGCTGTTGTGTAGTTTTCCAGCTACTTTTACTACACATTTGGGCATTTTGAGACTGTTTGTTCAGAAAATGCGTTTTCAGTGGATTACTGTGTTTTAATGGGTAAAGATACCAGGCAACCGATTCTCCATCTAACACTGACGGTACATCCTTGAGATCAGACACGTGATATGAAGCCCAGGCCTAAGCTGGCTGGGATCTGAATGGTTTCTAAAGCTAGAGAGGATGGATTAAATGGGAAAGTAACAGGAAAGATGTGTTTAGCATCCATGAGCAACTGAGGAGAGTCCTTCCTGTCTCGGAGACGCATCTGCAAAAGTAAGAAAGCGATTACGTTAGCATTTAGCATGGATAATAATAATCTCGCAAAGAGGTAGTGTTTCATCTGTGCTTACAGACACATGTGAGTGTACACATATGTTTACATACACAGAGATGTGTAAGCACAAAAATCTGTCACCTTTCAAAAATCTGATACACACTGACAGGGCAACTACCACTTTCATGCAAGTCTGGAGGCAATACATTGTAATCGCTTAAAATTTTAGGACAGACCTCCCGTTTTCAACATAGCTGAAAAATGATAGCTAAAAAGCCTCATTGACAGCAAATTTCAGAACATATTTCAGGACACAAACTGTATTGGCTCATCACTCAGTTTCTTAGAAGCAGTCAGAGGATTTTTGATTAAAAGATGTAGCCATACCTGTATTGTACGTATAAATGACACCAAGACTCTCTCTTCAAACTCATTGACTGGAGTATACAAATTCAGAACTTTTACAATCTGTGAAGAAGAACAAACATTTTTAGGTTCACTTTACTGATGAATCAACAGATGCATCCATGGTTAGTAATAATCATAATATACTTTTTAATTTAGCTATTTTAGTAATAAAATTCTTTACAAGTGTTTGGGTTTTTTGGGTTTTTTTTTGTTTTACTGATTCATACAGAATTCTATCACCTGCTTCATGCTATGTTATGTGACTGCCTCCTTCAGAACATGTGTTCTGAAGCGTGGTTTAAAAGAAAAATAGTGGAACTTCTCTGTACAAAATCTAAGCTTTCATAAGTAGAAGTCATCACCCGTTTCCCGAGAGACACCTGGTTCAGCCTTCTGAAGCGAATGGATACAGTAACTTAACACGTTTTTTTTTTGCAGACTGAGACAACAGCTCTGTGTGAGCTGTCAGTTAACTGGATACTAACTCTGATGGCAGAAAGATAATTTCCTAGTACCCTAGGCAGGGCAGTCTCAAGTACAGAGATGTCTTTGAGTGAAGTTTTCTCCAAGGATTTTCACAGAGAGACTATGCACAGTACTACACACTGCACAACCTACTGAGCTTCCTCCCTTTTCTTCAAAACTTATCTTGAACATCAAAAAGGTCTGGTCCTTTTTTGACTCCTCCAACTTAATCTGTTTTAGTTGTACAAATGCAAAACAAAGGAAAAAATCTGTGTGAAAGCAGTGCAGGCAGGCAAATCAAACACCATCAGAGCAGAGAACTGATCAAAAATGACAGCAGAACAGACAATGACAGTGTGCTTGTTTACCTGGGCAGTAGTCAGTGCATTGCACATTGAACAAATGGCTTCTGCATCTTCATCTGTTTTCTTTTTCACTTGTAACAACTGTGCAGCCTGGATAAGGGGTTCAAGTGTTTCTTTAGCCCCACTATTCATCAGATTTTTATCACGAAGCCATTCTTCCAGTTGACTCACATTGTATCTGTACAAAGAGGGAAGAGTATCAGTACATTAGCATGTGATTATGGCTAAATCAAAAGGATGTGCAATTTCTCCTTGCCAGTGTTTCTTCTTTGTCATTAAATGGTTTTCTTTCACACTCATCATTTTGCCTTCACACTCATTTCTCCTATTTAAGGCAAGAAACTATGTTTTTCAAAACCATTAGAAACTAAGACCAAAGACTTCCATTACCTAGTTTTTCTCATATGCTTCTGTTACTATTAATTGTAGGAATGTGATGAATATAGAAGAAAAGCAAAAGAGATTTTGTCCATACAAATATAGGGAGGCTTTCCATTGAGACTGGAATGCCCTGGCTAATTTCCTGGCATATGCCAGTAGAACACATTTGGACAACGGATGGCAAATGCAGGAACAGAATAAAATGGCTTTACTGCAGGATGCAACAAACTACAATCTGGATGAACACAGCAGGTATCCACTATGCCACAGGCATACAAAAAACAGCAGGCACGGCTGCAATTCTTCTCTATAAGCTGAGCAAGCATCTACTAGCATTGCATCTACAGCTCTGACTCTTGCTTGATTATGAAATACTTTTGTTTTGCTTCTACCACACAAACACTTCCAGCTTCTGCAACTGTGTGTGTGTGTACAAAGAAGTGCTCAAAACGTATTTTGTTCAGCTGCTATTTTGTTCAGCTGTTTCAAGAGTTCACTAAGATTTCCAGCAGCACATTCAAGAGAAGTATGACATGAGCTCTCCCACCTTATCTGCATTCCTTTGCTCCATGAGCACATGTCCTTGCGCAGAAGAAGATTATTGAGTGTGACAGCCCCAATGATGTAGAACATCTGCTTGACGACCTGTTTGATCAGCTCTGGATCCATTCCATGCTGACACATCACTGAATGGAAGGAGTTCAGCTGCCGAATGATGGAGTCCAAAGTGTAGGTTCCTTCATCAGCAATGCTGGATGTTCTCTTCCGCAGCCCTGTTGGTTTCACCCCTGAGACACCTTGGATAGTCTCATGCTCCAGCATTCCTGAAACTGCATGTGATTGACAACGTCATTGTAAGAGCTGAAACCTGCTGATGCACGAGCATATTGAGAAAGACAACAAAACATGTACACAGAAAGCGCAGGCTGGGCTTTCTGCTGGCCACAACACGATTTCCAGCAAGTTTGTGTCCTGCTATTTCTGCAAAATCTACATATACAGGGTTTTTACAAAGACGGAGAACTTGTGTTTGAAAGGAAAGTCTAACTCTAGCCCAGTAAAATATTTTTTTTCTTTCCCCTCCCATGGTCATATGAGTAGCAGAGTCAGCAAACCAAGAGCTCTTCTATTCTTCTAAATGTTGTGGTCCAAAAGCATAATGAAAATCTCTGTAAGAGTCTCTACTTTCTGACAAGAAAAATCAGAAGCAATATTAATGAAAACAATCTCTCTGAATGTCAGCTCATTGCTGCTAGCTATTTCACTACTAATTTCCATGGGATATTTCCCAACAAACAGGGTGACAAAATATCAGACTGTCCTAACAGTTTCTTGATATAAATTCACGATTTATGACAAGCATGAATGAGAGATATCAGTTTATTCTGTCACTGCCAGAAGAACCAGCCACTGCTTGGCTTCCCCTCTAATCCAACCTGTCTAGTGTTTTGATTGTGGAGTGTGAAGTTTAAGGAATTCAGCCTGGCCTTACCAATCATTGGTTGCAGAATGTTTTCCAACACTCGGACAAGTTGTTGGTAGATCTGAATAGCCAAGTCACTCAGTACTTGTCTGTACTCCGCTAAATCAAAATTGGTGAGGCAGTGCTCGTTTTGCCGAGGTGTATTATGCTTCATAAAGCCCTGAATTCATGAAATAAGAGAAATGATTGCTTCAGTGGAATACAGAAATATTACACAAACTCAGTATTTGTATTTTTTTCATGACAAAAAGGACAATACTTCCATAATAATAGCTACAGCCCCTCAAAACTTGAACTTCTGATTGAGGCTATTGATAAGTTATGCCATACTATGGTGAAAGGGCTGAACATGGCCTTTTTCATAGGAAGTGCAGTGAATCACTCCTAAAAACACAGTGGTAGCAGCCAGATTCTTCTACTTAAATCTGAGTTGGCACATTTGGGAGCACAGTGTCTGGGCCCCCAGCCTGCAGTAAAGGGAAGCTGGTTCAAATCTCCCTGTTCCTTCCACTGATGTCATCACCATTATTCCAAAAACTGCTGACATTTTAAAAGACTTTGACTAGATTTTGAGGTATTTCAGGACTTTGTTAGACATTAGCACTCAATACTACTATTGTAGAGCAAAAGAAACCTCTGAGTAGAAGCACTGCTTACCTCTTCTCCACTGTATTGCTTCAGGCAGTGCAAAAATCGGCAGGTGTTAGATAGCCAGAAGGACACTGTTTCAAAGTCTTCACCTCTTTTCTGAAGATTAAAAATAAACACATTTCAACAGACTAGTAGGAAGAATAAAACAATAAATTGTTAGATAAATGATTAAACACTTTAAATCTTCTTGTAGCTACTCAGATTCTGATGCTTTGTGAAACTTTGTGTATTTCAGTAATGTATTAGATGAGCCTAGGTTTGGGCAAAATACCGTTACATGCCCTCCTTGTTTTCTGTAGAGCTTTCAGAATATGATTTCCTCCACAGATAAGGTCTTTCTGTGTTTTACAGACCCATCCTAACTGCTCTGTGCAGAAATGACAGTGCAATGTGACTGTATTCCCAAAACAGCAATTCTGTGGCACAATGGCTTGTGGAGGGAGGATGGGAACGATGCAGAGCCAGCAGAAGGAGCAGAGAACAATTTGGATTTAATTAATGTCACTTACATCATAACCATTATAGCAGACTGATATGGAAAACAAAACGATAAACCCTCTTCACCAAATGGCACATGTATATTAGCACATGCTGAGTAATTAAAATTTTCAGAGCTCTGTAGCATGCACTGCATTCACTTAAAAATGTCCTAAATTTTCTATGAATATCTAACCTCCTGCAGGATTGTATAATAAACATTTTTTCAAAACATGTAGGCTTGATTAAATGCTTGTCTTTTGAGCACATCTGTCTTGTTTAAAAATCAAATAACTCCATGCAGCATAAAGCGTATTTATGCTTTATCAGTGCCTTCAAGATGCTCCTGGCCTCAACTTTCCTTGCCAATTCATAGAATCATAGAATTAATAAGGTTGGAAAAGACCTCAAAGATCAAGTCCAACCTGTCACCCAAGACCTCATGACTACTAAACCATGGCACCAAGTGCCACGTCCAATCCCCTCTTGAACACCTCCAGGGATGGTGAGTCCACCACCTCCCTGGGCAGCCCATTCCAATGCCTAAGAACTCTCTCTGTGAAGAGCTTTCTCCTCACCTCCAGCCTAAACTTCCCCTGGTGCAGCTTGAGACTCTGTCCCCTTGTTCCGGTGCTGCTTGCCTGGGAGAAGAGACCAACCCCCTCCTGGCTACAACCACCCTGCAGGTAGTTGTAGACAGCAATAAGGTCTCCCCTGAGCCTCCTCTTCTCCAGGCTAAACAGTCCCAGCTTCCTCAGCTGCTCCTCCTAGGGATTGTGTTTGAGGCATCTCACCAGCCTCATTGCCCTTCTCTGGACACGTTCAAGAGTCTCAATGCCCTTCTTAAATTGAGGCGCCTTCATTGCAAATGGCAATAACATTTATTTGCCATTGCAAATGGCAATAACATATTACCATCAACATGATCTGGAGGTGAAGTAAATAAGGAAATCTGTAAACCAAAACTGCAAATGAAATACTTCTATTATGCATTCTGGAAAATCTATGCTATTATATGGATAAAAATGCTATGAATGTAATCCCTTGCTTGTGAAGACAAGTTTTTTGTGACTTCAGTGGAAGGAGTTTACTGATCAGAAATCCAGATTAAATTAATTGCAAGCCTTTTCTTCACTCCTCTACCATAAAATGAAAAGGGAGATTTAAATTAACATTTTTCTAAACCCAGCAGGCTAACTAACCTTCAACACTTTTTTGATGCCGTTGATCGTGGACGTCAGCAGCGACCGCACTTTTTGGTCATCGTTAAGGTAATCCGCATGGCGTACGCACATGAACAAAATATATGCTGGTAGTCCTGGAATCAGGTTGACAGCTACCCCACGTGGTTTCAGCTCTTGGGAAAAACAAACACACATTGTTTTTTAAGTGTAAAGTAATTGGAGAATTTGATATGAGGCAGCTGTGATTCCCCAGTTAATGTACATATATATCTATACAATATGGCCAGTGAAAACTAAGAGCAAAACTAAGAATAGCCACTTTCCTGGTAAAATATCAAAACAGAATAAAAACCCCCATAACTATCTGCTAAAAGATGTGCAGACACATTAATATGTACTATACTCACCAGGAAAGATGATTAGATTCTAACAGACATTTCAGAATTTTAGATAAACTGAACACTGCCCAAACCAAAATAAGCAATTAATTTCATAATGCCAATTCTGTGTTCTTATCATTCATTTCTCAGCATGTGTGGGAGCAGAGGAGGCCATAACTGATAAAGATGCTTACCTAAAATAAGATTCTTGACCAGTTTTTGCTCATCCTCCTTCTTATATTCCAACATCCCTTGGAAGTCTTTTTCTTTCCGTGGAATGTTAACTGGACGAATAGGTTCATCAATGATTTGTCCAGGTGATACGTTCTCCATCTGGCCCTCTTCAGATGGAAAATGAAAAGAAATTCTATGTTTCCAGTGAAACCCAATGCATAGCAAAGGAAATTACATTTCTAAGGAAGAACTCCAGCATAGAGAAATGTGGGTTTTTTTTGTTCAAGGTAGCACTTAACAACAAAAATCCTATTAAACAAAATGATGTTGATAAATGTATCTTGGAGTGGCATTCTTCCTCTGAAGAAGAATGGAAGCATGTGAATAGCATCCATTAATACAAACTTACTGCTGATTTCCTAGATTTTATCACATGGAAGGACAAAGGCAAAGTGATAGTTATTAATCACTTAATCCCAGACTCATGCTGCAAAGGTCACCGTTAATTGTTCTGCAAAATGGCAGAGTATTTTTTTTAGGTGGTATGGAATATGGACTATTCCCTTGGTTAGTTTGAGTCAGCTGCCTTGGCTCTGTGCCCATATGACCTCCCACCCCCATATTACTGAGGTAGCAGAGAGGGACAAAAGATAAAGCCCTCACATATGCTCTGCTCAGCAACAGCCACACACCAGTGTGTGACCAACACTGTTTTAGCCACAAATCACACAGCATCATATAAGCTGCTATGAAGAACGTTAACTCCATCCTAGTGGAACATACTCCACTTTTCTAAGTTAATTAGTTAATACACATGGACAAAACTCAGTTTTCAGAAACGCTTTCCCACTTGGTATTGGGTATGGATACTATTGTGATCCTGTCCACAGTAGTAACCAAACGATATTGAAAGGCTTTTTACACAGAAAGGTAGTTTGAATAACCTTTCAGAAGGATGTACAAAACATACACCTTGTTACATACAGTGCCTCACAGTATCCTATTCAACATCTACACTCCACCCAATTGGGCTGCATGTTTGTTTTCGAAAAGCAGAATTCAGCTTCTTCCCATGGAAGCTACACACTCCTCTGACAGCCCTTCTTGCTGCATGCAGTTACAAACTCCTGCACATCCTGTAAGCGTGCTATATGTGTGCACCTGTCCGGTGGGAAAGAGAATGCAAAAAAGCAAACTGAAGCTCAAGGAGAGCTCTCATCAACTAAAGCATAATATACACCTGTTAACCCAGGTTTAACTCGGAATCACTATTCCTGGTACCACTGAAGACTATACAATCACTGCTTTCAGTCTTAGCATCCAATAAAACAACTGATTAAGCTGTAAGCTTGTTTCTGCAAAAAGCAGGTAACAGTAAAAAGCTTCTCAAAGGTTGGGACCAGGATTATTTAAAAAACAAATTCATACTTAAACTTTATAAGATTATTAATTGCTTTCAGCCATTAAAATTACTTTATTTATGCAGAGATTGACTTGACATTGTGCTGTGGGGAATGTGCTAGCTCCAATGGCCCAGGAAGCTGGGTATCAAGGACAGGATGTCTCTCCCTGGAGAAGAGGAGGCTCTGGGAAAACCTAATAGCAGCCTTCCAGTACCTGAAGGGGGTCTACAGGAAAGATGGAGAGAGGCTGTTTACGAAGGCCTGCAGAGACAGGACAAGGGGCAATGGCTTCAGACAAGAGAAGGGCGGGTTTAGATTGGATATCAGGAAGAAGTTCTTTACTATGAGGGTGGTGGAACACTGGAACAGGTTGCCCAGAGTGGTGTTTGAGGACCCTTCCCTGGAGATATTCAAGGTAAGGCTCAACGAGGCTCTGGGAAACCTGATTTAGTGGAGGATGTCCCTGCTGACTGCGGGGAGGTTGGACTACATGACCTTTGGAGGTCCCTTCTGGCCTGGACCATTCTATGATTCTATGACATGATAAGCTCTCAGTCTCACCAGTTGTAAAGCCCTAAGGCAACTCACACTAATGCTCATAAAAATAAAACTCACTCAGTCCTTATCTCAGTATAATCATATTCAAGTTTGGCCAGCCGCTCCAAAAGGAAAAGTCAAGCAGAGACAGTCTCTGTTGTCAGAGTCATTTTTTGCTCCAGTGACAGAGAAATTCACATTCAAAGGAAACCTGGCTAAGTTACTTCTGCATGGTTCATATTTAGTATTGTTTGTGTCTTGACAAAAGCAGATGCTGTCTTTGACTACACAAACAGCACAAGTAACATTCCTTTATGTTCACATGGTTTCTGCCTTCAGAGAAACATCAATCTCCTTTACTCATCACTTCAAAATATGACTTATAAAAGGAACACACTGACCTCTGAGTGTACCTCCTGTTTCTGCAATCACTTAACAAAGGCTTCATGCCCTCCCAACTGCTAAAACTGGTGGATATGATGACAATGGAATCACAGAAATTCAAAAATACCTTCAAGTTCACCAATCCTCTTAGTAAGTACTTTCAACTGTTTCTTTAACTTGCGAACTGTCTTGTCCTGCTTTTCAAGCTGTTCCATTAAATCCTGTAAATTAAAATGAGAGAACAAGTAAGTTATGAGAAAGATCCCATAATGTGTGACAGAGACAAAATCAGTGCTGTTAGAATTACAGGGCAGTGAAGAAAGCTGAACAGTGGTGCCATCCTCTGGCTGAGTTTTGCAAGCTGGTACGCTGCCTAGAACACAAGACAAATACTGCAAATGTTATTAAATTGTGTGCAGCACGACAAAGACAAAGCTCTTAGGCAGGTATATTCTGCAGACACGCAGAGCTAGGTCGGTTCTTGTGGCAGAAGACATTTTCCTACAAACACATCTCCCTAATGCTTCCTCCCTGCTCTTTCAAATGCCTCACAGAAATAATTTTCTTTGTTATTTAACAGCTAGCGTGTATTTCTGCATCATTTATTCATGCCTTCAGGACTGACTCCTTATTCAGACCTATCCATTTCATAAGATGACAAGAGAGAGCTCTGCAGAAAGACCATAACTTGCACTCAAATTTACCAAAATCAAAGATCCAAGCATACGTTTCTTGCAATGCTCTGCCACTTCTCTATTTCTTGCTGCCAGCACATTTCCTTGCACTGAAACTAGTGTCTTACACCTTTTTATTCTCTATCTGAAAAACAACTAGTATCATAGTATCAGTCAGGGTTGGAAGGGACCACAAGGATCATCTAGTTCCAACCCCCTGCCATGGGCAGGGACACCCTGCACTAGATCAGGCTGGCCAAAGCCTCATCCAACTAGCACCTGACAGTCCTACACTTGCAATAAACCCAAATTTTTTCTCCCCAGAAATCTATCTTGGAGTAATTCTGTGACCTAAGGTAGTGCATTCCTAAAGTAATCACGTAATTAAAAAAGAGGAAGTCTTTCTAAAGGAAGGAAAAGCCTCAAGCTCAAAACACCTGAAAGTCATTCAAGGTTAAGGGTCTGAAAGCGGTTTAAAAGAAAAATGCTCTTTCATAAGTGAGACTCGTCACGGTACTAGTGAGACCGTAAGGGCCCTTGAGCTCCTTGCATCAAAAGCATCATCTGGGAAACAAGATTTTTTTTTTTTTAGCGCAGCATGGTGGAAAAACTTAGGAACAAATTGTTCTTAACTCTGTAGAAAAGAGTTTACAATCCAATATAAAATATTTGAGCAGTAAGATATTAGGCCTGTTGAAAGAACAGAACCAAGGCCGTTATTGACATTCAAAGTAGCATTCAGTTTTGCAACAGAAATCCTCTTAAAAACATAATGAATGTGGTATTTTGGGCTGGGTGCCTCTTGCTGCCACATGGGATGCACCTCTGGTGCCCTGGGGTCCAGCCCAGTTGGTGGACACAGGAAGCTACGTATTTCATTCCCATAATGTTCTGCTCCCTATAAATCTATCAGCAAGGTCTCACACTTCCTTTTTCTTCCCTTGCTGCTCCCGTGGGAGATGCTCCCTATCTGGTAATGGAAGAGGAGTTATCTCAAGGCCTCTTGGGAGGAGAGGAGGAGGGGGAAGGGCAATCTCAGATCTGGCCAGCTGAGATTAGCCTAACAGTGGTGGGGAGGAAGAAAGAGCCCTGGGAGTTCTGGGTGTACCCTCAGGTAGGGAGAAGGGGCGTGCTGGGAGGCTTTTGGGTATGCTGCGAGGGACTCTGTATGCTTTGGAATCTCTTTTGTCACTGTGCTTGTAGCTTCTGTAAAACACTCACTGCTTTTCCATTTAAACTTTCCATCACTTCTGCAATCCATTTGTCTGAGTCTCATTTTTTTCCTGCCCCTGGTGGGAGGCAAGGGAGGATCTGCCTCAACCTGGGACAACACATTTCTTGTCAGATATAACAATTTCTCCTGGAATTAATTACCAAAAAGAATATCTAAGTCCAACAGACTGTTTCAAATATACAGTGAAGGGGTATGATTTCTGAACAAGTATTTGAGGTTCTTTCTATGATTCCTGTAAATAAATTGAACAATGTCATCATCTTATTAATGATATTCTTTCAAGCTTACATATGGTACTCTCTTTAGTTATTATGGAAACATTATTTCAAATTTTATCCTTCATATTTTGCATTCTTGAAAAAATGTTAAAAGGTTATGTACTTTGATTCTGACAGATTTATTCAGTCCAGATGTTGGGACTGAAAAGAGATCTATGAACAAATGCAGGCTATGACTGGATTGCAGTCATTATCCACCTTGATAGGCAGCTATATGACCAGGCCTCTATTTTGCTGGACTGAATTTACATGTATCAAAGTTTTAAAGCAATGAGTGGTTCTAAAAATAGAGCCTTATTTACATCATGTATCTTACTAAGCAATATTCAAAAAGAAATGCTTTGCTCACAGTGGAAGCCATATTAGTAACAAAACTGTGCATCAGGAAGAGACACAGATTACACAGAGGACAAAAAAAGCAGTGAGGGAAGTCATTGGCATCGTGTAGCTCTCTGAAGGAATATCCTTTGAAAGGGAGAAAGAGGCAGCCTGCTTTTCAATTAGTGCTCCAGAAAAAGCAACCAAGACAACAGAGAAGCAGGGTTCACGTGATCTACATACAATCATCCGTTTGTAAAGTGAAATCCGGTACGATTGATACTTCTTGGGATCATCAGCATACAACTTCTCATAATACTGTAAAAATAGGTACAGAATTGTTTTTCCCCTTCCCTTTGAAACTCCAGTAAGCACTAAATAAATTAAATTAGATTAGATTAAAACAAGATCAAAAAGCTCCAATCCCTAGGTAGCCTAGTGCTTAGTCATGGTGTTCACGACAGCCTCTCCAAGAGAGCAGCTGGTGTAGATGAGTTGCAGGACAGTCAGATCTTTTAAAAACAGACAGTAACTAATACTGTGAAAGCCTGGAATATCACCTTTGTGAGAATCTGGTCAGGACACTGGTCTCATGCTAATCAACATGGAATTGCAGTGAATACTGCAGTTCTAATGTCACATCTGGCATGCCTCTAAATTATTTCCACTCTAAGGCTAGGAGCGGACAAGAAACATATACCCAGCTTGGAGTGGACTTGCAATAGTCAAACATCAGAAGTGAAATACTAAGGAATGAGTCTATATTTAACAAGTAAAATCACATTTGCTGTGGTTGAAAATAAAGAGAACTTCTCTGGGATGTAATTACATGACTGTGTTGTCGTGGGAATGTGGAATGTGATGAGTAGGTTTCGGGGGGAAAGGCTAAATTGTAACATATGACTAAGCAGCAGGAGGGGAGCTGTCAGAGGAAACTCCACCATTTACCTTGTCAGTGGAAGGCAGCTGCTGCTGAGGCAAATGTATTGCCAATCAGTTATCCAATATCTGCTAGCTGAATTACCTGATGCCTCAAAACCTTTGCCACTAAGACAAGAGCCTGACAATACCAACTACTGTGACATACAGGAGGAAAGACTACCTCTTGGCTTGTTTAGAGGAAGCAATGATAGACAATAAGCTAGGATTTTTTGTCCTGAAGTAGCATGATTCCCTCGACCAAAACACACTGATAAGACAATGATATTCCAACAGCAGCCTCTTTGGAAAATTTCCCCAGGAATTAACTGCCCTGCACATGAGGAATATACTCCTTTGTGGGGAAAGGCGAGGCCTGCACATGAGAAATATACTCTTTTGCAGGGAAAGGCAAGGAGTTTTACCCAGAATTTCCTTTATATTACTAGCTAAGTGCTTCTAACCACATTTCTTTTTCTGGTACTACTTATTTCTCCAAAACACACTGAATAGCTGGAGCTCATAACACATTGGATTATCTGTGTTGCTTTCAGACAGGGAGGAGGGAATCGGGAAGAGGAGTGACATTAAATAGTTGAAGAACTACATCAGAGCTTTTCAACGAAATAAAGAAACTAATATATTTCAGAAGAAACAACACAACTTGGCACTAACATTTTTTATGATTTCCCTGGATATCAACTTTCTATGTAGTGATTAAGCTCAACAGTTGAAAGCTGCGATCCAGGAGCTTTCTTCATGCCACAAACTTCAACCAAACTCCCTGAGACATTATTACTTCATCAGCAATCTGAAATCTCTCTCTCTCACTAGCTTACCTGCAAAGGAAGAACTGCACTTATGAAACAGAATAGAATTAACCAGGTTGGAAGTGACCTTTGAGATCATTGAGTCCAACCTATCATCCAACACTATCTAATCAACTAAACCATGGCACCATGGTTTTTTGCAGGAGACTGCCATCTGAAAACTGGTAAGAACTTAACAGGCACTCTTAGTCCCCATTCCTGCTCCTGCAGCATCATTTTCCTTACCAAGTTCTCATTAGTCAGTCTGGTGATCTCATGCTGTAGGCTGGCTTCAATGCGGGCCTCTGGAGGCAGCTGCAGATTCTGTGCTAGAAGCTGCTGCTGGCGATTGTTTTCTTCCTTCAGACTTTGGATCTCACCTCGCAGTGATTCCAGTTCGTTCTCGTGGCTCTTCTTCTGTGACTGAAGCTGAGACTCCAGCAGCCTGAAGAAGTTGAGCAACAGCTGTATGAACACGCTTAGAAAGTTACATCCCCAATTCTCCAAGGGAGTATAAAGCTTTAGCTGCTGCTCAGGAACAATTAGCCATGGCTTGCAATGGAAAATGAAAAAGGCAGAGTACTCTTTAAACCCTTCAGTATGCCTTCTAATTAAATTAAGTTTGCATGATCAAGAAGTGGAGAGAAACTAATTGTGACACTCCTTTGCATTTCCTTTGTGATTGAGTGCATACTATGTATGGTGCCACTACAAACATGCAGCAACAAATGTAATGCTGTCTTCAGAGATTGTCACTGTTTGTAAAGGGGCTTTGAAGGTTTTACTTCTAATGAAATCAAACAAACTGCAAGATGAAGAAGACACTGTGTTCACTTAAGCTAGGACTCTGCAATGTTAACAAAGTTAGCTCTGTTCAGAGTTAGCTCTGCTCACTCAGAAACCATTTAATTGCAAATGCACATAAATACTCTTTATTTTTACATTAAAACCAACACTTTGCAGAGGGTTGTCATTAGTGCAGGAAAGGTTAGCAACAGAACCAAGCTCAGGCCTGGGATACAGGACTTCTATTTTATCCTGACAACTGACTCACTCTAATCCCTTGAGCACATCAAGTCCCAAACTCTTCTCATGTGAAATTGGAGTAACAAGCACCAGCCTCCTGCTGAGCAGTGCTGTGGAGATCAACTCCTGCTTGCAAGACACTGTCCAAGTGCTCTGACTCATGACTTAATACATACACACACAGGAAATTACATTACTAGTGACTACTAGTGTTTAATTAGACAATCTTTCAGGGTTTAAATATGCATAAGGTAGACACATTTATTAGTAACCAGACTGATCAAGCACGCAAGGGCAAATAGTCATTTACCTGCATTGCTCTGTCATTTAATAGAAAGCTTCTTGTCTTTAAGGTGCTAGGACCAGAAACAAGAGGTGCAGAGCAAACACTCACATCCTGTTCTGTATAACACTTGCTCTAAGTTAGCTCTTTGCAGAGTTACAAACCGGAGTTAGGTATAGAATTTGTTAGCACAAGAAAAGGAAAGACTTCAGTTAGTAGCATTCATTGCAAAATACCTCCCTCTGCAGTTACTGCTGCCAAATGTGTGTACTACAATCAGCACTGGGAATCTACTGAATTAGCTGCCAGTGCTGGACTAGGAGCTATTCTGGAAGTCTGGGACACGTGTTGATATGGGGTCTGTGTACACACAGAGCCAGCACTGCCTTTCCTAACATAGCAGATGTTGCCTGTTATGTGACCAGCATGCAGTCTTTCCAGAGATTGCAGCAATTGCACTGAGGCTTGAACAGTGCCACAATGACCTGAAGATTACTTCTGCTGGTTGGTTGCTTAGTGACTTACATTTTGAATCTGGCACAAAAAGATGTGGGAGAATAATGTTGAGTTTACTGAACTTCAGCCACAAAAAGAAGAGTATGCCTCATAACTAGGTGCAAGTTAAGAGTATGCTGAAGCTACTCAAACAATAACCTTTTAACTACTAAAACGATTGTATTTTAGGCTGAAAGCCTGTAAGGTGCATTCATTTTGATACCAAATATAAAGGAGACAAGTAACACATGGCTACAAATCCTTTTCAGTTGGGGAGCTTCTGGTATTTTAATCTACTTTTGTGCAAGTATTCTAATGAATTATGTGCTAGCTGTTGTGCCATCTTAACTTTTTAAATACTAAAACTTGACAAGTAGAAAGGTTTGAGGGCCAAGTTTGACAAAACTCTTTAATTTGTGTACTTAGTGATGAATTTGTTTCTAACTGTTAAAGCCATACTGTAGCTAAAGCAAACCCATAGCAAGGGGCACAGTCAGCTAGAAAGGAAGATGCATATGAAGAGAAAAAAAAACAACATTCTGAGAAGTCAGGTAACCTGTTGGCTTGTTTTAACCCTTCATAAACCAGCCAAAGTTCTCCGTCCTCATTCAGCATATGATAGTCCTGGGGAGATTGCCTTTCAAAACAAGTGTTTAAAAAAAAATACAAGAGATATGTGATGGTGATGAGATGACACATTAAGGACATTACACACTAAGATACAGTTACTATAAGAGAAAACCAAAAACTGGTCTGAAAACCTTAGAAAATTACTTCTCGTTTATACATATTGCTTCTTAACGAGGAAATAATCTTCTTGGTGTTAGCCCAACTGGTTACAGCATTTCATGCTGTTACAATAAATGTATTATGGCAGATTATAGTGACCACTACTGGACAAAAGGTCACAAACCAGCATGGGGAATGGCACCAAATTTGAGCAATGCAGAAATCAAAGGCTGTGAAGATGCAAATTCAAGAAGCTTGATTTTTGCATTTCTGCATTGTTTCCTAATCCTTTCAAATATTGCATACCTGCATACCCCAATTTTACTAATCAAATCAATTTACAACCCCAGCTATAAGTTTTTTCTTAAGTATCAAGACTTACACGGATGAAATTTACTGCATGTGATACACACAGTCTGTGTCACAGCAGACTCCAACTGATCATATGTTAAAGAAAGAGAAACTGTACCTGTTTGTTTCCTTCAGTCCAATATATGCCTGTGCTATTTCTCCTCTGTCTTTCATCTTTTGTACATCCTCCAAGAGGATTGTAGCATCTGTCATAGTATTCTGGAAAAAGAATGGTGATTTCCAGGGTAAATTCAACAATGAAATTGTGCTTTCAGTCCATGTTTTCATCACTTTACCCATGTTGAACACTAATCCTTAAGCAGCCACATTAAAATTAGTGTAGGTACCTAAGCAGGAGTTCAGGCCAAAATTTCTATGTTCATTTAGTGTATCTTTTAAAATGAATGCATGCAACATGGTCAAACATCAGTCTGTCTAATAAGCAGTACATGTGTTAACCTCTTTCCATCTGTTTATTGTGTAAAAGGAACAAAATTAGTATCAGGAAATTATGAATTTGCATTTTGTTTCAAACTACCAGGAACAGTTGCTAATACTGAAACTGAAGAAGCATAATTTGGCAAGCTTAATTCTACTTAGTATTTCTTAAACACAGCATTGCATGTAGTCCTTCAAATCTCTTAAATGAGGTCTGTTCCTCACTTCATGTTTCACGTAGTCTGGCAAAGGACTTGCTGGAACATGTCCAGAGAAGGGCAATGAAGTTGGTGAGGGGTTTGGAACACAAGCCCTGTGAGGAGAGGCTGAGGGAGCTGGGGTTGCTGGGGTCGCTTAGCCTGGAGAAGAGGAGACTCAGGGGTGACCTTATTGGTCTCTACAACTACCTGAAGGGAGGTTGTAGACAGGCAGAGGTTGGTCTCTTCTCCCAGGCAGCCAGCAAAAGAACAAGAGGACACAGTCTCAGGCTGCGCCAGGGGAAGTTTAGGCTGGATGTTAGGAAGAAGTTCTATACAGAGAGAGTGATTGCCCATTGGAATGGGCTGCCCTGGGAGGTGGTGGAGTCACCATCATTGGAAGTGTTCAGGAAGAGACTTGATGGGGTGCTTAGTGCCGTGGTTTAGTTGATTAGGTGGGTTGGATTGATTGATAGGTTGGACGCGATGATCTTGAAGGTCTCTTCCAACCTGGTCTGGTCTATTCTACTCTACTCTACTCTACAGCAGGAAATAATTTACAAGGGCTTGAGAACTTTTAAGTTAGATACAATACAATATTTTTTTCCCAGTTCTGAATGTTTTATTCTATTCTATTCTATTCTATTCTATTCTATTCTATTCTATTCTATTCTATTCTATTCTATTCTTTCTACTTGGCACTTTTGCTTTTTGTTCATTTAACTTCGAAATACTTAACAGATGTTTACAGTCACCTTGGCCAGTCTCATCTGTGTCACTGCTGTGGAATAACTACAGTAGAACCACAGAACTCAAATGAACATAAGAGATGGAATTCTGATTAATTTTTTTATTTTTTTTTACTTTAAAACCAATCAAATGTTATTTTCCTGAGTAAAGTTTTGCAAAGTATTTGCAACTTTAGGGACATAAAATTTGGAGCCTAGGTCTCTAAGATTAGTATGAGTCGTATTACTTAATATGAAAACCAGTAAAACAGATAAGCCCCTCATAAAAATTGATACCCAAAATCCTTATCTTTATGATTCTTCTACTATTATTTTATTACACAGTTAAACTGCTGTATCTCACCTGCCCACCTATTGACCTGAATATTATTTCTGAGCTAGTGAAAAGAAATGCTAATTATCACAGCTTCAAGAATTTCCTACCTGCTGTAGTTGTAATATTTGAATTAACGGCCTTCATTTAGAGCCAGTTCTGTTTCTCACACTTCTAAATGTTATGAGTTGAACTATATTTTCTTACCAAACATTCAGCAAATCCTATCTAATAGCTACAGTTTACAATGTGAGTCTTCAATGTTTGCGGCATGCCAAGGGTAAGGAGGTATTTCTTCATAACATAAACTTTTTTTGTATGTGAAACTTAATGGATTTTGCAAGTTAACGAAGACCTGATTCCTGAATCAGGATTCCTGAATCCTCTTAACTCTACAAACATACCCAGCAAGATACATTGATTGAGCTGACTAGACAAGTTTCTGAGTCTTTCCTTTCATGGTCAGGTTAACATAACCCAACAGTTCAGAATTGCTTCATCTGCTTGTTTTGAAGTAAGTTGTTCCCTTGCATGGTGTGGGAAGATGGGGATGGAAGGGACATGGGATAATGAGAAAGGTTTTTTCAGTAACAGCAAAGTAGAGTGCAAGAACAACTTAAAATGTATGTAGGCTACTGAGAGGCAGGGAAATGACAGCTCCAGGGGTTTTTAGCATTTATGAGTTGTGGTTTGTAACTGCAGAAGAAAATGTGTACCTTATCCTCCTGGCAATCACATTGGTAGGCAAGAAAGAAGAAAAACAAATCATTTTAAAAAAATAAATTAAAAATCTGTTTATGCTGCAGCTTCTCAACCTAACAGGCAGAAGCTATCTGCAAACTGGCTGCCAGCCACCCCACAGGTCACCTTCAGATTTTCCCCATACTGGTAACTGATGCAAAACCAACACATGCATCCCGCCATTGTTGAGAATAAGCTTTCCAACGATTTACTTTCAAGTATTTTTTAACAATATTTTAAATGTCACAGAAAAAAAACAGGGTTTTTTGCTTTATAAATAATCATTTAAAGCAAGATATGTTTCAAGTCTTCATGCATCACAGACTTTCAATTTATTTAGGACAAATATAAACACAACGTTGCAGTAGCAGAGGAAAGATGACACATCTGTTCATTCCTCACTGCGGTTATGAAACACTAGATAGCTCAGTCCAGTGGAAATGGCTATTTCCTGGATTTATGTGATAACTTTTCAGCTTGAATGACTCTTATTTTCAAAGCTATTACTTCCCTAAGTATCTCATCAGAATTAGAGCTTTTTAGAAGATGTGCCTTTCAGTGGTTGTAAATCACCCTTCTCAGCAAAACCACATACCTCCTCTCAAGCAGTAATATGGAATTTATCTATCTTCATAGGTCATCTTTATCAAATGTTATTGATTTGCAATCATCTATGACCCTGCATGGATTTAAAAGAAACTGTTCCTTCTAACTCCTACTGAACTATTAATTAAAAAAGAATTCCTGAGAACTACTGTGAATTTTTGCAGTCAAACTACATACTCACTAGAGAAATTATACTACTCCAAATGAGAATTATTTGTGCACTGTTAAAGGAGTCTGGGGAGATCCTGGCTGGACCAGTGGTATCATCATACCCAGCCTGCTATGATCAGTATGGTAACTTTACATGAATGCTGGTACATAAACCCCAAACTGGTTTATTAAAAGAATCTCCCACTTTGGATGTCACCAATTTGTGTACTAATAATGGATCAATGGATTACACTTAGAAAGGCTTTCAAACCTAGGCCATTTTTTCTGCCTTCTCAAACACACTGGTAATTAAATAAAGCACATCAATGATGCAATGTAACTTTATTACACGGTGCACCTGCACAAATAATTCACTGCATTGTTTACCTTGGGTTGAATAGCCTCTTTCTGGCTAACAAGCTGAGACCTCAGGATGAGGACTTCTTCCTTGCGTACTTCAAGCTCTTCACTTACTGAAGTCAGTTGGTCCAGGAGGACTCTATATGCAGGGGCACCAGGAGCAGTTACCTCTGGAGACCGTGTTTCTGTGAGAGCCTTCTGCAGCTCATTCAACTCATTCTTCAGTTTTTTGTTCTCAGATTCAAGTTCCTGACGCTGCAAGAAAGAACAGGGACAATTCTGTCACACAGGAGCATTACAATGTGCCTACAAACCACAAGTACAAAGCTATGGATAGAAATGGTAAAAACAATGAGTAACTGCAACAAATCAATCATTCAATTCCTCCTGTATCACTGGCCACTTGAATACAGTGAATATGGCTGGACGGATTTCAGTAACAGAGCTAAACCTTTTTCTGAACTGCAAAATCATGTGGATCATACAAATCTGATGGGGAAAAAAAAGAGACAATCTTTTTTCCTCATATTCTACCCTTAACAAAAGAAACAAAGTTCACAACAAATAGTTGTCAGCAGGCTAAGAAGTTTCTGCAGCACTAAGTAATATTAGGAAATACTTCTAGTTTTATTGGTCTAAGGTATGCATTTATTTAAATATGTGTTTGGAAAAGAGGGTGTTGGGGTTTGGTTTTGCACCACATTGCAATGTGGTATTTGCCCCAAGGAGTAAATTACCACACTACTCAGAATTTGGAAATTAAATGAAATTATTATTTACAGAAGTAGGCTAAATATAGAAGGTAATAAAAACATACAAATACACACATATATACACACAATTAGACAATAACCCAGCTACCCCCCTGTGTACAATAGCCCAGACACTGCCTTTACATTGCAGCCTGAAGGCCACACTGCCTTACTTCCCCCACTGATAACCCAAACAATGGCTGGTGCAAGAGAAGTAAAAGCAAAGTTCAGAAGGGAGCAAAGAGGGAAAACAGAAGAGAGAGGAACACAGTGCAACTTCAAATATATAGCATTTGCAGGTGAATGGGATGGGATAAACATGGTTTTTGTGGTATCTTGTCCAACCCCTTTGGGATTGTCCATCCTCCTATATTCTAGAATTCTCTAGAAAACTCTTTATTTATCATGCAATATTCAAACTGTAAAAGAGGGCTACATTTATCACTGTATTTTTGCTCGAATTAACTTGCAAGCTGTATTAAACTTTTCAACAGAGAACTCCTGGTTTAGGGGATCCTTTTGTTCTGCAGCCCCAGTTATACATTCAGTTACACCTGAAAAAGGGCAATCCAAATGATTGCTGGGGACTTTTTGTGCTACTTTCTTCAGCTAATATTCTGAAACAGGAGGGATGATGTAATTTTCTATGCCAACACTACAAAATAACAGCAACCACCTTTTTAGAATTACCTTGAGCGATTCATACTCCAACTCCGCACCTCTTATTGGAGGCCTTTCTTCCTCCTGTAAAAGAATACAGACAAATGTGAAAAATAAAAATCTAGTTCTTTCTGTTCCTTAATTTAGTTGAGGCAGAAAAATGGAAGGGAGCTGAAATTATTTTCCTGTAAAACTGGAGAACACTCATTCTGGTACTGCTGAGTGCTTTACTTTGAATATTGGCATTGCATTTTTTCATTTCCTTCTTAATTTATGTCACACAATTGGTTAACCTAAATAATGTCACTGGAAATGAAACAGAGCAGGATGAACCCCAGGATGCTCAAGAAACTCACGGATGGAAGAGTAATAAAAAACTCACTGGTGGAAAAGTAATAAGAAACAATTGCCAAAGCTTGTTTCATACTTTTGTAAACAGTTAAGGAGATGAAATCAGAGAAGAATTCCAAATTAAATCTGTTAAATCCTACTCCACCACAAATACTTCTAATCCCATTGCTTTGTCTCTGCATTCCATTTGAAATACTTCTTATTCTGCTTAAAATGAACAATCACTCATTCTCCCCATCATTTAAGTGTATTTCTGTATTGCTATTCATTAATAAAACCAGCCTGGGGTTTTGGGTTGAGTTTTGCCTTTTAAAGCAAAGTCCCAAGCACTTTTTATTCCTATTGACTTTCAGAGGCTCTCAAGGACTTTGGAAAACTAAATAACCAGTCTCTAGCACTAAGCACCAGGCAGAAACCTTGATGTTAAATTAAGCAAGTACTAGATGAAGATAAGGATTTCATAAAAGCCAGTCAGCATTCACACAGCTACTATTTAACAAGGAGGAATACTCAGGCATCAGCATTTGTTCAGCTACAAGGAGTCCACCTTAGCTTTAGCTCGGAGAGCTTGTTCTTCCTTTCTGTCCAGTTCATCCTGCAGGGATTGCTTTTCTTGCTCCAGCTCCGTAACCCGTTTCTGCAGCTTGAGGAACAGAGACATATCCAATGGTGCCTTTTTTTCACTTGGTTCCTGCTTTAGAAAAAACAGAAGTATGTGAAGAAGTATTCCCCTTCCCCAAGGAAGCGCTACAGTGAGTAAAGATGGGAAACAGACCGGGGAAAGAGAGGAACACAGAAATGTTACTTGATTCTGAGAGTTGACTATCAACATCTAAAATATTTCATCAGCTGTCAAACGCTATTTGAAAAAAAGATCTACTAATATAAAACATATCTAAGCCTAAAGCCTAGCAAAAGAAAGCACTAGAGACTACCTAGCAGACAAGAGGTCTATAATGAAGCATACCTTTTATTCTTACTTGTTTGGAGGGAGAAAGGAGAAAAAAAGTCGGTGGTTAGACTCACCTAGAAACAACTGTAAAGAGAGGCTGTGGGGTTTTATAGTTTTTAATGATTTCTACAGTAAGTTTTTCAGCTACAGAGAAATCTCTCTGCTGGTTGTAGACTTACTGGTTAATTTAGCGGGATGATTTATTGGCATAAAAGATAGGTATCCAAAGGTACACTTCAGGTTTTTTTCCTTTCATTATGCTAATCATCCAGCCTGTTCTCAGCACTTTTTCACTATTTTCTGGGCAAGGACTAGTGTTTGCAATCCGAAGGTGCCTCAGAAATTATCTATCAGCTATTTTGTACTTTTTGTAGCCAGAAGATCAAAGCATTTACTATGAAGTGCACCGTAAAATTTTGAAGCCTAGAGAAGGAACTAGAAAATGAATATTAATGACCTGAGTAGACAAGCAAGCACAGCCATTTCCAATTAAACTCTTTTCACTCTTGAGGGAGAGTCATAAACCACACCAATAGCTCAGGGGTTAAAAACCCAACAAACAAAAGAAACTTTTGAGTTTTCTTGGTTTACAGGTTTGTATTGAGATAGACCCAATTTTTCTAATGTAGTTTTGTATCATTAATCTATATTGTTAGTCTAGAGTCAAACTAAGAGTTTGAAATCTTGAGGGGTTAAACAAATACATATTTAGTCTTCTCAGTGATGGCTTTATTCACACTCATGTGAGTTAATCTTTTCATTTACATTCTAAAATCCAAAACTGGCTCTAAAACTGCAATTCAGTAAGTCTGTTAGCCAAAGGAAAAGACATTTGGCTCAGATGTGCAATCCAATCATATGTACCTGCACTGGCTTTTTCCTGATTACCCATGAAGGTAGGAGCATCTTTCTGAAAAAATTATGCAAGGTGAAAAATGTAAGTGGGAAGGCAAATTATGAAAGAGCCCACAGAGACTGTGTCAGCATCAATGTCAGGATGTCTGCATCCATAGTAGAAAATCATTTTCTGCGGAGGCTTTCAAAAAAACTTGCAAAAAGCAACTGTGGGGATAACTAACCTTGACAGAGGGTAAATGGAGTGAGCTGTGCCCTGGCTCTCAGTCAAGAAGATCTCTAGAATGCACAGAAAAAGCTTTGTATATGCAAACTGCCAAGCAGCCAGACCACCAACTGCACAGCTCTCTGCTGTGTTAGCAGTCCTGCTTCTTTGGGAGGGGCCAAAACAGGGAGTTACTTTGGAAAAATACTATGGATGGCTGAAGTTGCACCACACATTACTCATTAATAATAGCTGAATCAAGATAGTCATCTTTCTGAAAACTTTTAAATATCCTAAGACTGGTATCACTGCATATGCAGAGGGACAGTACATTCTTGGAGTTTTATTTATCTCTGTGAAACAAGAAAAATGAATCTGCATGACAATGTGAGGCTCCCTCCCCTAACAGGGAACTCATTCCATGTAGCTACTAAGAATGTGGATAGCCACCTTGCCACTTTTAATCCTTGAATGTATACAGATTTCTCAGTAAGTCTCACTGGTTTCCTGAATCCTCACTTTGTGCTAAAAGAGTAATTGTGCTTACAAATGCTGGCAAGCAAACATTTTACAGATGTAAATCAACTGGATGCCCAAGTATCTAATCTATGTTTACTGTAATACAGAAGAATTCAAAGCATACTTTCATAAAGTCTTTCTACATAAGACCACAGGTAACTAGAGAATGAGATGTTTGTTTTCACAAAGGAAATTGAAAAAGCTGGATTTAAATCATCAGTTATCTCAACACAGGGATATGCTGTTCACAAGCACATATGAAAAAAGAAGAATTCATTCAGGCACTGATCAATGAAAAGTTGTAGGGTTTTTTTTAGCATTACCTCCATCCTCAGTGGTAAGTCATCTGCTTCTGTGATCTCAGAGCTAAAAGTATATTCAGATTCATTGCTACTGTGAGTTGAATCCGTTCTTTTGTGTCCAGGCTTGGGGATGCTCTGGAGTGCAAATGAAACAAATCAATACCACTATATAGTTTTCCCTGTGACTGTGTCTTCACTACTTCTAATTTAGCTTGTAATACTTGGTGTTATTTCACAGCTATCAAAACTTAAAAGAAAATATTTTTTATTCTTTCATGACACGTAAAGCCTCAGAGATGTAGTTCGCAATCAAACCGATGGAGACAGGTCAGATCCTACACCACTGAGTACTGCTGCAGAAAGCAGAATCAAGCAACAATGCAGCTTTTTGTGGGAAAGAAAAGCTTGGAAGCACAGGCAGCAATTCTTCCTGACATATAAAATATTCCTAGAGCTACTTAAACTTTAGCACTGGATGAATGTGGTACAAACAACCCTACTATGTGTGAATAACATCAGGGTAAAATAAGGGTGGCTGGCAGGTGCAATAACAAGGCAGAAACTGAGCTGTCCTCACAAACATGAAAATTGAGGTTTTAAGGAAAAAGAAAATTTGACTACAAAATTTAAATGTATTTGTTTTGCCTGAGCAAATCTAATTAATCCATATTTTAAAGGACAAATTCTCTCTTCAGTTACAGGTCACCACCACACAGATGACAGCAGAATCAGTTCCTAACTTCTATCACGCGATTCTGCCTAAACACATTTGCGAACAGCTTTTGATTTCTGATGTTTAGCCACTCACCACCATTAAGTTCATTTCATCCTTGAGATCATCGTATCGCTCCTCCAAACGGCTGAACTCATTTAGCAGGTTCTGGTACCGTAACCGTTCATCATTCAGATCTAGCTCTAGCTGTTTCGTTTCCTCCACTAGCTTCTTTTCCATTGTTTCTGCCACGGAGAAGAGAAACCCAAAGTGAGAACTTCAGTTCTACCTACCATGCAGCACATCCATCCTCAAGGTGCAGGAATGTGTCTGCACCAGGAACACAGCTGGTGAAACACTTTGCTGTTTGAAACTGGTGTGTGGTATTTGTGCTTCTCTAAGCCAACATTAAGACAGACATAAGAAGGCCCAAACCCTTATTGTGGTAACTACAGAAGAGCTCACTCAGTCAAGTCAGCTATTCTGATAATATCTTGCATTAGTAACTCAAGGAGGGAGAAAGAAGGGGCATTAGCCATGTTCTGCATTATGTGGAAAGCAAAATGGAAGATGCTCTACACTTCGAGTGTGCTAACTCTCCTCATCACAGCTGCCTCCATCAGAATTTTCACATATACACAATCACAATATTGCTGCAGTAGATTAAGTGCATTAAATATCAGAGCCTTCTTACTTTTTACAAGTAAAACACTTAATAACAGTCACCTCACCAAAAAGACCCCAGACCCTTAATACGTCACAGAAACTCAAACTAAATAATTCTGATGCATGTGAGTTCTTAAAACAAAGAAATTAAACTATTAAACTAAAATGGAATGTGAACTAAGTAGTCCAACCTGTGCAGTAGAGTGTGGCTTTATAAGGTAATATGAGGTAGAAAACCTGAGTGATGAGAACAGAGCCAACCTGTTATCTCCCTCGCCTGGTCATGGATGCGGCGGTTCAGCTCCTCCTTTTCTGTTTTCAGTAACGTGTTCTGTTCTTTTAGCTCCGATACGAGCTACAGAGAGAAGAAAATATTTGACTCAGAATGCAGTTCATCTTTCACCAGGAGCTCTGACAACAGCAACAACATCCTTGTTGAAAGAGTTTTATGTATTTGAACTGTTCTTCAGAGAACCAGACCAGTGATCTAAGTTACATCTTCATTTCTCAAATTACATTGCTTAAAGAAGTCCCACTGCAGAGACATTTGTATGAGCTGCACTCCGCTTCTGATCAGATGGCAGAACTGCCCTGAAACACCCCGCCGTGACATGGTATTTTGGTATTTTTCAGTGAAGTCCAGAAGATGGAATTTATTCTTTAAAACAGAAATAATCCTACAATAGGTACAAATTTGGTAGTTCTCTTGTATAATGCACTGCATTGGGTAACACCATAATCTAACATCTTGCCTCTGCCTCGAAGTTGTGCCACTTTAACCATGCCCAGGTTTGCCAGTTACTCATTTGTCTCCAGTGATGGTTACTATGCATTTGCTTTGCTTAATCAGTTGGTATTTTTCCTTATATTTATCAGTGACAGGTTGGACTTGATGATCTTTGAGGTCTTTTCCAACCTTATTGATTCTATGATTCTATCTGATCTTCAAATGTGTCGCTGCAGCATCACATAAGCATGGAATGGCTCTCCCAGTATTCAAAATCTGCACCATTATCTGCAAGTAATCTTGACAGGAAAGAACCTGTTTGATATGTTCATGGTTAAAACAAAGACAAGAGGTTACTCAAAACCTGTTGAACTAGACAGTGCACAGATACATGTGTTTAATAGGTTATTTGTTTAAATTAGGGAGGACATAACCAGGTTATACCTTTGAATACTGTATATGGTACAGATTTCTGATAGTGGTGCTTGCATTCTCTAGGTAGGTAAGATGATTTCTTTTTATGAATGTGCTATCTGACAAATTGGGGAAGCTTAACTATTTGGCTTTGCAAATACTTTCAATACCTGAATCTGAATAGATTTCATACACTTATTTACATATGATATAAAGATTGAGCATATTGCTCTCCCATAGGCATAGTTATCTAGGTATCAAGCCTGTTCAGGATTGTACATGTGTAACATTGCTGAAAAATACTGTAAAGCAATACTGAAGCAATTAAGCCTGGGCAAAAGCTGAGCTGACACCAGGCCTCTGGAAATCCTCTCATGCATCTCTGACTGCATACTTGCCTGCTCAGTTTCATGTTTGTATTTGTCTGCCCGTTCCTCAATGGTCTTCTTCTCGGACTGAGTTTGTTGCAGCTCCTTACGGAGCTTGGCAATCTCCTCCTGAAGGCTGATGACACGGTTGGTCGCATTCTTGGCCTCCTCCTCACTCATGCGAAGCCTTTCCACATCACTCCGCAGCTTCTCTGTCTCAGTGCTATATGTGATCTCCAGGTTGCTCAGCTTCTCCAGTAGAGACTTGTACTCTTTGTTCTTTGACAAAACACAACACAGGCACAGCAGTTGGTGAAGCAGTTTAAGGGAGCTTTCTAGTTCCTTACAGAATATACCCAGACACAGGAACAAAAGAGCAGCTTCCCCATTTCAAAAGACTTTCAGTCTGGTTTTGCAGAATTGCTTAACAAGGTTAGAGAACAGTCCAGTCTCTAAGCCTGCACATTACCACTCCCACCTAAAATCAGACAGGGAGCCCATATACATCAAACATGATCACCTCACCTTCCCCTTAAACAGAGCAACTGACCTGCTTCAAATGAAATATTGATTTTAAAGCAGCAAATGTTTTCTCTCAGTGCTGCTGAGAGATACAGATGGATGCTTTAGTGTTTCAGTTCTGCTGTAGCCTTACTTTCTCTTCTATCAATGTTCTTCAGAACAAAAGAGAACTGATACCTTACAATGAAAATTCAGTGCATTTTTCCATGAATGCCCCCCAGTGCTACGGAGGAAGGTAATACCAGATTTCACAGAATCACAGAATGCTTTGCTTGGAAGAGATCTTTAAAAGCCATCTAGTTCAATCCCCCTGCAGTGAGCACAGACACCTCCAACTACATCAGATTGCTCAGAGCCCCATCCAACCTGATATAGACGTTTCTGGGGTTGGGCCATCTACCATTTATCTAGACAATCTGGGCCAGTGTTTTACCATCCTCAGCGTAAAAATGTCCTCCTTTTATCTACTCTAAATCCCCCTTGCTTTAGTTTAAAACCATCACCCCTTGTCCTGCTGAAAACCCTATCCCCATCTTTCTTATAGACCCCCTTTAAGTAGTGAAAGGCCATAATAAGGTGTCCCTGAACCCTTCTCTTCTCCTGGCTGAACAACCCCAACTCTCTCAGCCTATCTTCACAGCAGAGGTGCTCCAGCCCACTGATCATTTTTGTGGCCTCCTCTGGACCTGCTCCAACAGGTCCATTTCTTTCTCGTGCTGAGGGCTCCAGAGCTGACATGGAACTGCAGGTGGGCTCCAGCACAGAGGAGCAGAGCAGCAGAATCCCCTCCCTCAACTGCTGACCGTGCTGTGTCGGACGCAGCCCAGGACACAGTTGGCTTTTTGGGCTGTGAGCACACATTGCTGCCTCGTACCCAGTTTTTCATCCAGCAAAGTCTTCCCTTCCCTGAGGCCAGGGGTTTTTTACCTGCTCATCAATTTTTCGCTGCAGCTGCATGATCTTGTTCTCCAAGCCAATGTGAAGCTTCTTGTAGCGTTCTACAGACCGAGCCTCTATCTTCAGTTTCTTTAGCTCCCTCTTGGCCATCATGCGCCGGTAACAGCATTGCAAGTAAACAATTGCCTTCAAGGTCCTACGGTAGTGCACTCGAGCCAGCCAGCCTCTTATGTTTTTCTGAATAATAATACACTTGTGCTCCCGAAGCATCTGCAGGTCAGAAAACAGACCACAAGGCTTATTAGAGCTGCAGACTCCACCTGCTCAGTTAAACTGACTCCATCATGAGAGGTATAGGGATGATGCACACATAAGCACCCTTCTCAGGCACCTTAGCCTGAGAAACTTCTGGTGGAGAGCAACAAGAAATTAATGTGGAATTAATTTAACCAAGAAAAAAAAAAAAAGAGAAGAAAAAAAGAATAAAAGTGGATGACAAGGAATAAAATGAAAAGGAACCAGAAGGAAAAAAAACATGGAGATAAAAGAACTGGAGGCACACTGAAGAACCAGGCATTCCTTTGTGTTGATGTCAGATCCAAGCTAATTACAAAAATATATGGTACTTGTTGGGAAGATTGTAAATATATTTTTTTTCTTCCTACTTACATTGAAACATCTCAGAGTCACTGACATGCTACATAGGATTCATCAATATGAAGCTTAAACTGATCATATTTGCTATGTGGTGCAGCTAGTCCATGCTAGACCCCAGAGGAGATTTTAGCAGCTGTTAAAAACAGCAGCCAGTCTAGCTGACCAAGTTACTACTTCCAGTCAGTTTTCTTTTAAAAAATAAACAAATAAATGCTTCTGGTTTGCATTTTTGACATATCTTAGACTTAACCAGCATGGAAAAAACCCCACAAACCTCCATTTATTCTACTCGGAAATTTTATGTTGTAATAATTTAAACTTATTTCGTGAAAGAAATTTCAACCATAGCTTTGAGGTATTAAAAAAATTAATAACTTAATGTATAACTAAAAGCAGTCAAGAACACCAGCAACCTTCATCAGTGTGTTAGCTGGGCACTTCCACTAGGAAGCATCTACCACTTTTCTTTGGATCCTTTCCCCACTGATTCAATCAGAGATCTCCCAGGTCAGGAGCAGCTGAATCCCATCCAACCACAGCTATGCCTGGAGAGCCTGCCCAAACCCCAAGGCTTCCAGGGCCCTGAGAGTTTCAGAGTTCACTTAATAAAGCTTCTGCAAATGAAACAGTTTATTTTAAGGAACAAAACTATTTAAGATCTTATGCTTCTTGGATTTAGTAGTTTAAAGATCATATGCAGTTCATATTCTTACGCCGATTTACCACAAAGCTGATAAGACAAACCAGTACAGAAACACCACTGTCATTTTCTTTATGCTTGTTAGCAAATGAACTGAAATGTGTTAGTGTAACATTTCCACATCAGTGAATTTAAAAGGTTTGCTGGTGAAGAGGTAAAACTGTAGGATATGCAAACTTTCTCCCTTAGCATTTATTTCTGCTGAACAATGAGACTTGAAATACCAGCACTCAAGTCCAACAGCACAACAAGGTAAGGAAATAGCTCTCTCAAAAGTACAGCAAGGTCAAAAGCCAAAGTCCTGACTGCATGTTATGCAGCTAGCACTCCTGCCTCCGGCCTCTTCCTTACATGCTAGAACAGCCCTTCAGGTTACCTGTAGGTGCCTGAACAGCTCAAATACAACTAGCTTTCAACAGCATTATCACCTCAACTTTGAAAGCAACAAGTCCCATAAAATACCTCCATCGTCCAGGAAATGTCCTCATCTGCCAGGGAATCCTCACACCCATGCAGTCTGGTGAGGAATAGGTCACTCCAACGTGAGGGGAGAGGATCAGACAAGTTACTTAATTTACCAGCTATTTCCCAGGAAAGCTTCTGTGAAAGCCATGGAGAAGCTAAACTCCTTGTTGATCTGAGAAGTACGTCACAATGTAAGCTCTCCCCAGGATGTGTGAAGCAGATGATTCAACCATTCTAAATTCCTTGTACTGGTCATGTGACTGCAACACATGCCCTCTCTTCTGACAACAACAGGCACCTTTCACAACCCTGATGAACAACCTGTGTACCATGTATTACTTACAGAGCCACGGCTCAGCCCAAGCATGCTGTCATAGGGCAGCCTTTCAGTTTCACTCACTGGCAATCAACATGAACTCAGAACAGCCCTGTTTACTTTCCCCTGGCAGGCAGAGCCTGTGCTTCTCTCCCTATTGATTAGCTTTAATACAATTCCAGCTTAGGAGGACAATGTATAGACAGCACACCACAGGCAAGCTTGTCAGAACTTCATGTTGTACTGCAGTGAGCAATTCACTCCAGAGGGATGCTGCCCAATACGCAAGTTTGACCACCCTTCACAGAGACCCTTCCAGAAATGTGACATCTCTCTTCAGAGGGAATATAACAGCTTTATAACCCTGTGCTACAGGACAGGTGGGTGTGTATACCTCACACAACTAACTTCAGGCACACAGAATCATCTCCCATTTTCCTAAGGATGGCTTTTAGTCCATGTACTGCTGTGACCTGTGTTTCACTTAGTCACATCTGTTTTATCACTGCTACAAACACCTCATATGATCTCACAACATGAAGTATGGTGAAAATGTTAAGAATTCAAATAAAAAGGCAAGCATATAGCCACACAAAAGAACAGTCAAGTCAACCACAGGGATCTTATTACTTAGAAATTCTTCTCTGGGTTTACATTTTCCTAAGTGTGCAGTGGCATTTTATTTGTACACTGTACATAACAGCACTCCCACAGAAAGTTCAGATTCCCAAGGGGACACTGGGATGGAGTTTCATCCTGGAGGTATGTGGAATTAAAGATAGAGTGAAGAATCAAAACATGATGGTTTCTTACCATTTGGTACTTGAGCCTGACCATGTAACCCCTTAGGAGAGCCTGAAGAGCAATAGTAGCATCTCGCATGTGCTGGTATCTTTGCGGACCACATACATGCGCTGGAACTTCTGAATAGTGATGGCAGCCCGCGTTCTCCGCAGGAACGTGGCATAGCTGAGCAAGAGAGAGTTTACAAACAGTACCTGTGATTATTTTCCAGTGCTTGAATACTATTTATTTTTGTACACCCTGTGACTTGTATCCTCTAACTCAAGAGCTACATTTTCCACTTCAGTCTCTTCAGTTGTCACTGACCCAGCACATTTACTTGCTATTCTACTCTACAGCAGTACAACAGAATGACAAATTTACAGAAACCTTGCAAGGTTTTATGGGGCAACGTTTTCACTTCCTCCAAGAACTGTGCTACAGAACTGACAAGATAAACTCAGTTTCTCACCACCTTTTCTCCAGCTATAAAGCTATTTCCACTATGCCACCTTTGTGATCTCCTAACCTCAAGTTGTAGAAAATGCTTGTTCTAGGCCCTCTCAGCAAGACAAAGCATCTTGATACAAGCCTCTTTCCAAAAGCTGATCCTTACAGTCTTCATAATCACCTGTCTGTTGAACTATGCCACCTGTACTCCTACCCCTTTCTCTGGCCTATACATGACCATCCCTCAGAAAGCAATCCAAACAAATGGCTCTCCCTTCACAGCTGGACAGACAGACCCAGCTAGGATGGCACATGGAAAGTGTACAGTAAGGACTCAGCCAAGAATCCTGCTTTACCTCACTTGGAACATATCTCTTAGTGCTATTTGTACTCTGCTTCCACTAATGAAATACTGCTCTGAGCATCATACAGCCCAGGGTGCTACTGTCCTCTCAGGGAGGTCAAAACCAGGCAGGACAGACACACTCATATTCAATTTCCTTCATTGCTCTGGAAAATCATTTCCTCTCAGCCAGTACAGAAAGGAGAGAATGAATGTCTCATAGTTAAATGTCCTACTTAAATTGAGGCTACCGTGGGTTTTCCCACGAGCGCTGCTTACCATCGTGCTTGGTAGCCTCTGACATATCTCTGGATGGTGATGGCAGCCTTCCTCATACGCACAAACTTCTTCCGCATCAGCCAGCCCCGGATTGTCTTTTGGATGCGGATACAGGCAGCTCGCAACTTATCTGCCCTTATTTTTTCCAGATAGGCTACTTGGCCAGCCCGGAAAAATATTTTTGTCTTACCAAACTGGTACTTATCCTTGTCCTATTTTCAGAGGTAAAAAGAGGATCGGTTACAGCATTAAATGTTAGTGAACCAGAAAAAAACCAAAACCAAAAAGGCATGAAGGGCTAAATGAAAGTAGAGAGTACAGTTAGTAAAGAGGCAAAACTATCTGCATAGTATTTCAAGTCAAACCTGGACCTCAATTAAGTAGTGGAGAGTATTTTCTGCATGATTCTTTTGACAAATTAATACAGTAGGGCCACAAGAATGGCCTAAGGGAGTAACCTGAGATTTCTACCTAGACAAGAACACCACACAGATTACAAGAGATGTGGAAGGCAACAGGAGGTGATGAAGGAGCCCAGAGGACGAAAGCAACACAGGCAATAATGCACATGTACAATTTCCTGCTTAAATTGTAGGTAAGCTCTCATCTTCAACTATATTACACAGTACAAATAAAACAGCTGAGGCTGCAAACATGTATGCATCATTTACTGCACCAAGATTAATCCAGAACAAAGCGTCTTGCTGCTGCTGAAACACCTCTGAAATTTCAGAACTAAACCAGAGAGAGAACAGTATTCTGTGTTTATAGGCTGTGGTACTCCTTGGAAGAAAAAAAATGAAAATATACAAAGGTACACTGGAAAAAAAAAAAAGCAATTTTGTGGATGTTTGATGTTGAGTTAAAAGGAATAGTCAAAGAGCTACAGCGTAGGATATATTTAACACTAGACATTAACCCTATAAATATGGACACATGCACATAAACAAAAGAGACTTTAGCTGAGTTCACCCAGTGACACAGAATTAAAAAAGCTGAGCCCCACCTGCCTGCACAGTACTGATTTTTTTGTTTCCATAAACATCCTAACATTGGCACTGCACTTCAGCAAGGTGAGCTTTCTGTCTTTCTGTCTCTTTCTCTTCCTACCTGACACTTCCAAGTCTTAATTAATCACCTTCTACTGAGAGCTGGCTGGAACCATCCCTTGAGAGTCTGCCTGTCCTCTGCTGTTCACTGCTCCTTAAGAAATCCCAAGAAACATATCAGCTGAGGTGCAATGCCAGTGGTGTGGATGGCATAGCCTGGGAACGTAAGGCTGCAACTGGAGGCAGGAGGCAAAGCAAGAGGCTGCCAAGACATGAGGACAGCGACAATGCTAAGCAGGGAGACAATTCTGAGGATGAAAGGAGTGAAAAAGGTCAACTTCTGCACATGAGCTGAAAAGGAGCAGTGTGAAGGACACCAACCTATACACAGACAGAAACACTTCCACACTGGAAAACCTCCAGACACCTTCCTTAAGGTGTGGTTAATGCATCCTGCTGTTAAGCAAGGTAAATGCTCACTCTCAACCCACACACATTTAAAATCATTGTCTTCCTTTCCTGTGATACATTGGGAAACTCTAGTTCCTGTGCTAATATTGGCAGCATAGTGCTTTGTAGAAGTACTAAAACAATGTGGCCATAAGGGAGTAAGGGAGGCTATCTTTACTCCTCCAGATCCCACATGCTCTCAGCACTAAGGCTAGTACCAGAATCAGCTTTTCCAGGACATTTTTACACGTCTGCTTTCGGTCACTAAGGACGTCTCTCTGCTTCATCAGAACACGGTAACGGCTGAAGAACTCTTGGTATGTCCACCTGTCCCAAAAAACAGAGTCAGTGTCAATCCCAAAATGAAGTAATTCTCTTAAAAAGATCTGCAACTGAAAACAGGCTAAAAATCTGCAAACACACCTGGAGGGAAAGCCAGCTGCACTGATTCGGATGGTCTCCAGGACACCACAAGCTCTCAGCTGCTGCACTGCCCGCTTTTCATCAAATCTACATGGGAACAAAAAGAATCTCTGGCTCATTTTGCATTACATGGGGCCTCTGCACACACCCAGGACAGGAGTGGCACAGAGAGGAAGCAAGGGTGGGATGTGATGGTGGTTAACAACTTCAGTTAGTGCTTCTGCAACTCAGTAGTAACAAAGGGCAGCCTGCCTGGGGAACTGCCCAAGCCCATTGGGCAGGCTGCTCATCCTGCTGCTTCCCACTGGCCTGCCCCACAGCCATGGGAGTCACTCATGCACAGATTTTAAGCAGACTTTTGAGAAGTGCTCTAAGCAAGTTCATATATGAAGAAAAAGGTAAGGAATAAGACATCAGAATCTGTAAAAGCAAATTGTAGCAGACGTCAAACGAACTGTGCTAATTGCCAGTCACATTTGGAACAGCCAGCACTGAAAATGTTGCTTTTTCTTCTGATATATCACCAAAAAGCCAAAAAAAAAAAAAAAACCTGTCAGGAGGTGTTTCACCCTTTATTCATCCCAAAATATCACCTGTTGTAAGTACACATACAGATGCATAGTGAGTCCATAACACGAGAAAGATGACAGAGAGCTTCGTGCCCAAAAGACCAAGGTTCAGCAGAACCTCAGTGCTCCAAGGCCTCAGGCAGCTGCCTCCCACGCACAGGCTACAGGAACCACAGACGAATCAGCTTACGTGAAGGGAAACTTGAAGTCGTTAGGCTTAATACAGCGCACGTAGTGTGGAGTTGTAGCGTTCAGGGTTTCCATCAACAGATGAAGAGAGTTTCGAAACTTTTTGAGAAAGAAAAAGGGGAAAATATCAGGGAATAGCCTCAATCAGCTCAACCATGTTTGAGAGAACCTCAGGATGCAGACCTAAGGGGTATTTATTTATTTGTAATAATGCTTTTGGTAATAAACACCAACTTGGTTTTGTTATGCAACACATTTTAGTTTCAGATACCATCTTCGGGTGAATAAACAGTGAGACTCTTAAACGTTAGGCTTTACAGGAGTAATGCTCCTGTATCAGCGTGTAATAAATTACAACAGCATGGGATAGACTGAGTTATTTTCAGCTTCCGCTTCATCGGCCCTAATCTTTGTCTAATGCATCTATTCATGACTAAACCCCTCAGCATATTACTAACTAGACACTGGATTTTACATAAACTGTTAATAAACTTCAAAATCAAGAGAGTGGTAAAAGAAAAAAGGTATCGTTTTCTTCAGCTCCACTAATCCCAATGTCAGACCTAGTGAAGTGAACTTTGAAAGTCCCATATCCAAGAATCTCATGAGCTTTACTTTTAAAGAAGTAACAGGACCACAAATACCTAACACATTGTAATATAGCCTTCTAACCAGAGAACACTCTAATAGAGAAAGAAAACTAAGAAAGCACATCTTAGATGCTTTAAATGTATCAGTGTGCATTTCCCTCTTCTTGTTGAGCTCAAGATTCTAAGCCAGCCTCTACTTCTACACTAGCTACAATAAAAATATTTTTCTGCTAGCTTTCTACAAATTCACATGTGATTATAAATGGTTGATTGACAGGAGCAGTATGACAATATCCCCATTAACTTGAACTCATAGTTCCAGTTTGACAACAAAATTGTGAGGCCTCTACCAGCCGCAGGTTATGGTCTGTCTGCAAAATCAGAAATGAAGCTCAGCTTAAGAAGATAACTATTCTACTGCATGAACTGCAGAATGGAATCTGCAGCCTGTACCACGAAGACATGCCAAGCAGATTTGCATTCTGTAGAGCAGCATGAAGAACCATTCCTGTTTTCACCTATAGCTTGACACAGCTTGCTTGGGAGAGAGTAGAGAGAAACATGAATATCCAAATCAAACATTCTCTGAATTCCCTGATTTTCACTTAGCCATGTGACTGGTTTGTGGCACTGCACAGACATTGTGCTAACATATTTTTAGGGGACTGACAACCATCCCAAGCAGCAGACACAGCCCAGGCATTCTTGGTGATTTTATCAGAACTCTGAGCACTCAAGAGATATGGCTGGTTCATCTTCAAGAAATGGCAGGGGACCCTGATACAAACAATTTACAGTCCTTGACAGCTAATTTATATTCCAGGCTGTCCTACAGTAATATAAAAAGAGTTACCCACATACACTTCCTGGAAGCCCCAGGCAAAATAAGAATGCCACTACTCACCAGCAAAGTGGTACAAGCTGGCAAGTAGATAAAATCTGAGTACTAAACTGTCAAAAAAATTTCCCCCTGGCTCCTATGTATAGTCTGAGGGACAATCATATCAACATAAAAAGCACCAACTGGGGACATAGCCATCTTGAAAAAAACCTCTTAAATCTGTAGGATGGAAAGTAACAAAGAAGAAGTGAGCTCTCCAGACACACTGATCTGCATACTTCTAATTTACTTCTGGCACATAGAGATGGGTATTTTGTGTTTAGCCCACTGATAACTGGAACCAAGTTTTCTGGGGACCTGAGTCTAACAATGCGGCACATGATGAAAAAGAACCAGTGTAAGATTTTCAAAGCTCCTCAGCACCCAGCATGCTAGATCTGTTTTGAAAAATGTGAGTTTTGGGTTGGCACTAGATGAAGAAGTGAGCTCCGTAAAACTGTGACCCAAAATGTATGAGCAACTAGGATATATTTGCTTGAAACTGCTGTAAGTCATAATCAGATGCACCTATCTCAAAAACACAAGGGATCACAAGAATCATCAGTACATCCTGAGACTTATGAGACAGAGGGAGATTGAGGTTATTTAATGGAGCTGCATCTTCAAACTCACCTGATGTCCCACAGTTTTCTTATGCTCCTTACTGGCTTGACCTGGCCTGGCCTTGGCTGGTTTTACAGCTGTCCGAGACAAAGGCACGCGCCCTGAAGGGGTTGCTGATGTTGGGCTGAGGATCTTCTCCTCATCCTTGAATAACTCTGGCAGCAGCTTAAACTGGTGTAACAGCAGAAAAAATAGAGGATAAGAATCCAGCAGTGATTGTACTCATTTGTGCTTAAGGTAGAATCCAGACTCAGTTTTTGTAAGCACTAGGTTTTTCTTGAAATCCATGTGGGGACAAATGCAAATAAGCATTCCAGCCAGTAGGATAGTGAGTGGGCCATGACTGAACATCAGAAATTCTGTAGGTTTGATCAGTGAGTCTCCTCCTGAAGATAAAATTCTGATTATTTTTTTCCACAGAGCCAGCAATAGCTTCCATATGAAACTGTTAGATACTGAAAGCAGCTTCATGAGTACCAATTGCAATTATATATGGCTGCTTTGATCTAAGAAGGCAACAGGGTCCTCTCATATTCCAGTAGTGCATCACACTCCTTTGAGGTTGAGAAATATCTAGGACACTGAATATGCCAGCAAGCAACAAAGAATATTCCTGCTTTATCGCTGCAAATTGTAACAATAACTTAAAAGAGGAACCATCAACAACAAAAAATTAGCCAAATTTATCTGACTGAAGATCTACTCTCAGGCCAGTGGGAGTGGAGGAAAAACCTGAAACATCTTTCCAAACATCACACAAGGCTGCTGCTTCTCTTTTTCCAATGGCTACAGAATACACCCATATATAATAGCTGCTTTGAAGTAACTTATAACTAAAAATAACACCAGTCGATCTTTCTACTGACAACTACAGCACTTCAGAACCATTATAAAAGTAAAGAAATCTGAACTTCTCTACCTGTCAATGAATAATCTTTTATCTAGCATCTGTGCATTTTCTCTCAAGAGATAGGAGCAATTTTCAGTACTAGAAAGTGCTTGGGCTAAGTACAACCTAAAAAATAAAAAAAAATGGGTTTGCCTTATAAGACTTGGTGAACATGCACAATATCCAATGAAACATGCTGCACAACAAAATGGTACTTGTGCTCTGTGGTTGTGCCAGATGGGCTAGCAGAAGGCATCAAATGTTCCTCAGTAGCTCCCAGCACAGCACTCCAGCATAATATAACAACTATGAATGCTACAAAGGTATTCTAAATTCCTGAACTAAAAAGGAGTATCACAGCTTGGATTTATCTCACCTGAGTCTGCTGCATTAGGAGCACAATCACCTTAGATTACCTCTGTAGCTGGTGGAAGAATGACATTTCCAGAGGGTGACTTAGCCCATCTCCTTCCACTGACTCAACAAAGAATCCAGGACAGTTGGGCCACCACCACCTCACTCAGCTAGCTGCCCACAGTCAGTTGGAGTGAGTCAGTATGCACAGACATCTGAGCTACAGCCCTTTCATCCCAGACAGAAACTTCTTTGAATGCAGTCTGCTTTCAATGAAACTCCTGATGTTTTCACACACCAGGGGTGGGACCAGGGTCCCCAGGGTCTGGATTGCAACTGGACAAGCTCTTCTAATCTATCGGTAAGTCAGTCTCATTCCCTTTTTCCAGCCCTGGGCAAACCTGCCTGTAAAACTGGGGAAGTGCATTTCAAAAGCACCATTTTCCTAGACACTGCCTCAGTCACTGCATGCAGATGAAAGGAGCAATGTGTGGCCTTCGGCAGCAGAGGTCAACAACAGAAGAGCATTGCTGAGATGACCCGCACTGTGGGGACTTCCACATTTTTGTCTAGGTTTGGGGTTTAGCACCTTATCAATTTTCCTTGTTTTGCAGAACAGGAGGAGCGTTCAAAGAAAGGGAAAACACTGATCAAAGGGCAGATAATTACCGTGGTAGAAAACAAGCAAGTAAGCATTTTTACCCCTGTAATTTCTTTAGACAACAGATATGCTGCTAACAATCTTACAGATCATTTCTTTCCATACAGAGCCACAACAGAAGATTTTAACAACATGCCAGTAGCAAGCATAAAGGCTGAAGACTGCTGTGTTGCTTTCATGATACATGCATGGAAGCTGAACTAGTTCAAAGAGGTCCTGTGGGCTGACTTATAGAGAAGGCCAAAATAAAGAGGTAAACATGACAGTGCCTGCCAAGAGCAGCGTGTGTCATGCACTGTGGAGAGCAAAGAAGCATTCAAGATGCATGTGAAGAGTGGACATGGCTAGGATGGCAGATGATGCATTCCATTTAGAATTACCTTCTGTTGAGTGTGCACAGCAAACCCAGAAAACAGCGACCAGAAACAAAAAAAAAAGAAAAAGATAAATGCAATCCCACTACAACTACTAACAAAGAGGGCCTGCTGGGGAATAAAAATTAAACTTTCTTCTCTGGAAAGTCTGTTTTCTTCACAGTTTAATTTTTTTATTTTGTATTTAAAGCATTGGTTTTGGAAAAATTTACCACTGAAACCGTCCCTTGGAGCACCCCTGCACCTCGGCCCTGTGCAGCACACTGTCACGCTGTGGTAGAGCTGGAGCCACCTGTCTCTCACACACACAGCAGCTGACTTCACCCAAACCACTTCTCAAACCACTTCTCACATCAGAAAATCTGCTGTGGTTTTTCATTACACTACACATCTTAATTGTTTAGCTTCATGTATCTGCTCAGAATAGAAACAAAAGTGAAAAATGTTTGGTTTCCTGGTAGAATGGCATCATTTTAAATAGAATCACAGAATGGTCCAGGCCAGAAGGGACCTCCAAAGGTCATCTAGTCAAACCTCCCCGCAGTCAGCAGGGACATCCTCCACTAAATCAGGTTTCCCAGAGCCTCGTTGAGCCTTACCTTGAATATCTCCAGGGAAGGGTCCTCAAACACCACTCTGGGCAACCTGTTCCAGTGTTCCACCACCTTCATAGTAAAGAACTTCTTCCTGATATCCAATCTAAACCTGCCCTTCTCTTGTCTGAAGCCATTGCCCCTTGTCCTGTCTCTGCAGGCCTTCGTAAACAGCCTCTCTCCATCTTTCCTGTAGACCCCCTTCAGGTACTGGAAGGCTGCTATTAGGTTTTCCCAGAGCCTCCTCTTCTCCAGGGAGAGACATCCTGTCCTTGATACCCAGCTTCCTGGGCCATTGGAGTTAGCACATTCCCCACAGCACAATGTCAAGTCAATTGCCTTTACATCTCAGAAAAGTATGACTAGCATTTTTGCCATTAAAAAAGGCAGACAGTGCCACTGAAGGCCTGTTCTATAATATTTCTTCACCCAGTATTTTTCAATTCAGATGTTATCTTTCTTTCACAGATACCAAGAAGGCAAGACTCTGTAAATTCTGGATTGTGTCCTTAGGGTCTCTTCATTTTGCTCCTGGAACAGAACTTGTTTCTCCTCCAGAAATTTTCTGCTCAAATGTCAGGCCATAACAAACAGCTTCTCTTTTCAGATTACAAAATTAAGGGCTTAACTGTTAACCCTTCTTATACTAATAAAGTATCTTAGAAGTCCTTGATGCCTTTACAGAAAATACATTAAAATTTTGTGAAAAGTGAAAGCAAACAAAAACCCAACCAAAAAAACCCAAACAAAGCCACCCAAACCCATTGAAAGCAAAAGCACAAAACCCCAAATCAAATCAATAAACAAACAAACAAAAAACCCAAACAGTTAAATCAGTAACTAAGGACAGACTGATCTTACAAGGAGCAAAACTAGGCTACAGAACTTCCTAAATTCATAAAGATAGCCAAGTAAAACACAAACTATGTTCAATTTCAGTTGATCTGATATTAAGGGTGCCAAGGGTTAAGGCTGGGTGGGCCACTACATAAAGAGATGTCATTGACCCCTCTCCCTTCCCAAAAGGGGAAGAAAGTACAAGGGAGAGACTTACAGGTTGGAAAAAAAAAGTATCTAAAATAGCTTTAATGAAAATCAATAACAAAAAGAAAATATAATACTATTAAGAAAATTATGAAATATATATAAAACCAATATTGAACTTTCACAGAGTCCAGACAGGACTCAGCAGCAGATAGGAACTGGATTCAAGAACCTGGGGATTGGGATGGAAGGCAGAAGCACAGAGTCCTCTTAGGACATAAGCCACAGAAAACTGGATTTGATCCCTGTGATCCCTCAGCACCAAATATGACAAACATGAAATGGAATACCTTGTTGGTCAGTTTTGGGTCATTTGTCCTGCCTGTTCATCCCCACAAGTGCGACTTTCTACTTATTTATGATCCTTTTACTTGGAGCACAACAACATGGCACATAAGGCTTAGCAATGACCTTGGTTTCCACAGGAGCAGGCATAAGCAAAAGCCTTTCTGCATACCAGGTCTTAGTAATAACTATAAACATCAGTGTTATTGCTTCTAGAAGCAGACACTGCCTGTGAAAATATGCCATTAACTTCAGAAAGTACAGTCACTTAGAAGAGAGTGAGCTAAAAAATAAAATCACTTAAGTGCAGTCACTTAAAAGAGAGTGAGATGAAAAATAAAATCACTGAACAGAGAGTGTGTTGTGTTCTAGCTCAAACCAGGACAAAGGGAGAAATATTTCCTAGGCTTACAAGAAATGTTATATGATCCTTAATTCAAGGATTCCTAATTGCAGTAGAAAAAGAAAAATGTTATACTAACCTTACTTGATTTTAGGACCCTAATTTGTTCTTCATAAACTGTGTCTTTATTCTTTTCCAAAAAGCCTTCACATTGATATTCCACCTGAAAACCACAATTTTACAAAAACATTTTTTGAAATTATTTAACAAGAATATTTTGCATATAATTCATCAGCTGTAACAGCCACATTGGAAACAGCTAATTCTTGTGGATATTTAAAATATCAGCTCCCAAGTGCATCTTTGCTGAGCACAGAACTTCTTTAAAGAGGGAACACATTCAAGCATACAGAGATGAATACTGTGACTGCATTATACCAGATACACTTCTCTGCTGAGAGATGCTGTGCTAAGACAGCATGATTGAATGGTGACAGTGAAAGTGGAGAATCAAAACGTGTGCTGAACAGCTCCGTCGGTGAAGTAAAAGGCTGCAAAAGTGTGTGAAATCCAGATACAACTGAGAACAAAGTACCTCATCTCATTATCTGAGAGGCAGTAAGTGATCTGCCTGCAGCATATGAAAATGCCTCATTTGTACTTGGGAAACAGTATTTTTACCAGAAGCAATAAAGAGTCTGAATGTTGTGCTAACAACATTCCTCTATCATGGCTACAGAGGTTCCTGGACCAAAGAACAGTGAGAGCATCAGAAAAAAACATAGTATTTATGTCACTGTCCTCATTCAATGCTGAACAAAACCCACAAATTCTTGTCAAAGGCCTGCATTGTAGAATGTGCTGTTAATTAACCTAAGTGTGCTAACTCTCATGAAGTGTCTCATGCTAACTCCTCAATCTTGTATCATCAGAAGTATAGACCCTAAAATACAAAAGCAGACTTCCTTAGCAATTCTGTTCTTTCAGAGCAGCCAGTTGGATAGCTGTTAGCAGCCCCTCTCTCAGTGCAGCCATTGATCAGTGTTTACACAACGACACCATACCCCTAGATACAAAACATTTCAACAGATTCTTGGGCAGGAAGAAGGCAGAGAATATCCCCAAAATCTCTCCACAACTGAAGGTCCACTGAACACCACCTCGGATACCATTAACGTTCTCACTGCGGAAGACAACGCCACGAGAGGGCAGCAGAATCTCTGCCTTCTCCCACAGAAGACAATAGCAAGGCACAGCCCTTGCTAACCTGCCAGCTACAGCTCTACTTTTTTTCCTTCAAGATGTCTGTCTGTACACATTCTAGTAAGCTCGAAGGGAAGGACAAATGCTTAGCAACGACACATCAGAGCTCAGAGCTTTGCCAATACCGGCTCGGAGCTACTTTTCCCTTTCCTTGGCACTCAGCCTAGGCACAGGGAAGTCTTGCTTCCAAATACCAAAGTTTATCCTAATGAACAGTATGTGAAATATTTATGAAATCCTTCTTGTTCTCTCATCCACTAAATAAAACAGAACTCATGAATCCAAACTGGTACAGAGATATTCTCGCTGCTTTCACTGACTAGACACAAACCAAACAGGATCCCTCTTCCTGGTACAAACCTGAAAACTTGGGAGAAATCCAAGGGAGGCAGATGAGGGCCTCAAGCCCCCAAGGCAGCACATTCTTACCTACTGGTAAGAATCCCTGACCTTCACAGAACTTTTTGTGACAAGGTTGACAATATTCTTCGTATAAGGGGACAGTTAACTTAAACATGATTTTAACCTTGTTTAAGCGGAGGAGTTGCTCAGTTTGTTGATACATTGGGGGAGCTGAGCAATGCACACACTCCACTGAGATGACCTTATCCAGCTTCCCTCCCTCCCTCCTGTTTGCACAATAAGAAGGCAGCAAAATCAAAATCATTCTGTTGTTGCTCTTTATCTAGAACTACAGCGAGATACATGATTTTCTAATTTGTGTAATTCTTTAGTATAACTGGAATTGATATAATTTAGCTGTGAATTGCACATTCACTAAGTTCCTATGTTTTCAAAAAGAATGGTTGGTGGTTACAGCATGTGACAGGAGTCAGGAGCTCTTGTTTGTGTTCCTGGCTCTGTACAGCTGCCAGGTGGGCTTTCTTCTTCTGCTTGAGTGCACAGGCAGGCACACATTTTGCAAGCAGCTGAGTAGAGCCAGGGATGCCACTGCCCAGTCACTGCCCACAGCAGCCACCCACGCCAGGATCCCTTCTCAAGCACACTATCAGCAACATCAGCCACACAAAGAGTTAGCAGAGGAAAAGTCCTTACCTTGTCAGCAAAGTGCTTGATGATAAAAGCCTTATTTGACATACGTGGTTTTTCGAAGAGGGCGCATTTATTCAAGTGAGTGTTGTAGAGTTTTTGGGCCCAAGTGTCATCTGAGCCTTTTGGCATCTACAGAAGAGGGGACACCATCATTTATAATGTCCTGAAAACTTTCAGTAGCAAAAGAAACTAAGAAGATGGGGAACAATGTTTTGTGGTTTGTATTCAAACTTTGATGCCTCAGATTCCAAGCACTGCCATAAGCAAGGAAGCCAGTAACCAGCTATGCACTTGCCTTTCTAACAGTTCAGACTGGGTGCAGCCCAGCTGCAGGTGTAGCTGCTGTGTGACACATTTGATACTAATAGCCTTTTCAGCATCACACACACCTGAAGGCAGGGATCCTAGAGCTACATTGTCAGAGTGAAGCGCATTTCAGCAGGTCAGAATTCGTCCACCATCATTAGAGATGGCTTGTGATGCTACATGATACACAATAACCCCAAGATGGGCTTCCCCTATACATGCCATCCCCTATACATGGCTTGGCATAAATTAAACTAAGGTCAAAGACAAAAGGTGAGATACCAAGTGAGAGGCAATTTGGACAAATCTGACAGGACCAAAGACTGCACTTGCTGCACTCCAGAAAGTGCAAGTTGCTAGAGTCAAAACAAAGGTTGATTAGAAACCCAGAAGTGGACACATGATGGAGAGGAGGGGGTGGAAAAGCATGACTAAAACCATTTTTCCCTCTTCCTGTAAATGCCAATTCTGTTTGTATAATCTCCAAATCCTTTCAATAGCAGAGTGTCAAAATGATGGCTCCGCACAGATGACATTTCCCTGTGTGGCCACAGAAGCAGGACAGTTGTTGACCTCGTTATGAAAGCCCTTGAACACACACCTTGCACTCCTCATCCAACAGATCCAGAATTCCCATTTTGGCTTCTATGAGGTTGATGCAAGGCTGATTGTCGTAGAAATCAATCAAGGTCCATGGTATTTCTTCCTTCATATATTCCTCTTGTTCCAGTTTAAAGACATGCTACAGGGCAAAAAGAAACCAGGGTCCTTTTGTGAAATAAAATGTAGAATAAACACATCGAACTCCCACTTGAATTCATCTTGGCACACTAATCCAGGCTGTCAAGTTGACACACTAGTTCAACTAAATAAACCCTTTAAGAGGTAAGTGCATGAAAAATAAATTAACCTTTTTCATGGCCTAAAACCAAAGACTAAATTAAAGTGTTCATCCATAGCAAATAAGGTCTGTTTTCTCCCGACTTTTCACTATACTGTCTCAAAACTACTGTAAGAGATTTTTTTCTTATGAAAAAACAAAAAGGCAAACCAAGCCACAAAACCCAGAAAAAGCCTCAAGTGCAAGATCGGCGACTTACAAAGTGGGATGTGCCATGCATTTATGATTTTGAAGTGATGAATACTGATCTATTTCAAGTAAAATTTCACTATAAATACTTCTGCATTTCCTTGTAAAAGAACAGAACTTCATTTTCCCTTAAATGGCTGCTGTTTTTCCCTAAGATGACGCACTGCATTAAAATATACTCCTGCAGAAACCTGCAAGAATCACTCTAAGAGCATTAGTACAAGAAAGTCTTCATGAAAAATTTTGTGGAGGATTTATCTGGTATGAAGATCAATAACAATGTATTTGTGTATTCATTCAAAAACATGAGCACAAAAAACCCCCACATAGCTGTAATGAAATGTGCATAGGAGATGAATTAAAACTTAAAGAAAACAAGATTATATTACACAGGCAAACTGTGGTCTTAATAGCACAAGCACTTTTTGGTCTTTGTCATAAACACCTGGAATGGTGGAGCTGCCTCTCAAGATCAGGGCACAAGCCCACCAACACCTCCTTGCAGCTCTCTGGCATGCATCTGCCAAAGAGCAGAAAACTACCCTGACAAAGTGGTTTATGCCTTTTATTTCATTAGCCTAACACCATCCTTTCCAGAGCAGTGATCATTAATGGCACCCACTTTTTGGTCTTTGTCATAAACACCTGGAATGGTGGAGCTGCCTCTCAAGATCAGGGCACAAGCCCACCAACACCTCCTTGCAGCTCTCTGGCATGCATCTGCCAAAGAGCAGAAAACTACCCTGACAAAGTGGTTCATGCCTTTTATTTCATTAGCCTAACACCATCCTTTCCAGAGCAGTGCTCATTAATGGCGCCCACGGGAGCCATTCCCACCCCGGTGCTTAACGCCTGTATTACACGTCAAGGTAACTCCTGACAGGAACGTCCACAGTAGCGTCATACTGACGAGTCATACCCAGCCTAGGTCCTGCAAAAAAGCATAAAATCATTTCTCCTCTGTGAAGCAATTACGTGGTGAAAAATGCCTTCACACTTAATCTCCTCCTTCACAGGCTGTGGGTGGCCAGGCAGGCGAGGCAGGCTGAGGAGAAGAGAATGGCAGCTGGCTAGTTCCTCATCAGCTGGGCTCAGGTCACCCTGGGCCACACATGAACACCTGCTGGCTGCCACCACAGACACAGGGCTTTAATTTCAAACAACCCCCACCCTGTGCACCTCCACAGCAGCCTGCGATGAGTTCATCTATACCGGTACTGGGTTTGCTGGCTTGGCATCATCACAAACGCCCCGTTGGCAAGTCCTTCATGAGACAAGTGCTTACAACAACAGCACCACAAGGAAGGGAACACAGGGACAGTGGTCTCTACTAAAGAAACACAGAATGGTAGAGGTTGGAAGGTTCCAGTCAAACCCCCTTGCTAAAGCAGGTTTGCCTAGACCAGGTTGTACAGGATCATGTCCAGGTAGGTTTTGAAAGTCTCCAGAGAAGGAAGCTCCACAACCTCTCTGGGAAGGCTGCTCCACTGCTCCATCATCCTCAAAGTAAAGAAGCTTCTCCTTATGTTTAGGTAGAACTTCCTGTGCCTGTTTGCCCATTGTACTATCACTGAGCACTACTGAAAAGACACTGGCACCATCCTCCTGACCCCCACCCTTTAGATATTGATAAGCACTGATAAGATCCGCTGTCAGTCTTCTCCAGACTAAACAGTCCCACATCTCTCAGCTTCTTGTTTTAAGAGAGAAAATCCAGACCCTTCCTCATCTTTGTAGCCCTCCATTGGACTCTCTCCTGTAGTTCCCTGTCTCTCCTGAATTGGGAGCCCAGAACTGGACCCAGTACTCCAGATGTGGCCTCACTAGGGCAGAATACAGGGGGACGACAACCTCCCTCAACCTGCTGGTCACACTCTTAATGCACCCCAGAATACCACTGGCCTTCATGGCCACAACACCACACTGCTGGCTCACGGTGAACCAGGACTCCCAGATCTTTCTCCACAGACCTGTTTTCCATCCAATCAACTCCTAACCTGTACTGGTGCACGGAGTTAATCCTTACCAGTGCAGGACTCTACAAGTGCAAACCGTTACAATTCTTACAGCAACTAGATTTTTGATGCAGAGCTGAGAAAACTCCAAGATGCCGTGTGCTTAGCAGTTACGACATCCTGCTTTTGCAGCTGAACCCAGTTATGGCACTACCAGTACAGAAAGGGCACACCAGGACTGGAAAGCCCAGCCTCCGCTCCAGCACCCAGCTTACTTCCCAATCCACATCCCTGCCTGGGAGGAAACACAGCGCAGGAGGATTCGGTCCTTTGAGCACATGCTGCCATGGAGCTATGTTCGTAAGGAGAGTTCAAAGCTATTCCTGTGCTGCAGCACAGCCTAGCAACAGACCTGGCAGAAATAACTTGCCTCATCATTATGTAGGTAAGATATATAATTACAAACGTCACTGAGGCTGAGGGAGAGGGAGAATCATGATCTCTCTGGAGGAGGGGGAAGAGGCGTCCCTTGCCACATGTCCATCAACAACTTCGGAATGCGGCTGAAAACCCTCAAAAGATGACACCAGGACAGGAAGTGTGGGTGGCAGGTTCCCAGCAGCAAAGCCCTGCTCTCTGCTGCCTGCACACAGGCTCTTGCTGGAAGTCATGGAGGCACAGCAAACTCCAGCCTCAACTGCAGAGTGTCCTCATTGACAGGCCATCTCTGGGTCTTAATTGCCAAGCACTGCTTCTGTCTTATAATTGTTGCTGTGATCAGAATGTCAAACAGTCCCAGAGCAGCAGTTAGTCACAAAATCTATTTCTAGGAGATAGTCGATCTCTCCCCATCCCCCCAAAGCCCACAGCCAGGACAGCTGGTTAATAGACTGAAGGAATTCATCGTAGCCACTGGGGACCCAATTAGCAGAATGGACTGAGATGAGGGGAAAGGCAAGAGGAAATGCCGGTCAATTCCTACTTACCATATTGAACTGCTGCTGCAGTTTTTCATTGGCATAGTTGATACAGAACTGTTCAAAGCTGTTGATTTCGAATGTCTCAAATCTAAAATAAGCAGATCATCAAAATTACTAGTGCAGTGAGAAAAAACAGATTAAATGACCCTATAATTTTTAATTCCCTCCCTCCAGTCACGTTCATTGCATTATTCCAGGCAGAAACAACCTCAATCCAGCAATGAAGCACACAGAAATGGCAAATGACAGTACATGGGCAATTTGGTGATGTTTCCTCTTCAGGCAGGGATGAGGAACACAGAGAAGGGACTGATGTTCCTAGAAAACATGTTAGAGTAGAGTAGAATAGAATAGAATAGAATAGAATAGAATAGAATAGAATAGAATAGAATAGAATAGAAGTAAACCAGGTTGGAAGTTGTCTTTGTCCCTTCTAAAGCACCACAATGGAGGAACCATGAGATGCCAATTCCCTTGTCACTTTCTCCAGTGCAATACATAAAGGAACTACCAACAGCAAAAAAATGAAATCCCACTATAAATGTCAGACTTGAAAGTCAAGACAAAGATCTTAGACAGCATGTCAAAACTAAACACCTACTTCCTTCAGCTGCGTAAGCAGCTGCTAAGGGTTTGGGGTTTTATGTGTTCCACGCAGCACTGCATGGTAAAGACAAAGATACTTTGCAGTAAGATAATTACGTAAGAGTCATCACACCGTTGACAAAAAGACTCACCCATAAATGTCCAACACTCCAATGAAAGAATGCTGTTTTACAGTAGCATGAAGGGCTTTGTTCACATGATCTACAATCCAGTTAAAGAGATTAGCATAGATATGTTTGGCAAGTGCATCTCTGGCGTTGATGGCATGAAGTTTAGAAATTGGCTTGATGTAGGTTTCGGTGGCAGTTGCGAGCTTCCTGTGGCAAAGCCAGTGGGACATCTCTTCATAATCCACACCCATGAGGTCACAGAAGATGGTGAGGGGTTCATGCTTGGGCTAATAAAAACAATCTCATTAAGTCTTGAAGCAGTATTATTACTAGCACACATGCAATCATAAGAACTGCCTACCTGCAGTGATCCAACAATAAGCAGTATCAGCAACTTCCTCAGCTCTTTTCTCCTTCAAAAGGTAACAGGTTCCCTACCCACTCATCACATTCACATTGCTGAAGTAGGCTGGTGAATCAGACTCCTGAAATGCACTTTACTATACTGGTGTTCACCAAACAGACCCCCACAGTGAACCTACAACCTTCACAAAAATGAATCATCTAGCTTCACAGGGATGGACTTGGTATTTTGAATTCTTCTAATTGTCTCAGTTTTCAGTGAAGAAATAGAGAAATGCAGGACAGGACAGCAGCTGTGTACTTGGGACAGAATGATCCACTATGTCCCAAGTACCCAGCTCCCGAGCAGTGCTCTCATCTGCTCAGATACAACCACAGCAGGGAGTAACAGGCTATGGGGCATTACAGCCCAAGCCAAGAATGAAGAGGAAGGGCTTTAGCACTCTGGTCTCAGTATTTAATGCATCATTTCTCAGTGATTGCTGGAGATAAATATTAGGAGATTGGAGAACACTAATTATGTTCTCTAACTCCTGAATCAGACTGTACAGACTGTACCTTTGTTTAACCACCAGGTAAAATCAACTGGCAAGGCTTAAACACTGAGATGACTATATGAGATTTCTGCATAAAAATCTGTGCAGTGCATTTACCACTCAATGAGTTCAGATACTACACCTCATCACTAACAAGCAAGCCAAAAGCTAGAAAGCAAGGACAGACAGGTCTTGCCTCCTAAGGAACTCCCCTAGTACTGCTTTCTCATCACATTCACGTTGCACCTGGTAACTCGACAGCGCACTGACAAGCAGTGTCAAGCACTGTCAAGCAGTGCCTTGACAAGGACAGATTACAGAGGACTGTTACTACATGCTCAGTAGCTAGAGGGTACATTAAGTTTGTCTTTCTATTTCCACATCTTTTTGACTTCTTTGGGGCTTCTTGCAGTCCTCACAGCACACAGGTCCCACAGCAGTGCTGTTAACTTCAAAATCCAGTTAACTGAGAATGTTTTCTTTCAGTTTAGCCATACCACTTTAACTCAGAAGATAATAATAAAGTAATAATAATAATGAACACTGCACAAAAGAATGCCACATTAGGGTTACTCAAGCTGACATCAACCAAATTGATTCATTCATGTAGCATCATGAGGAGCCCTTTGTTGAGCTTCCAGAAGCACCATAATTGCATCACCACACCAGTGCTTCCCAGGCAGACCAGTCTGTATGGCAACAGAGCTCTGCAATGACATAGCTATTGTCAGAGAACAGCACAGCTCAGGTAGCAGATTCCACCGAGCAGACATTCACTGCCACCTGCTAGGTGTTTACCATGTAAGGATAGGACTACAAAGGAATTTGTAGCTTTGTACTAGCTCATTCAGTGGGATGCCTGCATTGGAGATAACCATTCTGACTCTTTCATATTTTCATCATGTCCTAGCTCACCATGTCCTGGGCTCATCAGCTTTCTACTTCTGATCATTAAATGACATTTTCTTGGCAGTGCAAACCTTTTTCAGACACATTAAAAAAGCAGACTATTGTTGTGGTTTCACAGCAGCTTTCCACAGGCAGGTGGTGTTAGCCCAGGCACACTGAGCTGTGGCCCAGTGAACAACCTGTTGTCTCAACTCCAGAAAGGGCTAGAACAAATTCTTGAGAAAGCAGCTGACATTAAAATGAGGTAAAAATAACAACCTAGAAACGGTTGCTACTGTTTGAAGAGAGAAAGATGAAGGCTGTGTTTTCCAATGGTAGACATTTAAGGAAAGGTCAAAGCAGAAACTGGCCACTTGTGAATCCAAGGAAGAGAAGAGTGACAAGCCAGATCTTTTTTCCAGTAAGAAGCCTGGGTCCTCACACAATGACAGTTTTTTCAGATCAGACTATGCAGTCCTCATTACTGACTTCCACAAAGGTCAAAAAGAACTGATAAACCCACGATACTTAGATGAGTCAAACAAATCCTATGTGTACATACTAGGCTCATTTCTAGACATCCTAGAGGACTTTGTGAAGCATTTCCTTTACAGTTAGTTAGGCCATTTGGGTATTAACTTAAAAAAATAATCCTGCAAAGCATTTACTGTAGGCAGGGATTGTATTCTTGTGGGAACATAAAGATCCAGACATCTGCCCAGGACTTCAAAGCTAGCCTGGCCTGGCAGACTTTTCTAGGACCAATCAGTTACGCTCTTGAAACAGAATTAAGGCAGCCACTGCTACAGAACTGAGAGTATTGTCTAAAGTTTCTAAACAAAGAAGAGTTGAATCCATCTGCAAAAAACCCCAACTGTTAAAATGTTAACAAAACAGACAGAATGTCAACAAAATAGACAGAAGAACCTTGCTTGTGTTTTTATATCATTACTTGTCTTCAGAAGAGGGCCCTGCAAACAAGCAGAAAGTAGAACTGTCAGAGTAGGAACCACGCCCTTCTGCTCATCTACTACTCACAGGAATAGTGCAGCTGTCAGAATCCCGAGATGCAAACTCCACGTTGCCCAAATGAAGGATGCCAGCAAGGATTCGAAAAATCCCCATCTGGTAGGTATCACTAATCCCTGAAAAATGTTAAACAAAGCATTTTGAATGGGAAGAGAAATACAGAACTGTGAGCTGCAGCTGACAACACATTTTATTCAGTGAAAAAGTGTTTTTTTTCAGAGACTACGGTGTGTTTTTCAGGGACTTTATTTAGCATTTGACAGTACTGCTTTGCTCTACTTGTAGAAAAAATATGTTATAACCAGATGCAAAAAAGTCCATTGCAATGAACTATTTAATTTGCTGTTTCAAAGTGCTTTGTCAGTGACCTCCAACGCTGTATATGCTACACCAAGGGAATCCACCATTTGTGTCCATATGTGTGTTTCTCCTACACTAGATATGTAAATTCCACTGCAATTTAAATACCTTCTTAACGTAATTGAAGCATCTCAGACTCAAAACTCTCCTGTTTTTAAACACAACAGAGTATAAAGAAAATATAAACAAACAATGTAGAAAACACTTGCTAATATATTGGATTGGGGATATGAATGTGGTTTACAAATTACCTAGCAAAGTGCAGGCCTGCCTGGTGTTTACCATTTCCTTAGCATCATCAACACCATCAATCACAGGGCTTCCACCTTGCTTCGTATAGTAAAAGGAATTTGCATTCCCTGTAAGAGAAAAAACAATCTTTTACATGCACTAATGCAGAGATCCACAGCACATCTGTAAAACAGTGTAAATATGTCCTTCTGGCTCATAGGACCCACTTATTCTGGAGAAGAATTTTTTCAAGATTTAGCAGTGCAAATATGTATTCTTAAGCCACCTGGTTCCTACAGCAGGCCCTCAAGCATAGTCTCTCCTTAACCTTGGTTAAGACTTCCATACATGTGGAATAACCACTTTGGAAGAAATTGTTCTCCCAGTCTGAGACAACCACCCAAGTGGCAGGCAGGGGGTTGACAGCAGCAGCACTTGGGAATGATGTGGCAGATACTATTATGCTATTTGTGCATCAGGATACTAAAAAAGTAATTCTAGTTTGCTCATTTTCTTATTTCTAACCTATGGTCTGGTTTATTCTTATGAGTGTCTGTGAACGTTGTTGCTGAAAAGTTGTGGGTAAGGAACTGATCACTTCATACCACTCCGGGGACAGCACTGGGCTCCACTGGGAGAGCAGTAGCTCTCCTGGGGGATGTGTAAATTCCTACAGTTTCAGGGGCCGTGCTTCCAGCTGTGGGAACAGACTCCTTTTCTTCTGATCTGCCACGGTTTCAAGAACACCGAAAGACGAGTTTGCTAAATGGCTTCTTTAGTTCTAATTACATCAGTTCCTTCCTTTCCTGTGTCAGCAGATGTGCATCCTGTAAGTGTCAGGCTGGTGCAGAAGAGTAGAGAAACACTTTCAAACCAGAACGGTATTTCAGAAATCAGCACTGAGGCTGTGCACTTCTCCCACTACAAAGCTAACATTTAAAAATACTGAGGCAGCACTCAAATTTATATTGAATTTCTGAAATGATGAGGTGATTGCCTGTCATGAGGTCATCATCATGCCTTTCTCTTACAAAGTACTAGTTCTTGTTAAACGAGAAACCTTTCCTTTACCAACATTTTAATCTGATAAATGAAAAACATTCCCTTGTCAGTTTTGTGATTACCATGTTAGCAGAAATGGTGAAGTGTTGTGAACACCCCAAGTGAAAGTATGCAGATGCAAAATAAGCTTTTCAGGTGCTCATACCACAAATGACAAAATTGTCTAGTAGCTGGAGTCATAGAAAAGAGGTTTTAAAAGACCAAGGGAAGAAATTTTCACCCTTGCCACTAGAAAGCTACTCTGAAATCCAGGACATCATAAGTTCCAATGATTACAACTGCAATGTATTACAGTACACTGAATTAACAAACCTGCTACACAGTCTGAGACCTAACATTTTCGTTCTTTTCAATATATTTTAGTACTTGAAGGACTGAAAGTTTAGAATTTAAAAGCTGGCAATTCTTATCTTGGTTCTACAGCTCAGAGATGCTGCATTATACCTACAATAGCACCACACAATACACATGGATTTCATACCTAATCGTAGAGATTTAAACTCAGGTACTGCTGCAGAGGCACAAAGTTGGTAAAAGATGTGGTAATTTCTCTCCTCTTCTGCCTTTAAAAAGAAAGTAATTGATTATTTTTCACAACAAGTGTCAGAAACATTCATGAGTAGAATAGAATTACTATGTTTAATGCTTTCTCTAAGAAAGAGAATGTTAAGAGCATAGAAACTGCATGGAAAAAGGAAAGATAAATCAGCATCTGTCATTTCCTTCTTCATTAATTTAATCCATTTTCAACAGCAAGAAGCATGCAGACATTTTCATTAAAAAAAGAAATAAAATGTACTATTTCACTTTTGAGAACTGTGGATTACTATTAAATATAGATCAGGATTCTACGGGTGAGTGAAATGATCATACTTAAAAGCTTCTCATTTTCCAAAAATAACTAATGCCAGTCACCTCAGCATTTATAGTAAACTGGTGAAGGGAATATCTCTCCTGCCAAAGTAAAGCTGGAGTTTTAGAGTGAAGGACAAACACAGCTCAGAAGGTGACCAACACCATCATTCTGTACTTAAGTGCTCTAAATCTCCTGACTTCAATACAGACAAAAAACAAAACCAAAAACCTGTCTTCCAGCTAAATCATGGGCATGAAGTCTCTCATTTTTAAAATATACAACAGTACTTCACATAACGCTCCCATATAATGCTAACTACATTTATTTGTTTTATACCTTTAGGCAGCCAGTCAAGGGTAAGTCCACTTTCGCTGAGCTATAAGGAAGGTAAAGATGACAAGATGACACCAAGCTGTGTGGTGCAGAAGACATGCTGGAGGGAAGGGATGCCATCCAGAGGAACCTTGACAGGCTGGAGAGGTGGGCACAAGCCAACCTCATGAGCTTCAACAAGACCAAGTTGCATCTGGGTCGAGGAAATCCCAGGCACAAATACAGGCTGGGCAGTGACTGGCTGGAGAGCAGCCCTGAGGAGAGAGACTTGGGGGTGCTGGTGGACGAGAAGCTCAACATGAGCTCTCAGTGTGCACTTGCAGCCTGGAAGGCCAATCAGATCCTGGGCTGCATCAGGAGAAGTGTGACCAGCAGGTCAAGGGAGGTGATTCTCCCCTTCTACTCACCTCTGGTGAGACCCCACCTGGAGTATTGCATCCAGTTCTGGAGCCCCTATTACAAGAGGGATATGGATGTGCTGGAACGTGTTCAGAGAAGGGTCACGAGGATGAGAAGAGGGCTGGAGCACCTCTCCTATGAGGAGAGACTGAAGGAGTTGGGGCTGTTCAGTCTGGAGAAGAGAAGGCTCCGAGGTGACCTCATTGTGGCCTTCCAGTATCTGAAAGGGGCCTACAAGAAGGCTGGGGAGGGACTTCTCAGGATGTCAGGTAGTGATAGGACTAGGGGGAATGGAATGAAGCTGGAAGTAGGGAGATTCAGGCTGGACATGAGGAGGAAGTTCTTCACCATGAGAGTGGTGAAGGCCTGGAATGGGTTGTCCAGGGAGGTGGTTGAGGCCCCATCCCTGCAGGTGTTTAAGACCAGGCTGGATGAGGCTCTGGCCAGCCTGATCTAGTGTGGGGTGTCCCTGCCCATGGCAGATGATCCTTGTGGTCCCTTCCAACCCTGACTGACACTATGATACTGATACTACTATGACAAGGAAGCATGGGAGACAGAAACATTGTGGATTGGATCAAGTATAAAATTCAGAAATTAAGAAAGTTCAAGAAAGATGAAATTGAATATTCTCATTTGCATAAATAATGGCAATTTAGATTTATTTATAATTCTTGTGACAGTGGTGGGTTTTAACAGGAGATTGAAAGTGAGCTGAGATTGCAGCTTTACAAACCACAACAGAGAGCTCTTCTTGAGCATGAGTTCTGATTGGTTTTGTAGCCCTATTCTGTAATACTATTGTAAGCACAAATTCCCATCTAGTAGTGCACTGAAAGAATTACATGTTTACACAGACTTTTTATACACACTTTACAACTACAAATAATTCACATAATGAAAGGCTGAGCTTGTTTTCCTTTTCTCCCCTCCCCTCATATGTACTGTATAACAAATACACTATTACAGCCACGGCTTAAGAGAACTAATATCAGGAAGCTGCAGCTTTTGTTTTTTTTTAGAATAGTCAGCCTAATATATAGTGAGAAGATTGCATCAGTGTTACCTGAAACACCACTCTTGATTTCTCCAAGAGGTAAGTTCTCATGTTAGCACCAATGATTCGATACCTCTTATCAAAACCAATTTCAATGTATTTCCCAAAACGACTGCTGTTGTCGTTCCTTGTAGTTTTGGCATTTCCAATAGACTGAAAAGAAAGGAATACTGTGAAGGTTAAACAGCTGTTAGAGATTATCAAATCTATTTAATTATCTACATAGCTCATAAAGACTTAACATTAATTTTGCCTTGGTTTCAGAATAATCAAGAATTTAACACAGAATGATCCCCACCTGGTCAGCAACTTACATCAATATGGTTATTTCATTAACACAAAACTGGGAGTTGGCCTTCCTAGCAATGATTTCACTTCCACATAGTCTCATTTTCCAGCCAAAAATTCTTCTTTGCTCTCTAAAGTGTCTTAAAAGAATTAGAGGGTCTAACAGAATGCTCACATACACCCAGATTTCCTCTAAGGACTTAATAAAAGTATAATAGTATGTTTTATATATGTGTAGTACATGCAAACTCTGTAAATCTACCTATCATATGCTCACAATCCAGCAAACAGTCTCTCTGTTCTACATGTCCAACAGTTTATTACTCTTATTGTTACTACTCTATAATCAACCACATTTCCAAACTACTTCTGCAAACATATCATTACAAAATATTTACTGTGTGCCTAAATATAGTAAAACATGGACATGTACAGACTCATGTCATTTTCCTGAACCCAAAATCCTTCCATATCAGCCTGGTTACTAAGACAGTCTTCAATGCTGCCTTATGTGCCTAATTTGCTTAGATACACTCAGTACAGCTTCACACTTAATAAACAATATTTAATGTATTTCCTCGATAGTATGTGGTCTTGGGATGCCCAGGGCAAATCATGACTGGAGTTCTTAAAATGGTCTTGGTAAACTTCTGCCCTTACCTCATTAGCATCAGCATTCACTTCACAACAAGTCCCAACTGGATAGATCAGAATTCAAGGCATGAAAATCACAGCACTCTGAACTTCAAAGAAAAGCATTTTCTCTTCTCAATTAGATCATGTTTTAGACATCACATAGCAATACATTTTCTACAAGGAGTAATACAGACACAACACACTGCCTTTTATCACATGCCACTGGGTATGCCTGCGTATGATGTGTCCCATAACTAAAGAACACAGAGTCCTATCTGTGTCCCAGTTTCCCAGTTCACACAGCCACAGCCATCCATAGTTTCCGTACTGAAATTTAGGAACAACAATCTAGAACACATTGCAATGCTGAGTATGGGCACTCGGGCTGTGTAAACAGGATGCCAGTGAATCAGGAAGGGCTAACTGGGTACAGCACAGGAGATGGGGATTACTTTCAGAAGCCCCATTAGAGCAGGAGTAGGAGCAGCAGCGGCAGATCTGAGTGAATAGAATAGAATAGAATAGAATAGAATAGAATAGAATAGAATAGAATAGAATAGAATAGAATTAACCAGGTTGGAAGAGACCTTTGAGATCATAGAGTCCAGATGTCAAAGTGGGCACCAGCTGAATGGCTGCTATAAAGACCGTAAGAACAAACTGCATCTCTGAGTTCTCAGCAATACAGAATTCACTCCAACCAAACGTACTCCAATTGCACTTCTCCTGTTGTAAAATTATTGCTACTGTGATTTTGGTGGTGCTGGTAGCAACATAGTATTACAGGACTTTTAGAAACCAATGTCTTTGAAGAAAGTCCTTGCTATTTTAGGATTGCTTAAGAGCATGTGCAATAACAAAGAATATGAGGCAGGAAATTACATGTAAAGATGAGTTTTAAGCCTTGACAATTTCCACATTTGCCCTAGGAAAATTGTGTATAGCCATTGACTACAAAACTAATTATTCAAATAGCTGCTAGAAAAGTATAGTGCTCACTTCATGTTATGGAGTATTTCACAAGCAAAGATGATGTGAAATTCTGACACTAATGATGGTCAGCTCATAAAATACTGATGTTTAGGTTGTCCAAATAGAAATTTACAAATAAATAAGTTACCTTTTACACCTAAGATTTTATAACCTACTTAGCAAATTAGGAGTTCCCTGTTTCCAAAATTAATCATTCAGTTCCTTCTTAGTCTACACAGGTTAATTTGTGTTTCTGCTGATTTATCAGCTGAAGAGTTTAAAACACTGATTTTGCTGTCCTAGAGTCTCTTTCAACAACAAATTTCACAACACTCACTCTAAAGCCTACTTGAAGTCCAAGCGTTTGAATTTAGAAGGATAACTTTCCTCTAGTTATAACACTGTTTAAAGTAAGTGAAATTTTACATATACCCAGCTTCATGAAATTGCTATTATCTGTTTTTAGCAGGTAAGAAAATGCATGGATAGAAAGTTTTAGTCCTCAATTTAAATTTCCTTGCTTCTAAAATTAAATCAGACAATTAACGGTGAGTTGATGGCCACTGATGGGGACATGGAGTCCAATAGGTCAGACAGAAGGATATTTGGTTTAGATTTTGAGACCAAACAAAAGAAGTAGCACAGGGAAACCTGCAAACAGTTTGTATTTCACACAGCAAACACACAGCAAACTGAAGACTCATCCTGAAGTCTCCTACTGTGGCTGTCACTTAGCATACAGGTGGTGAGGATGTGGCAGCCTGCTTGGCCCCAAGTACCACATCTGTGGTATGTAGAGGAAGGCACCCCTGGTCCTGTTAGCTGTGCATCAAACCTCAATGCAGCCAAAGATGGTGTGAAGCTTGCTGCAAACCATGGGAACAGTGGAGGGAGTGCTGTGCTCACACCTGCACAACTGCCATTGCTGCTCTGGTTGCTCCCACCAGGGTTGGTGCAGCTTAAGGCAAGGCTCGCTCTCCTGACTTTCTGGGACTTGGATCCCTCAGCAGTACAGCCCACCACCTGTCATGGCACAGCCTCTGTAATCCCACCCAACAGTTTCAAAACACCACACAGCACCACAAACCAGGCACAATTACCTTGTGACAGAACACACACAACTGTGATGGGGCAGCTATAGTTTGAGTATCATGAACTCCTCATGCCAGGAGGAAAGAAGGAATAAAACTTAGTTCATTTTAAAAAATACCTGAGAAAGAAAACAATGGCACCATTTTGCATTTCATATTTCACTGCACACACTCCTTTTACTCATGTCTATCCACAAACACTTCATGCTATTGCATAAAGATGCTAAACATCTATGAAGGAAGCAGCTGTCCTAAGCATTTTTTGGGTTGTCCGTATGTATGCGCTTCTGCGTGCCTATGGGCAGTGCTACTTCTCTCAAGGAATTCCCCTAAGACTGTTTTTCTTTGATGAATCATTTCTTAACCCAGTTCCTTAACTTCAGCTACAACTTGAATATACACATATAGGCAAAGACATAGGAAACAATTCAGATGGGGCTAATATGCTTTCTGCTTGGCCACAACATCAGAATTACAGCATCTCATGAGCTTCTTGGAGAACAGAGATCTTGAGGTAGGAGGGAACTATGATTCTATGTTATCTCAGTCTATTGCTACCAGCAATGCCTCCAAGCCAATGGTTTGGGAAACTGGCTACAGTTAGTTACAGAAATTTCCAGAACTAAAACATTAGCTTGAGCTAATTATAGCAAAATTATGTCTTCTGTCATGTTCTCCAAGAAATTACGTGCATCTCATGTAAATTTGCTTTCTCAGTCTATCCTCCCTAATCACATCCCCTAAAACTGAATATTTGCTTTAGTCAACAACTCTCTTCACTTCAAAGTATAATCTACCTGCCCTCACTGTATGATGTACATGCTCAGGAGGAAAGACCAGAATTTTTAATATTTGTCAGAATTTTACACTCTTCTGCCAGCAGTTTTGTTACTATCAGTGTTTAAAAGCTGAACAGATTTGATGTAGTATTCCTATAAAATTACTTTGTTGTGTGACATACATTAACGCTACTGAAACTTTACCTCCCATCTTCTCTCAAGACTTCCATAAAACATTACACAAAATGGTGCCTAAAGCACCTCCTGGAGAAGGGATTTTACACAAAATTTTGATATATATTTATTTTAGGTTCTTTGACCCCTTAAAAAGTCCAGATTGTCTTTTTTACTGCATGTTTATGTTAGTCCCAGAATAACAACTACAGCTGGAAGGTGGGGGGTTAGTGTGGTAGCTGTCTTACCTCCATAATGGGGTTGGAGGCCAAAACTTTCTCCTCAACATTGGCTTCACTGGCAGATCCACTGACAGTAGCAAAGTACCTCATGGCATACTTGGCAGAGACAGTCTTTCCGGCTCCAGATTCCCCGCTGACAATGATTGACTGGTTTCGCTCATCTCTGAAACACAAAGATACCTCAATTACCAGCTGTTCTTTCAAGACACTTACTTTTTGTGTCCCAAGCTTGGCAACAACCCCTTCACCAGCAATGTTAGCAATGCAACAGTAACATAAATGCATGTGGCAGAAACAAGGCTGTTAGTACCCAAGCTGCTGGAAAGGCTGATTGGACTGCCTGTAGCCAGGATCCTTAGTCAGGACTGATGCTGATGCAACAGTCCAGCCAGCCAGCAGAGCTGCTCCAGAGAATCTGGCTACAGTGAAGTACCTGTTACCACTATTCACTAGGTGCATCTGCAGCTACTTCTATCCACAGTCTGTAGTACAATGCTCCACTAAATTATCAGTGCTCATTAGCAAAGATCATTAATGCCATCTTACAGATAGAGAAATCAACAGCAGAGTCAGCGACAGAAACTTTTCATCCTTCTGATCTAATCACCAGCTTTTCCCAGAATTGTTCTGAATCTGAAAAATTCAAGCAAGCCTGTTCAGGACACAAATAGCAGCTCTGGAATAAACATGACCCCTTTGATGTTAAGTCATTTCTTCTAATTAAAAAAGAAAAATAATCTCCATTTGCTACTGAAACAATTTTCTCTCAGTCTCAAAAAGGGCTCAATCCATAAACCCCAACTGTATGCCTAATAAACACACTATGAAGTAATAAGGGAATAAACTAGCATTTATATGGCCTGAATCTTCTACAATAATAACCATACATGCTTTATACAGTATTTTTTTCCAAACCAAAACAGGTTAAAAGGAGTATTTTTCCTATGAGCTGGGTGAGCTTAAATCTATCTTACACACTGGAAAGTGAAGAAAGGAGGACTAATGTTTTACCCCAAAGCTTTACAGAGCTGAGGCCGGAACACTGAAAGTACAGCCAAACCCCAGACCAGGCTGCACATATAGCACAGTAACTGTGAATGAAATTTCAGGCACACATACAGACAGCTGAGCCATCAGTAAATGCTATGCAGGGGAAGAGAAGAAATATGCCTGGAAAAACTATTTTGGGGTTCTGTAGCCTAAAGGTCTTCCAGGAGATCTGGGATTCTATTTCTGAGATGGTTAAAAAAAAAAAAAGAAAAGAAGCTGGTGCTGAAATGATGAAGCTAAATTACAGATCACATTGTTAGTGTCAACCTATCTTACAAGAACACCAGCAAGCTCCCACCTAAGAGCACAAGTCCAGCATCGACTTCATGTTGTGCAAAGATGTAGGTTAAAGGAACCTCTGGGTATGTCACACATCTCCAGGAGTGCCAAGGTGGGATTTATTTAACCCAATGAAGGCTGTAGTTGAAGCAGATTTTCCATGTTTTGGTAAAAGGAAACGACTTGAAATGGCTGAGTGCTGAATTAAATTGAATAGAAAAGTGTGGAGAAGATCAAAGCAACCTATTTTTGTGTTGTCAACTTCCATTTAGCACACACAATAGGTGTGAATGTCTACAGTACAGTTCACACCTTCACATATGCCATGCTGTCAGACTCAGTGGGAAAGCACAACTATTCAGCTCGACACTGGGCTGTGTGCACTCCAGGTGACAAAGACTGAACTGCCAGAGATGCCAGCCTTGGCCACAGGCAAATGAAAACACCCATCCAGGAGACCTCTTCTTACAGAAGCCATGAAGCCTGATGCACATGCTTCTGACGGAGGTCTGAGGTGCTCAGGCTGGCTTGCAGTAGCAATGAAGATTTCCAGATGGAAAGGCAAGAGGAAATATTCCCCCACATCCCTTCCCAGAGTCCACTGGCAGTAGAAATATGTGCAGGAAGGACAGCCTGTAGCTCTGCACGTCAGGAGGTGGCTTGAGTTACATGGATGCTCATGTTCAAAAGGAGCACCAGGATGTAGAAGAAGTCCAGTCAAATGCATAACATCTAGGCTTAAATGAGACAACAGATAACAACTTTCCTCTTACACACGCAGTGTAAGCCAAACCCAATTGCTTCACAGAACTGGCAGGCACTGTACTCTCTCATTCCTCCTGCATGTTTTCAAACAGGAAGAACCCCAACCCTGTACCATTCTAAAATATGAAACTTCTGGTCTGCTATCAGGAGCTGCCTAACACAGGAGATAGGCAACAACATAAAAGCCTTTCACTTGTAGGTGACTGGGCTCTGTTTCATGGATTAAGTATCACTAAATATATGAAGACTCAGGAAGCTCAAGTCATATGAAATGTATCCTCTAATGACTAAGTTTATTTTTAGCTTACTTCCAAAGGAACAGAAGACTTTCAGAAACCAAAGTAACGCAGCCTCAGTACTACAGACTTCCGACAAAACAGTCAACAAAAACCTAACACTGTTGCCAAGAGAGGAACATCAGAATAAAGGTGTCCATTTCTACTGCCACATCCCTGAAGGATGTGTGAGAGCATGGGAAGTGCATGCTGGTTTTGCAGTCCCTAGTCCCTCCATGGGAGTGGTAGGAAACATTGGGGTCTTCAGTATGCTGCAGGGAAGGAAGCTCCATGTTTTCAAAGACAGTAAGGAAAACCAAGGTTGAAATAATTACTCCTTAAGAATACTGTTTCTAATTAACCTAGAGTTTTCTTCCCCCATGCCATGAGATACAAAGATGTACCCTTCTCCTAAGGACTCAGTCATGTGCTCAGGAATAAGGGATTCATTATCCCATTCCTCTTCATCATTTTTCCAGATAAGACATGGCTGCCTCTGTGAAAGCTAAAAACATTGCTGCTATCTCTTCTGCAGTATTTGTGTTTGCAGCAGCCACAGCAATAATGAGAAACAAAGGGCTCACTCATTATCTGCAGCAGAATCCTCTCGCTTCGCTCTGCAAGGGCTCCATCCATGATCACAGCCACTCTTGTCTTCAAAAGTACATTAGTCCATTGTTTTGCTTTAACACACTGGAGTGACCATCCTCTAGCATATTATTGTTTGGCAGAGAGAATGGAAGACACAACAGAACACCCAAGATCACACTCGACATTTGAAGGAGAGAAAGGACAGCATAACACCACACTCCAAACACAGCAGCAGGAGGGGATAAGCTGTTACTGCCATGATCCCAGGGAAGATTTGGTGTATGGACATCCCACCACAGGCAGCAAGACACTTAGTCTTTCAAGAAGGAGGGTGGGGTGCAATCCTGACGGGAAGCTGTGCAGCTCAGCACAGGGCTCTTTTATGTAGTTGAACTTTAAAGAAATACAGTGCCACACTGAAAAGAAAATAACTAATTAGAATCAAAATATCTCAGGTAGTGCAGGAAATGTGGTGAAAATTAGTTTTAGTGGTTTCATACAAGCAATGGTCTGTCTAAAATGCAACCCCTGTTTATGCCAAATGAAATGTTCATGATCAGGCTGCATTAAAAACAAACAAACAAAACCAACACAATATTAAAGCAACACAAAGAAAAAGAAAATCCCCAGAAACCACAAGTAACTCTGAGTTCTTTCTCAGGTATAAATAACACCTTTGGAGTCATTTTTAGTTAAATCATTATCCCCCAACCTTTGACCTGACATTTTGAGCACTTAATATGTCACTAGTCAAAAGAAAAAGCTATAATTAAAACTTTCAGCCAATGAAACAAGTAGGGTTAACAATGTTGTGTGTGACATCACTTTGCAGTCTCATGCTACAAGCCTTATCTATGCAATCCTCATCTTCTTGGAGCTTTTTCTCTGAATAAAGCACATAATTAGATGATTTTTAAATTAAGATTACTTCTGAATGGAGGGAACATTTTAATTATGCTTTCAGAAAAAGAAACTCAGAGACAAAAAGTGAGGAGTCCTCTTCCCCCTAAAGGTGGGTAACAATTGCATACTATGATACAAAACTACATTATAAGGATGCAACACTAAGCCAAATTATCTTGAAAAGAAATATTTGAACCCCAGCAGACTGAAAGATTGACTGGACTTTATTCAGAAGTCTTCCATATGCATTCCCCCGGGCCCATACATTGAGAGTCATGTGTGGTTAACAGCTAATTCTTGTCAGTAACACACCATACAGTAAACAACTGAAAATTTAAAAGAGTCATCCATCACAAAAATACTCTAACTTTGAATATTCAGATCCAGGACATACACAACTCCACTCCTCATGACAAGTAAGGGCTACAGAAGAGCAGTAAATGTCACTAATTTTTCATATCATAATTTCAGTAAAGGGCAGAAACAGATTCAGGCACAGGCTGCTAAAGTTTTTAAAAACAATTTTGCTTTACCTGCAAAATTTTGTTGACAAGCAGTATGTTTATGAGGAAATTCGCTGTCAGAGTGCAAAAGAGAATAGATACACACTTAACTAACCCCTGGAATCTCGAGATTACAACCTATATTCCAGCAGAGAATTTTTTTAATGCTTTGAAAAAACATTGCGAAATTCAACACTGAAGATAGCTTCTGTTCAAAGGAGGTTTGGCACTGAGGAAAGAAGAACTCTACAAACCAACCTGAGCCACCTTTCATGCAGAAAAGGATTTTGCAGAATATGAATAAAATAAGGCACAAGAAACCAGAAAGTGGTTTGAAAAAAAAAAAAAGAAAAAAGAAAGAAAGATAAATCTTGCTTACAAGATGTGGAAATAAACCTTTGCTGAGCATGGGCATATAGCTCAATGTTAAATAGCACTGACTACTACTGACTTTAAATTTTCTGTTCCATAGAAACCTAAGAGGCAAGCTTTCAGAAGGGCTCAGAATGGAGGGAATGCTACTCCCATGAGGTGACAGTCTCAGGCTGTGCCAGGGGAGGTTTAGGCTGGATGTTAGGAAGAAGTTCTATACAGAGAGAGTGATTGCCCATTGGAATGGGCTGCCCAGGGAGATGGTGGAGTCACCATCACTGGAGGTGCTCAGGAGGAGACTTGATGGGGTGCTTGGTGCCATGGTTTAGTTGTTTAGGTGGGCTGGATTGGTTGATGGGTTGGACGCGATGATCTTGAAGGTCTCTTCCAACCTGGTTTATTCTATTGTATTCTATTGTCAGCTGCCGTGGAGGCAAGAGTAAGGCCGTCACTGGGCACCTTCAATATGTGCCGAGTGCTGCAACAGCACTGACCAACCACTGACAACTGTCGTTACCTAAGGCAGCTTTTAATGATTTCAGCATTAAAGAACAAATAGTGCAAGAAATGAAACATTAACATTACTAACATTAAATGCAGAGCTGTCGATTTTCAAACTATTTTAGTTCCCTGAGACCACTACACCCACTGAACAAAACAGCTGACTGTGCCACAGCCGCTACTTCCACAGCAAACCTTCCAAGCAGATCAGAATAACCGAGACATGTAGACTGACAAATCCCTACAGATATCTTTGTTTACTTTCTTCCTCTTTACCAACAGAAAATCCCTCTCTGAAGCAAGAACACTAAACCTGTTAAAAACTTCTCCATCAATAAGCATTTCAGAGATTAAGGAAGCCCAGAGCTATTCAATTTAATCATCAAAGCACAACATAGTTTTTGAGGGTTCTTTGCTTCCTGTGACCGGTGCATTGAATGTATCACTTGATCTTGTCTTTCAGACTCATGACTCCACAGCAAATAATGTCAAATAGAGGTACATAAGCATGCACACCACCAAATCATCATCCTGGGAAAACAAACAAAAGGAATGCAGAATTATTGACATCAGCCTCAACATTCACATCAATCCATTCAAACCCAAGCCACCTGGCAAAACTGTGTCATTAACACTGATTTGAAAAGATTTTGATATGGACTTTGAAATGTTTGCCTGTGATGACCTACTTCAAAGCCGAGTTGTCCCAATGCCATATAGCATAGATGAGATTGGCAGAAAAGATCAGAGTGAGATATCCTTAATATAAAATGAAGAGAGCACATAACAGGGCATTTTGATGAGAAGAACATTAGTACTTGCTTTGCCTTTGAACCTAAATCATCTATGTTTGTTAACCCTGAAGACACTGTCAAGGTGCTGATGTTTTTAAGGAAGCTTCTTGTCAGGGTGGTTTGAAGGCTGCCACTTAAGGACATCTTCTCCCCTCACTGCTTCAGTACTAAGAGGTTTAATTAAATCTACTGCCTTTTTTATGGAGTTACTACTGGTTTGTCCATTCCTTTTGGAATAACAGGTCTAGATTACGGCTAAGGGTATCAACACCACAGTGTATGACAGTTTCATTGTTTATTTAAATCAAACCAGTTGGTAAAGGCAGCAACCTTCAAACACTGAAATCTCCTACTGCTTCAGTGCAAGAATAAGAACACAATAAATAGCTTTTATTTAATCTAGCAGTGACAGTCTGGTCTGCTTTATCTCACTGCTGTTACTTTACTGTGGTTTGGTGGTAATAAGGTAGACTTGTAAGCTTGGAATTGCTTTACATTTCCAAAACTGTGAATTTTGAATGATCAAAGAACCTGACACAAACTCCTAGGGAAGGAATCTGCAACTCAAGCCATTTGGGATAGAGCTTGCTCTCAGCATACACACATAATTACCACTAACATCAATGTGTGTCATGCCCATCAAAGTCAGAAAGGGAACTTAATGATATGCAATCCTACAACTGAGTTACAGAAGCAGGGAAACCAATCCATGAAAATAACTTTTAAACTAATGACATTGATGAAAGGTCAGACAGCATTTGTTCTGGAGGTCCAGCAAACAAATGCTGGAGGTCCAGCAAGTCTGAAATCTTGCTGGACTTCCATTAGCTGCAGATACTCTGAGAGCCATAGGAACCAACACACACGTAGTTTAAGCCAAGTGACATGCTGTACACCTTACACTACAAAGCAGATTTCCAAACTGTGCAAGAATACAAGTCCATACATGCAGCTGGCAAACATAACTCTGACCTAAGTACGCATCCTACTTTTTGCAATCAACCTCCCAGCATCCCTTTTGCACATTTGTGACAGCATATGACCAAAAATAACCTGCAGTATCTACAATCAGGATATCCACACATCTTTCAATCTGAGAGCATGACTAAACAGATCTGGTTAATGAAGATTCTCTTTCCCCTGTGAAGTAACTGCAACAAAAACAAGAACACAGAAAGTTTTACCAGAAAATTTCCAAATTGATAGGATGAAATAAAAGAAATTTATGTAGTGCATTGAAAAGAAAAGCAGTGTGGAAGTGCTAAATATTGTAACTGCTTTATCAATGGTCCCAAAAATCTTAGAAGTATTGATGTTATAGGAACAGAGATAAATATTTAATGCTTTGCTTGTTCTAAACAGCTTTATTCAGTCTTGGCGTAATTACCCACAGAAACAACTTTAAACTCCTTTCCTGTGAAATCCATCTGCTTTCATCAGGTATCATTATAAAGTTAAGAGTTCTCTGTAGCATCAGTTGTTTTGTAAGCTTCACAGAAAGCAGCTTGATGAACTTGTCAACAAATTCAGAAAGCAACTTCCCAGCCAGAGCTGGCCAGCACCAGCAGGCTAAAGGGAGCACTGTGTAGGAAAGAGGACATATAGAAGACAAACGCAGAATAAAATAACAGAAGGCAAAATCTGTGATGTAAGATGAAATAATAACATTTTGTACACCTCATCTGAAGGCTCACTAAACAGGCATTTCCTAAAAATACCAGTGATTGTAAACTTGAAATTAAGCACATCTGTATTCTTTTTCCTAGGCCACCCTTCTTTTCCCAGCATGAAATGTGGTTTGGGAGAGATATGTGGACTTCTTTGCAGAGTTCACCAGCCTGTGTGCTCCTCACTCCCCTGCCAGCATAGGTCTCAGGTAAAGTCTTTGGGCAACTGTGCTCCACTTCTGTGTGGTGCTTCCACTGTTACAGCTGTTTGTTTTTCTGTTTTCACTTACCCTAAAGTGAAAGGCAGCTGTAAACCCCAAGAGCCTATAAAGTTTAACACAAGTCAGTGAAATATATTTAGCTTCACCTTTGCTAGGCATGGTGTTGTGTGGCAGCAAACAAGACTGTACGTGTTCAGCAGCACTTGTTCAGTGCAAAAGCCTTTGAAATTCAGCCCAGGGTGTGCAGGATCTATTAGGAGCCATTATAAAAGCTGGCAAGTCTACAAACCCAGGATTTGCTTTTCAATGAGAAGAAATATAGCTGTTCAATAAACAAATAAAAATTTATTCAGCAGTTTTCTAACACTCTTGGACCAATCGAGAACAGCAGCAGCCAGGTGCGGGCAGTCTTCCCAAAACCTCTCACATCAAGGGCAAGAGGCAACTTTTTGCCATTTGTCAATCTTCTGAACAAAATATAATCACAAAGTTCTGTGCAGCCCGAAAAAAGTTCTCTTACCCTGTTTCTGGATTTGGCTCTTGGCACCCCTGTTTTGTCCTTTTACTTTTCAACTGCTTCCTATGGCCCGCTTAACACAAGCATGGCTTTCCACTCTTTTTAGGTAGTTTCTAAGCCACGATGCCTGGGAGGTCACCTTCCTCTGGAGAAGTGCTCCATTCAACCAGACAGCACCAATGCCACCCCAGCACTCTGCCTTCACCTACACTGCAGGAAATCCTTCTCCCTCATTTTTCAAGCATCCTTCTTGCAGTGCTCCTCTGCCCAGCAACACAGCCACTCCTTCCCCATGGAGCCATGTCATCCTGGCATTCCCAGTGCCAAAGCCTCCAAATTCACTTGTATTGGCACATCCCAAAAGGTGAGGCCTGACACAGATGATAATTTTTTCCCACCCTCAAAGGGCTGTTGTGTGGATTACAAAGGTAACTTTCATGAAACGCCCACAATCTGCAAAGTACTATGTAAGCACTCAGGATTATTAGACACTAAAGTGTTTTGAATCACTCTGTGCAGGTGTGACAGGGGGTGGGGAGGAAAAAGAGAAAAGAAAAAGTGAGTTACATATTGCTGTGGCCCAGGACCAAGCATCACTTCTTGTGCACAACAGCAGCTACATTTCTTGGTCTGTTCCACCTGCACACCTTGTACACATCCCCTTACTTTGACTGTCTTGATCCAGCATGCTCCAACTTGACACAGCCTGGTCTTCAGAGATGCCACATATGAAGAATTCAGAGAATTCAGAATTGTTCAGCTGCACCCTGAATCACAATTGCTCCCAACTAAGCAGTAAATTAATTCTTTGTTCATTTTTAATAAGCATGAAACAAGTTTTATATATATATAAAAATAGATGTATTTCCACTAACTGTTTTTTAAAGTCTAACAACATTTCTCATAAACATCTTCTTTGGCCACTGGATAAATTAGTACAGGACCAGGGACTGGAAGCTCAGTGCCTGGGGTCAGCTCTAAGCTGATCTAGGCATGGCCACAGCACACCCATTTCTGCCTTACTTGTCTTCTGTACAAGCAGAAATTCATGTACTAGTATTAGAGGAGACAGACTTAGGTAAACGTTTGTAAAGTACCTGGAACACATGAAGCCTTCAGAGAAAATTAACATTATTATGCAGTATGTTAGCTGGCACAGAGACCCCTCAGAGCTGCAGGAAATGAAGGTGTGCAAAGTATAGCATGTTACCTTTTGTACATTGAAAATTAATTAGCTTTGGGAGGACATGATCAGGAAACTCATTTAACTGTTTCACTATCAATTCCATATTCTGTTCTCACTTATTTTATTGCCAGGTTGGTGGGATCAAACTACTGGATCGGGATTTTTGATTCATGGGCTCTGTGTCCCACTTTTCCTGCCTTGGTGAACTTGCCAAAGTTGCTCTTCCACTTTCCCATGTCTGCTTCAGCTTACAAAATGGAAATAATGACACCAATCTCTTCTACAGAGAACTTTGAGGTCTGCTCCTGGAAAAGTGTCAAAAGAAAGTGAGACATAACCTGAATTTTCTTGAACCTGTTCCAGCTGAAAACACTCTGAAATACCTGAAGTTCTTAAACATCATTTGCTCCTCTTTCACAACAACTTGATAAAAAAAGCTGTGCAATAGTCTCAAACCCAGAAGATGTAGGTTTTTGGTGTGTTGTTTTTGTTTTTTAACAAGTCACACCACTTTCCATTTTAACTGTATTCAGAAAACACAGCTCCCAACTGTACAAATGGCAAAAGGTGAAAAGATAATGAATTGATAGTAACATCTCTCAGCCTATACAAATGAAGAAAACTGAGGTCAGCACATGCTGCAAAATCATGACAGATTGCACTCTAGAGGAACACAAAGATGAGCCAGCACTATGCAACTGATTTATCTAGGGATTAGTCAGAGGTCACTCCTGCAATAGTTCAGGAAAGCTCATTGCTTAGCTACCAGCAGGACACCTCACATGAACTCTAGCTTCCAGCTACGACCATACTTAACCCTTTTGTTGCCTAAAAATCACTGCTCATACATGTTGGTCCCTGATGTTACAGTAAGTTGGTTACCCCATCTGCTGTCAGGTACCCATAACATCATACAATGTCAGACCCAAAGTAAAAGAGTCTATTCCAAAATCATCTGTTCTCACCAGAAAGGATAATTCTCTTTACTTTCTAATTTTAACATGAGAGCTCCAAAAGTACCATCTCTTTTCAAGGCAGGCACTTAATCTAAAAGTCATATATCAAACCCCTAAGTCAAAGGAGGCCATTGTGCATTTGTAGAGTGCCCAGCACAGCCGGCTTTCATTTCATAACTGGATGCAGATCCGTAACGGGTTGTTAATCATCCTCTCTCCTGACTTTTGCCAGAAGAGAACAGAGTATCTGTTTATCACATACTCAAAAGCAAAGCAGCAGCTGATCAAATGTGCATGTTTGTAAGAGAACATCATCTTGGAATGCCTGAGATAAATGAGGACTGTCAGCCAAGGTGCTTTCAAAACACCTACCCAAGAGCTCACCAAGCTACCTTTTGAACCAGAAGTAACAGAAAAAAAATACCTTTCTGTAGCTGAGAGCCATCACATATATGCCAAAAATCTGACAAAAGAGAGGGGCAGCCTGCTTATTGAAGGTAATTTAATCAAAAAGATACACAGTAACATCAAATAAATCATTATGCTTTGTCCAAACAGAAAAAGCAAAACTGCTTTTGGAGACTGACGTTTTTATACACTGTTGCTTCCCATCCTGATATTCACTGGGTTTTACAGGGGTCTTGCCAGTATGTAATGCTGTTTGCAGATGTTACTTTCAACTTGCTCTTTGTCAGACAACTTTACTCCTTAATAAGAAAGAGATCTCCAAGTTAACTTATTAAATTGAAAAGCACTGAAGTCTGCAGTATCTGTCATTAACCACAAGCAGGATGGAACAAACCAGACAAACAACATGATGATAGAAAAATACATTAGCTTAATTATTGCAATATGCCCTTACCATGCAGGGGAGGGGAAGCTCTGTAAGCATGATTCAGGACTTCTTCCCCTAACAGTGTTAGGAAACTGATAACCATAAGTATCAGACATTAAAGCAACTGCTAACAATTTCAAAAGTAGAATCACCAACATATCCTCTCATTGCAAACCCCCCAGTTAAAAATGGAGGCTTCCACTGAACAGTGCAAAGAAAATGATGGTTATGATTCCCACTAAAGTTGCAAAACATGTTCAAAAATTAAGAATCTAATACTTGCCAGTTGATGCTTTGTCTCAATGTCAATTGTTACCACTGAGGGGTGAGCACCAAGAAGTAACTATCTTCTCTGTTAATAATTTGGAAATGCTGACTTACATAAGCAGTATGCATTGCAGTTCAAAGGGTTCAACACATGCAAGCACCCACACACTGACATTATGGTTTGTATTTCTGAGACAAAAATAAGTTCTTCAACCATAATTTACTTCCTTTTAAATTGCTTGTCTGCCTTAAGCATTGTCCCAAACCCATGAGCAATGTATTGACTATTCATGAGGAGAGCTCTGAGCACAGGTTCTGATCAGCTCTTTCCAAAAGCACAGCTTATTTCTACAGAACTACAGCAAAGCCCCCAAACTGCTCTGCACAAAAGCCCATAGCAGGGGAAGCCCCTTGAACAGGACCCCATCTGGCCAATCCTGCTCCCTTCCACTGGGACACACTTGCAGGTGGATCTCCTCTTGTTCAGACATAGGGCGTGATCTGCTCTGGAACCCAAACCAACACAGTTCTTGGTAAGTATGAGGCACACACAACCCTAAATCTAATACAATTTAAATGCAGTTGCAAAACTAGTTCACTGCTTATTTTGGGCACAGCAGGGGGAAAGTGTTAGAACTGAAACCGTCAGTCTGTGCAGAGGAGTGGTAGGAGATGGAAAGAGAAAAAGAAGAAAGCACAAAGACACAGATGAGGAGGGAGGAATAGAAAAGGAGTGCAGAGAGGAGCAGAAAAAAAAAGAAAATAAGTAATAATCCAAAATGGGATTACTCTTAAAAGGGCTGAAGTGCACATTTTTCTGTGCTGAAAAAGACAAGAAGCTATTGAGCAAACAGTAATCACTTGCTTCACTGCCAGCTATGGATAAAGATATTAACCTTCTGCTGCAAAACAGAGACAGAACTGCAGCTGAAAGAGGAAATGGATGCCCAGATGGGCACACCACCTCACAGTCCGTACGAAAACACTCCATTTGGTTCTCCACATAGAAGATTTCACGTGCAAAGGTATCTCTGTGTGCTGGTTTGTACTGCAGCTAATCCCAAGTCATTGCTGAATATCACTTTTCATTCACAAGCCATGTATGAGCTCCATCCCTGCAATTCCAGAGGCCAGTATTTCTAAAGACGCAATGCAAATAGCGTATAACCACTAGCCCTCCTGATTGCTGCCATGGGGCATTTTCTTCAGCTGCAGAGGACCACAGAGATCATTTAGTGCCAACTACACACATGGAAGGAGGTTCTCATTCAGAGCAGATGATATAATGAAGGTGGCAAGCACAAACTCTAAATCATTAAATTATAAATTAACAAGGTGACTAAGGAGTAAATATTTAGAAGAGCTCAGTGAAGCCTTATGGATAGGAGCATCATGACTAATTATGCCAGTGATCACTAAAACGTGGAGTTAGGAAAGATTAGAAACAAGAGAAAAATTAATCTGATGAATTACATGCATACATGCAGATTAATGCCCATATGAGTAGCTACCCATGTGAATACTCACTGCAATTATTAAAGCATTAAACAAATCACAGACAATCTGATTTGAATCATTAAACAACCAGCTTCAGAAATGCAAATCTGCACATTTTTTTGTTTAACTTTGTAATTCAGGAGTAAAACATGATTCATTCCAAGTGTAGGAAGTACCACTGAAGTTAAAGGACAGGACAACTGATTAAGAACTTAGAAACAGCATTAGAAAACAAAATCCAATGAGCAAACCTAGTGTGTCCATATGACAGAAAAAGTTCTTAAAAACAAACAAGCAAAAATAAATAACTAGAAGTCAAAAGAAATAAACATTGGGAAGCTAAGAAAACAATGAAATTGTTACTTCAGTGTAGAGGAATTTGTATCACTGGAGCTATGTGCTCAGAATTAATTTTGCACCTATGAAAGTACTGTCAGTTATTCGTAATAGGAAAACAAATTGTTCATATCATGCTGTAGGTGCACAAAGGAATTGATTCATTAATGCAAAAGGATTATTTAAGATCATTTCCATGCTTATATAATGTCTCATTATTTGTTTCTAAAAGGAATGTCTGCTGCATCTTATTTGTTGCTATTCAGGACAGCAGAATTGCTGGAGGGTGCAGCAAGAGCTGAAGAACAGGCAATTATCTCAAGAAGGAAAAACCACAGCAGAAACTCTAGCCAAAATCTCAGTCCCAGATCTTCCTCTGGCAGCAGAGAATGCAGGTGGCATCAGGCAGAAATCTCCACTGCACAGACTTCACCTGATGAGCACACAGAATACAATCCAGCAATTTGAGACTACAGCACAGGTAAGAGGTAAGCCTGCTTCAGATAGTGGTGAGAGGCAGCCAGCAGAAAGCAATCCTCCTCCAACCTCTTACTTCCATTCCTTAAGAGCAAAAACTGTGGGAATTTGGATTGCATCCATCCACCCATCACTGACATATAATTGCAAGTCACTGTAGTGTTCCTCAGATGCAAAAGAAGGCTAATAAATTCTTATTTTGTAGATCTTTTAGAGTGACTTGAGTACCAAGACACAGTGATTTAGACTGTGAAACAACAGGGATCTAGACTGAAAGTGCCACAATGCAGATAAGACTGTCGTAACACAGAGCTTTGCCTTCACATCTCCATATTAGATTATGTCTATTTTCCTAGCAGAATGAAAGTGAATACCTTTGCCATTCAAAAGCACAGATGTAGGGTTTATTTGAAACACTGGCTATTTCACACTACCCTAAGTCATGAAATGTCCTACTGTACCATGCCAGTTTCTTTTGACACTATTTTTGACCTGGGTATCGTGTAGCACCATATTCATGCACACAGCTAACTTCATAGCATATGGAGCATTTTATTCATTCTGGCTTTTACATGGATTCAAAGATGAGCATTTTATCATTCCCAACCCATTCTCCCCTTGCCTCCCCTCCTGCATGGCAGCTTGAGGGCCACTGCAATTAATCTAGAGGTCTGACACTGTTTTACTTAATCAAATTGATCATGGGCTGTACTGTCAACAAGGAAAATCTGTAGCAATAGCTTGCAGCTAACCACTGAGGGGACCATCATGTTAACCAAAGACCATACAGCAGCTCAAAAGATCTTTATCCTAGAAATGAAATATTTCAAAAGCTCCTCAACTTGACAGCCTCTTGGGTTAAAAGGGAGGAAGTTTCTAGGAAGAACTCTCCTTGGGTCACAAGTTCATTTTTATGCAATATTTGAAGTGAGGATTTCCTGCACAGCTGTTACACAGCGTGCCTGGAGACCCTTTTCAGGCACTCTCTGCAATTGTCGCTCTGCTCCCTTCTTAAGTCTAGTCAACAACAATCACAGGCAGATTATGTAGCTGGCACTTTACCCACACAGCTAGGAGCCTGTAATAGCACTCATAAGCTGAGTGATTTGTTGTTTTTTTTTCTGTTGTCAGTATCATATATAAATATGAGCAGTTCAGAATCTGGCACTTTTCTCTCTAAAAATCCAGTGACAAAGAAAAAGTATCTCCACATTTTGTCAGTCAAACTAAACCAACAATCTTATAAAGCACTGGGCTAATTTTAGGCCTAAATACCGATAAGTTACTTGGTTATTCCTGCTGCCTGTCAGGGACTATGGCATTCATATGCTTTAATGTTCACTAACTTAGGCAACTTGTCCTCTTGTGCAATGTACTGAAACATGAACAAACTAAAACTGGATAAAAGGCAGACCTTACAAAACATTTGATGAGCTGTAAAGAGAAGGCAAAAGACCAGAAATCTTATGTCTTCTTTCTTCTAGAAAAGCAATTATTTCAAGAGCCATAGTCTACAAACCTGGCCATCTGCTTGTATGCTTCCTCAGCCACTGCAAAGATATGTGGATCCATATCCCCCATATTTTGGCCACTGTAGGCATTGATGATATCTTCGCCATAGATAGGCAGTTGCTCGTAAGGATTTATGGCCACTAAGACAATACCTACAAAGGAAATGAAACAAAATAAATCATGAATAGCTGCTTCAAAATAAACCAAAGGAATATTTTAACACAAACTACTGTTCTAAAAATATTAACTAGTAAAAAATAAGGATCTGGTATTACTGATTTAAACAGACTCCTTCTGACCACAGTTTTGCATGCAAAAATAGTGTAACAAGAGTGTACTTCTACCCTGCTTCAGGAAACACAGCAGGGACAGCATTTTACCCTTTGCCTCTATCTGCTTTTTCTAAAGCTAGTATGCACAAAACCACCAGATTCAGAGTGTGTCAACTTGAAATACCACCTGCTCAGGGCAGTAAACTAATGAATGTGCACTGTACCTCCCTGTGTTTTACTGTGGATTATAAACAATAATGTGATTTGTGAATTCTAACTACTGCATGGCTTTGGTAACTGTCAGCGCAGATATGTGAAAAGCATTAACACTTCAGCCATGATGCTGTGCCCAGGAATAGTAACCCCAGTTTTTGTAACAAGCAACAAAGTAGAGTCATGGTGCAATCTGGATTCCAGGGCATCTCTGCCAGTCAGGCAGGACAACCTCCTGCTCAAAGGGATAAAAAGAAAAATGCATGCAAACATATTTTGTAAGGGTGATGCATAGCAGGACACAGTAATATTAGGAAATTGACCCATAAAGATCCCTCACAACCCAAACCCTTTTATGATTCTATGAAATTAAGTAATTACAACTCTAGAAGGCACCATAAAGCCCTCGCCTTACACATCCATGTTTACAGCTACTTAAACCTTTCATTTTCCTGGTTTTCCAGTTGAACACACATCTGCCTTTTTTAATACCACTCATTGCTACAGCATTTCTGAACTCGTGCCATCCTTTTACTCTCCCTGCACAGGAAAACTTAGTTTAACTCCCTACATCCTTCCTAGCCACAAAGTGAGATCTCAAAAGCTTTTGGTATGATTTGCCTTTTCATGAGAATTGATCACTGCTCTGTGCACAGGGATGATTTGACAAAGATTACTTATACCTTTCTCTCCTGCAGCATTTACAATGGGTAGGGAACACTTATTTGCTCCTCGCAGGGGTGAAAACACTGATCACTGCCACATGAGACCCAGCCGTGTCAGGCAAACTGTGCTCTCTTGACATGGCAATTTCTCCTCACCTTGACAATGTGATGGGGGAAGAAACTCTAATTTTAACTGTGGCCATTTCAAAAATAGAATGTCTTCTTACACATGTATTTTAGTGCCTCAAAGCAACAATGCAGATACAGATGGTTGCAGAGTGACTACAGCAAGCATGCTACATGCACTCCTTGGACAAACCATCTCTGAAGAACCCACACCAGAAGCATTTCCACAGCACTCATTTCTATATTTACCCAGAAATTCACATGCATGCACAAAGACTTCCTCAATGCAGATCCTAGCCCTGTGCTCTGTGCAGATTACAGTGTTGTGATGTCTATCTAAGAAATTTTCCATGGAAAAGCTGGGAGAAGGGAAGCGAAAGCATCCACAAGTCTGGCACTGCTGCTGGGTGAATCATCCCATTTTTAAATCCTGTCATGCATTTATAGATCAAGCACAAACCACAGCAAAAATATTAAACAGCAGAATATTTCACAAAGAGATCTGAGACACCTCAATCTATTTCCTCAAATCTATGGCAAGTTTTATAGCTAGACACACCCATGTCAGCAGAGTCAGTGTTTTTCCATCAGCCCTGACTTCACTGAAATGACTCAGGAGTTTGAGTGAAAAGTCTCTGTAAAAGTTAATGCCAAGTTCTAGTGCTGCAGTGATAAGCCTAAAAAGAAGAGAGGGGTTAGGAAGGAGAAGAGATCTCAGTACTAACACACTCGAGGAATGTTTTGGCATTGCTCTTTAACATCTGTCCTTTGTAACTGTGAAAAAGTAGTAAAAAGTTAAGTAAAGGCTCACCACAGAGCTGAGCCTCCCACGCTTGCAAGTCTAATCAGAGAGACATCAAAATAAAAAAAGCCCTGTGTGAGGCTTCAGACAATTCCCCCTGGTTTTGGCTATGTTGGCAAAAATAAACCCTTGAATTCAAAACAGGAAGCCCCATGACAAGTCTCCAGCACATTAAATCACTTAACTTCAGTAGCAAGCTGAAAAATCAACAAGCAACTACCATCTGGAAATATCCAAACCAAGGAATTATATGCCTTCTGTGGAACTTTTACATCAGATTTACGTGTGTGTTTCATTCCTGCAATTACACCACATTGAACCTTGGCTACTCTTTTTGCCAGTCTTCCTACATATAATCAAAATAAGTCTAAGTATTTTATCTTGAATATATTCTCCCATCTGTGATAAAGTGGATATTAACATAAATAACTTACTATAGTTTGCTCTCCTGCACGGCAAGTAATACTTGATACAACTAAACTAATCAGCAGTATTCCCTGAGGTTTCATCACAGCCATAGCCAGTTTGCCATGCAAACATTCCAATTTTCCTTTGTAATTTTTCAGCGTCCTTCATTTATCCTCCACTTCCTATTCCCAACAGTAAAGAAAAGTTAAAAATCACCTCTTAATTGCTGGTGAAAGGCTGACTTGAAATCAAGAAATTTTGTTTAACAGGTTGGATTGCTTCAAAAGTGACATTTTAAATAACTTAATATCCATTTGACATGTTACACTAAGACAGCATGGTTGAGTTCATTTCTATGGCCAAGGACATCCATCCATCCACCCATCCCTCCATCCATGCTAGTTCTAGTTCTGCTGGTTAAGAATAATGTTACCATAATTTTCTTAGTGGATTAAAGTGGTTTTAATCTCCCTCAGGCTAAATCAGATGGGTTAGATCAAACCACCTTCACGAGGCATTTAAACTAACCTGGCTAACATGTGAGTCAGATTAAGAGGTAAATGCTGCTCCTTCTGCAGACAAAGCTTTGAGGCAACCACCTTTGCAGGGGGAAGTAGCTTGTACTCAGGATGGGAGCCGATAGGGTGGTTTGAAAGGTCAATGTCTATGGCCAAAAATCAGGTTTTTAAAGGCTGACACACCAACTTCATGTTCCTTATCTTATAACAATGTACATATAACTACGTTCCATGCTAATAAATCCACCACATATTGCATTCCTCAAGTCACTGGGTAGTGTTAAACCTCCTTTACCTGCAGTTTGACCATCAGGAACTCCCACAGGACTGGATCCACACGTTTATGATAAACCAACATGTGGCTCCCAGAATCATCACTCGAGTCTTTGTTTAAAAGCAAAACAGCCACCATTCCAGACCCTTTGGCAGACCCATCCATGAAGAGCTAAAGGCCTTCCAGCCTTATGAGAAACTACAAAAGCAGCCAAACCCACAAGTAAAGCTGCACTAGGGAAAACATCTTGTTTTCATGTTTTCCCAAATGCGAAACTAGCAGGCTTTGGAAAGCCTCTTAAATGATGCCAAAACCAGAGCATGTTTGCAAGCAGCCGAAACACAACCGGGCAGGCTGTGCTATGGGAGGGGCATGGTGGTATCAGTAGGCACAGGACCATGAAACTCAGACTGAAAACCTCAGGCCATGAGACTCCAGTTGCACAAAAGCCTTTTCACAGAATGTACCCCCATCAAGAGCTTTGCCGTGGGGACACCAGGAAGAGAAACACAGACGATGTCTAGACTGGGGACACTAAGGTGGTTTCCCAGTGCTGGAAACAGAACATTAAACCCCAGCAGGAGCTGCCCAAAAAGGCTATGGAGATCACCACAGATATTCAAATAATCAGATACTTTGACTGGTCCAAGCCCTGAGCAATCTGATCTGGTCAGACTTGTTTTAAGAAGGAAGCTTCAATGAGACCTTGCAGAGGTATCTTCTAACTTGAATTATTCTGTGCCTCCGTTCATGCTCTGACTGCAGGATGGGAAGAAATGTGGGTATGAATCATCTCCCACTCCTACAGGAATGAAGGTTGGCTACAGCAGTGGGTGACAAATTCTGATTCAATCCCCTGTGGCCTGGACACTGCTGAGAGCAGGGCTGAGAGCAGATGCAGCCTGCTGAGCATCCAGCAGAGTAGAAATAGCTGGAGTGAGCAAAATGTGGCAGGACATTAACGCCTGCGGCCTGTCCAGCACGAGACATTTAACACGCTGGTTGTCTGAGCTCTCCACACTCGTCACTGTGGGTGGAGCTATAGCTGTGACCAGAAGAGGGGAAATCTAACCCTTGGCATATTCCGTATGCAGACCAGGATAAGACAAGGCTTCAGCTGCAAAACACAAATTCCTGCTTCAGATACCTGCAGCCATGATTAGCTAATATCTGTCCAGGGCCACCTTACAACACGCCTTTCCTACTCTGTAGTTTGCAAAACAGCACAAAGTACTATGAAATTATAAACAGCATGTCCGATAATATGGCTCAGTATACCCTGGTTTGCAATACCAAGCACTGGGACTGTCCTACAAAAGCCTGATGAAAGGCAAAGTTAAATGGCATATTAAAAAGAAATCACTGGGCATGTTTTCTACTGGTATAAACTGGACTACAATGGATATGCAAATTCACTTACTGGAAAAATGGGTCTTTGCCTTAATCAGACAATTGCAAGAAGGTAATTTTCAATATCTGGTTTCCAGCAATCACATCATCAGATTATGTTCTGTCTTACTCAGTTCAAAATGCGAAAAAATCCACTGATGACTTAAACTGTTTCTTATGCACTAGCACAATGTCCAAAGTACAGATAAACTAGGCAAATGTTTGAAAAATTCACAAAGTTTATGCACATTGAAAGGTTACATTAAGAATCAGTTATGTCTTCTGACTAAACACTGCAATTCAAAAGAAACACATGCACACAGTAAAGAGAAAAAAAGCCCAGAAGCGTGAAATCTAAACTTTTAAGCTTAAACTGTTTCACAATGTTTCTTTAAAACAGACCACCCCACTGCAATTTTGCACTTACAATTATGTGATCAATAAAGTAACTTCTCCCCATTCTGGCCACTGGAGATTATCACAGGCAGTTACAACTTTGGACAATCTCTAGTCTGAGTTAAATAGCATTTTTAAACCAAGATTGTTCCTAATTGTGATCAAACAAACACTGACTCATGACCTGTTACAAATCCACTCAATAGCTGCACTGATTGGAAAACATGAAAAAAAAATATCAACTGATAACTTCCACACAGAGATGGAGGAGCTCAATGAAGAGGTAGGCAATCATACCTAGGCAATAAAGTCACCAAACAGCAAAACTAGCTTCCTGCATCTGCACCACATGAAGCTCTACTCCAGCCCACACCTATCTAAACAAGCTTATAGGGAACACCGACCAGCCAGGGACCCCACTGGCAAGGTAAAATTGCTGAATACACATTTTAGAAACACAGTCTATTGGGAAGGTAGAGGAACACACAATAAAGGCAATTTTCTTTGAACCCGAATACTGTCAAGTCCACTTGATGCATTTAAAGTCTATAAACACCCAGGGACTTCTGAAAGAATAACTCAACATGCCCTATCATTAAATGACTAAGTTCAAGGCAGACATGCCAATAACCAACATTCCTTTTCCCATCTAGGGCACTCTCTGCAAAAATGATGGTATGAAAAGACAGTACTTGCCACAATAGGTATAGATTAGTTTAGAGTCTATAAATCGAACTTTGAGGTTGTGTAAAACAGCAGGTTCGTGAAGATAACTGAGCGCTGTGAGGTCATTTTCACCAACAAGTATGTCAGGGTTTCGCAAGGGTGGGAGTTCCTTTGTCTTCGGATCTAGGCAATACTCTAGTTCCTGAAAATCAAATGGAAACACGTTGAAAGAGTTTAGGTTTCCTCATTCAGTCCCTCCAACCACTTTTCCCAGCAACACGCACCTAAGTTACACAAAACACAAAGCACGCAATGAACTATCTGGTGATTTGAGTTTGCAGCTCTTTCTCCCAAAACACCATTTAAAATCTCTCAAAAGGGTTTTCTAGATGCAATCATAAAGCAGTATCATCTTTTTAGACTATCACTTAAGGAAACCCCTTGGTTTTGCTGCCATATCTTTTTATTAAATAAACTGAAACATATTATATCACAGCCATGTTTTCCATATTATTTCCCTCCTGAGCAAATCAAAAGAAGCAGATTGCCATTAGACTACAGCCAGCTTCATGCACAGTGATGTAACAGGAGCATGTTGGCAGAACACCATGAAGAACACACAAACTGAAAAGACACAATTTATAATTCTTGAAGGCAAAGATTAATCTCCAATATAGAGGTTGTACTTGCCTCTGTCACTAGATCTAAAATAATTTGGTTGACCTGCTATTTCCTTGTCCCCACACAATGCAACTTACCTGCCAAACACATGCAATGTGCAAGCACACAGCATCACCACACAGCCTGGAACGTGGGGGGGGGGGGGAAATTCATCTCATCTGATTAAAAAGGTTGTACTCAGCTTGCTATATCAGAAAGGTGAGTCAGTCAAAGACCCAATTCATTCAAGAAAGGTATTTTATTTAGAACCTATTCTATACTTAAAGTCTGTTCTTTTTACTGCATTACTAAGGCAGCTTCCACATGAAAGTAGAATCTAAGTTGCCCCCTTGTAAGAAAGAAAGAAAGAAACTAAAAATAACTGTTTGACAAACTGCACTACATGTTTGGTTTCCATTAAAGATCTGAGGAATCATCATTAAATTAAAATAATTTAAATGGCATGAGAGAAATGAAGAGGCCTTCACCAGCAGGATGTAAGCTTTTCACAGCCATGTCATCGTTTGTCTATGCCATATACAGCATTATTTTTGTAATGTCCTTAATCCTTGCCCCTTTTTATCTTTATTAATCTTCTGATGGTTATGCTTGACTTAAAAATCACAGTTCTTTCTCTGTAACACTGTTCTCCTAGCAACACTGTTCTCACTGGAATAACAAACCAGGGTTATGGATTTAACAGCATAAGTAGAAAAAGATGATGCAACTGAACAGAATAAGCAGCTGGAGAGAAGCAAAGATTGTTTTATTCTATGTATTTTTAAAATCAGGCAAAATGGATTCTTGGAACTACACAGTATAATTTATCACACCAAAACCCAGAAACAGTACTGGCAGTCAAGGGACAAGAATAATTGCACAGACATAAATACAGATATATCTTGACAGCACAGCTTCCTGTGAGAGATACATCAGTCTCTGATCAAGAACAAGAACTATCAATTGAAGAACAATATGCAGGCCTACCTTGCCCTCTTCAAGTCGAAGCTGGAGAACTTTGTCTCCAGGTTTATAATCTTTGATAAGTTCTGCTGACTTCCAGACTTCCTCTGAATCAGGGATCCAAACCCTGGCATACTGCAATACAACAGCAACAGATCAGCGACTCCTCGTTGCAGCAATGTACATAACATCAAAACTGCTGTATTTTTTCTTTTAAATACATGTTTAACAACCCAGCCCCTAAGCAAGAGACTAGTTGATTAGAACATCTGAGGTTAATAAGTTGTTCTATTGATAACAGGCTACACAAGCTTTGTTTCAGTGCCCACATAGAAAAAGGCATTTCCCATGCGAAAAAAACATTCCAACGTATGCACTCAGTGATGAAAACCTACAAAGAAAAAGAAATCACCTGTTTTCAGAGAGATCAAACCCTAGGGTACTGAAGAAATTACTTGCAATAACTCTTCTGAGTAGGTTCTAAATGCATTTGCTGCATAATATTATGTAAGTTTGGGTTTTTTCCTAAAAGAACACTTTAGCACATCTGTGTTAATTCAGGCAAAGCTACCTGATCTCAGGGGCTAAAAGCTCTTTCCTCTATAGCTGCAAATAGGGCAACTTGAAAATGGATTATCTCCAGAATGTCAAAAGAAAAAAATGAAAAGATTTGGTTAAGAAGGCCACCAGATAACAGAAATAAAACAAACCAGCACTCCTGTTAATTAGTATTTTAACTCAAAACTTTATTCATAAAAGTAACCCAGAACAAACATGTGACTTGTTTTCAAAAACAAGAATAATATTCATATCTTCAAATGAGTAAATGGTCATCTCATATGAAGGTATAAATTAAAGGTGTATGGAAACCATCTAGTTACTTATACAGTTTCATGTACATGCAAATATGTGCATATGGAAACAGCTCTTGAGTAACACAAGGAAAAGGCTATGACATTTTTAATAAATGAAAGCTTCTAAACTGAGGCTCTTGCAATGCCTGGAGAGCACTGAGATCATCCCATACCCACCACACCTTTGCAAACACAACAGCTTCTTGGCTCTAGAGGTGTAGCCATGTTGCAAAACATTCTCAATCCACTAAATTATTTCAAAATAACTGTAGTAATGTATTTGTCAAAGCGTGGCATTTGATGGCAGAGAAAAGTGCATGTGTTCACACAGCTTCATCACCTAATCTTACACAACTTATTTCTGTATAACACCTTCTGCCTCAAAGAACACTGAAGCTTTTTGGTTTGGTTTGTTTTTTTTCCTTTTATTATTAACCCAGTTTTCCCACTGCTTAAAATGAACTTCATGTTTCTACTATTGATTTTTTGAAAGACCAAACTTCACGCTGCCCTCCTGTTGCAAGGCCGGAAACAATGTGTTCAGCAAAGGCAGCAGGCTGGGGAGCAAGGCAAGAGGAGCCCTACCCCCTGGCCCAGGACAGGGACACACACCCTGCCCAGCTGGAGGATGCCAGGGAGGCTCAGTGCCTGGAATTACTGTGAATTTCTCAAAGCAATTTGCTTCCCAAATCCAGGATGCTTCTCAAGAATGGTGCATGTGGGTAATTTACATCCTAAAACATCAGCTTTTGCCCTTTAAACACACTTCAGCCTTTAAAGCACTGCTGCTGCCTTCATCTAGAAAGTTCCCAAACTCTTGGAAAGCTCACGCTGTACATGTGAAACAATTCTCTCTACCAAGTGAAGGGAGAAAAATAATGAAATTAATAATTTAAAGAATCACTTTCATTGTTCTCACTACAGACATGCTATATTGGTCTATTCTATCCTATCCTATCCTATCCTATCCTATCCTATCCTATCCTATCCTATCCTATCCTATCCTATCCTATCCTATCCTATCCTATCCTATCCTATCCTATCCTATTATATTCCCATGTCAGTTTAGGCCAGTTTTAAGAATCTACTTTACACAAAGACAAGCAACTTTGTCCTTTGTAGTAAATACAGAGCTTTACTGGGTATTTGGTTTGGTTTTGTGTTTTTTTCCTGTGTGCTTCACATGTTTCACACATATTTGCTATTGGTCTTGGTACAAAAGCACAATATAACTTTATCATTTACATACCTTCTTCCCCCTCCCCCAAAAGACATGAATATTGAAGAACCATTTGAAAACTGAATGACCCCCAAACATGTGCTCCTGCCATTCACAGAGCGATGTATCTATCAGCAATTGAGGCCCACAACGAAGATCTGAAGCAAACAGGAAACTAGCAGCAGCAGACACATTTTGGACACTTGGGCTCTTGCTGGTTTTCAGCCCTGCTGTATCCACAACTCGCAGGCTGAGAAAGCTCATTTGAGTTAAAAAGAAGGTGTGTGCTAACAACTGCACATGCCAGTGCAAGTACAAACTGACAGAAGGTACAGGATAGCTCCACAATAATTAACAAGGATGTGACAACAGAGGCACAGTATTAGAGTGCTACAGTGTCAGAGATGAAGACAGAATGTGTACCACACTTTGCCCAAATTGCCTCCCACCTCATCCCAACTACAGCAGCAGTATCCCATCCTCAATATTTCCAACGGGTTATTGCTTCCCTCTCATCATAGGAATTAGCAGAAAGAAAAGCAGATGTAATATGAAAGAGTATTTAAATGCTGTCTAGCAAAACAGCTAAGCAGGCTGGTCTCTAGGCTGCACAAAGTTTCCTGATGTAAAAGAGGCAGCTGCCTTGTAAGACACAATCACTGTTAACTTCAGGCAGTGAATGCTGCACAGCAGTTTCTGTCTAGAGAAGGGAAAGAGAAAGCAGAAAATAGATCACCATAGAAACTGGGTTACTACAGACAGCTGAACCTTCCACACAACACAAGCCTACAGATATTAAAATTATTCTATGAGCCCTAAGCTGTAGCTTTTCATCTCTAGCATCATTGCCTAGCTTTAAATACTTGCCAAAGAAACACCTGGTAAAAAGAACAGGTGGGAGGAAAGAGATAGATGTTCCCAATTATAAGCACTGAATCATTTCACAACATTCTCACCTCAGTAACTTAGCAGAATGATTTGCAAAATCAGATTTTCCTTCTATTTTTCAAATAATCAGTTGATGTTAAAATCCCATTGCTGCTTAACCTTTAGAGGGATTCAGCCCTATAGCAGAAAACAAAGCACCACCACTGGCAGAAACAGGACCAAAGGCATCTCTCTTGAGAAATACTCTATTACCTCTATTATTGATCCCTCTTTATTCACTAGAATATAAAAGCAAGTTTATGGCTACATTAACACTAAAATAAACTTCTAGAGACTGATGTACAAATCAGCCTTCTAAAAAGGGAAGGAAATTCTAGCCTAAAAATGACAGCAAATTCTAAAATCCTATCGCTGAAGTAACAATTAAAATTACGGCAAGAATCAAATGACTTTAGCGAAATTGTGCCTGATTATGATCAATGACTGTATTACTCTTTGCAATAGTTCAATGCAAATTTTGAACCACCAGAACAGCAACAGTATGATTTATTCAAGAAACAGCAGTGAATGAAATTCTAGACAAGTATTGTTGCCTTTTGTGTCACCCCAAATTTAACAATAGTGTCACCTGCACTTCACATTTCCCTACTGACTTCACTCTAACAAGCTTAGCTTTGATACCTAGGCACTAATTTACTTTCTCTTCAGGTATGTTTATGGCTCAGCACTGATGACTTCTCACTGTCCTCACCAGGGATTTAGGACTGGAAGAAGCATGAGGAGACCATGCAGCCCATCCTCCCACCCCATGTCAAAGCCACACCATGGCCATACTGGCACTGTGGGAGGGAGGCTGCAGCCAGCTATCTCCAGACAAGCATTCAAAGGACCTTCACTTATTTCAAACTACTTGTTGTTGTTTTTTTTTAAATAAACATCAGAATGAAAATGCAGGCACACAGATGAGATTCCCTTGAATTCAGAAGGAAAAGAAATCATTAAAAGCATAGTGACAGGACAATTTCAAAACTAGGTTTGTTGCCTAGACTGTCTTCCAGCTTCAGAAGACTGGCATGAAAACCCCACCACATGGAAGTGTGGAATCACCATACTTTGTTCAAAGCAGGATATGTTGGGCTGTTGAAAGGCAGTGGCTGATATCTGCATAATGACTTTAAAAGAGTTTGTAACAGAAAAAAATACAGAGAGAAGTTTTCTTTTTTTACTAGAGACTCAGAAAGATAGCTGTATTACCATGGCTCTGCGTAGAAAGTATAATGGGAATGGAATGGAATGGAATGGAATGGAATGGAATGGAATGGAATGGAATGGAATGGAATGGAATGGAATAATGAATGGAATGGAATGGAATAGAGCAGACCAGGCTGGAAAATACCTTCAAGATCATCAAGTCCTACCTATCAACCAACACCATCTAATCAATTAAACCATGGCACCAAGTGCCTCATCTAGTCTCTTCTTAAACACCTCCAGTGATGGTGAATCCACCACCTCCCTGGGCAGCCCATTCCAATGGCCAATCACTCTTTCTGTGAACAACTTCTTCCCAACATCCAGCCTAAACCTAACCTGGCGTAACTTGAGACTGTGTCCTCTTGTTCTGTTGGTGGTAATCACAGTATTCTCTCACACCACATGATTTCATCTTAGATCACATGAAAAAATCAGCAGACTATAATAATTATCTATCAAATGAGACCATATGACTCACAAAGCCTCTCTGCTGAGATACTAACCTCTTGAAGTACTAATTGACATTGCTGACAGAACAGAATTAGCGATGCAAGCGGCTCAAGCAGCTCAGCAGACGCTTCAGTAGTCAGATAGTTTTCTACTTCCACTGCACAATCATGAACAGTGCAGAAAGAGATAACAGCTATCTTCCCAGCTAACAGCTCTTTTGATAAAAGCTGGAAAAGTTCATGAAATTATCTACATCCTGAAAAGAAAAAGGAAGTTTCAACTCATAAAGAGGTGTCCCTCATTTCTCAGCAAGATCTACCCATACACATGAACTTGTATGATTTTCACTTCAGCAGAAGTCATCTATTTCTTTAGAGACAGCTTCAAAAATGAGTCTTTCAGGTGCTAAACGTGAAAAACTTTCCAGAGACACTGTCCCTCTCTCTTTCAAGAGTGACCTTGATTTTGGGTAGAAATAAAGCAGCCTGTTAATGTCTGAATCAAAGAGATACCATCAAATACAGCAGCTCTAGCTGAAGGAGCCAAGGGAACAGCTACCGCTGGTTAAAGTCAAACATAAATCTGACCAAAATCACTCAGTGTGAACCTGTTGCTAAGTGAACATGGCCACCAGCAGCAAGCAGGCTGCTCTATTAGGCTAGAAAACATGTCTATGCTAGGAAGGCGCAGGAGCACAAAATCATAAAAGATCAAAATGCAAACTTAATAAAAAAGGATTTCTGACCTGTGTGATCTCCTTGGATGGGGGTGCTCTGAAAATTTCTGCCATCTGTCCTGCAATACGCAGGCAGTCCCCCAAAGATGCACTGCATTTTCATTACCAAAGTGCTGCTGCAGCTTGCAGTTTGATAAAAAGACTTTCCTTTCATAAAAAAGCCAAGAAACCAGGGAAGATCGGGAAGCATTCCCATGACAAGCAGGTTTCTGCAAAACCTCTGACCAACTAATCTAAATTAGTTTAGAGGGAAATGGCATCATTAACTTTGCAAAAGAATCAAAACTATAATTACTGATTTTCTTAAAGGCAGTACCATCCTTTGTGCATGGAGCATATTTTCTGGTTTGTTGCTCAGCAACAGCCATTTACATACCTCTTGTACAGTTTAAGGCATAATATTATGAAAGAATTAATTTTACAATACATTTATAATCATTTATATCATGACATATAGTAGGGAAAATATATGTGACAACTTGTATTAATGGTTTATTTTAAAAATAGTCTCACATAGTATCATAGTATCAGTCAGGGTTGGAAGGGACCACAAGGATCATCTAGTTCCAACCCCCCTGCCATGGGCAGGGACACGCACACTAGATCAGGCTGGCCAGAGCCTCATCCAGCCTGGTCTTAAACACCTCCAGGGACGGGGCCTCAACCACCTCCCTGGACAACCCATTCCAGGCCTTCACCACTCTCATGGTGGAGAACTTCCTCCTCATGTCCAGCCTGAATCTCCCCACTTCCAGCTTCATTCCATTCCCCCTAGTCCTATCACTACCTGATAACCTGAGAAGTCCCTCCCCAGCCTTCTTGTAGGCCCCTTGCAGACACTGGAAGGCCATAATTAGGTCACCTCGGAGCCTTCTCTTCTCCAGACTGAACAGCCCCAACTCCTTCAGTCTGTCCTCATAGGAGAGGTGCTCCAGCCCTCTGCTCATTCTCGTGGCCCTTCTCTGGACACGTTCCAGCACGCTCCTGTAATAGGGGCTCCAGAAGTGGATGCAGTACTCCAGGTGGGATCTCACCAGAGCACATAGTTTAACTAGTTAGAAGATCAAAACACCCATGTTATTCTGACTCATGGGAATGCCCTGGCTGGCCACACATGGAGTTCCCAAACAGTGGTCTGGGGACAGTGGTGACCCAGAGATACCACCACTGTGAGCTTTCATACCACTGACAGTGGGTTTGCCAATTTGGGTCAAAGTGTACTGCTGTACTCAAGGCTAGGCAGGTAAGGTACCACATCCTTCACCACACACAGAAACTACTGGAATAGCAGCTCAAGAAATCTGCTGTACTTGAGTATTTCATCTGTTGTGTAAATATCCACTGCATTTGAATCCAGCTACATCCTTCACTACGTCTGCTGCTACCACAAGCTGGTATGGGGAAAAAAAAAAAGTGATGGCTCTGTACCACTGTTCTTGCAGCTTCCCATCTGCCAAGGGATCCTCATAGAACACCAGACATCATCAAACCTACAGCATAATAACCCACAACAAAACTTGTGTGGAACAGCAGGACTCCTGTCTCGCTTGCTGCCCTACACTATTTTCACTTAATTCAGCACACTTCTCAAGAAATGTTTATTTAAAGTAACCCAGACTTTAAAAACACATATTCAAAGAAAAATCAATGTTTACAAATACTTTGTATTTGAAACAGCCTTGATTTTGAGACCTGTCAAAGGAATGAACGTGGCTTTGAAAGATCTTCAAAAAAGATGGTAATTACAGCTACATCAAAACCACCACTACTTGAGACTTGGTCACTACTAGAGACATAAACCAGCTGAACAGCCACAAGAAGATCAATGACAAGCTGAGTGGAAGAGTGGAGCATACCCCAAATGGAGCAACAAGAAAATATTCTGGCTCATGAAAAACCTTGTTTGGGGTCATACCCTCACAGAGAGGCATTCGCTGGATTGCATTTTGAACCGTGCCACCAAAAGGAAGGCCAACATTGTGATTTCAAAAAGGCATTAATTGTAAGTCTGCCTTAAACCACCTAATTTATCCAATCTGAAAAACATGTTACATAGAATCATGAGCTCTAGAAGAGTGGACACTATAAATTAAAGGCCAAATGAAGCAACTAGAGCCATCCCTGAATACTAAGCTAATAACACATTGCATTGAAGAAGGAGTATTAGGAAAAGGATGCATGGTTTCATCTTTGTGTGCCTACAGTGAGTGTTGTGGGTGTAATACAAAAATATGCCTTAATAAAATTTCAAAATCTCCAATACTTAAGGTATACACACAAAAAAATATTCATCATGTCATAGAATCATAGAATCAATAAGGTTGGAAGAGACCTCAGAGATCATCAAGTCCAACCTGTCACCCAACACCTCATGACTACTAAACCATGGCACCAAGTGCCACGTCCAATCCCCTCTTGAACACCTCCAGGGATGGTGACTCCACCACCTCCCTGAGCAGCACATTCCAATGCCTAACAACTCTCTATGTGAAGAACTTTCTCCTCACCTCGAGCCTAAACTTCCCCTGGCACAGCTTGAGACTCTGCCCTCTTATTCTGGTGCTGGTTGCCTGGGAGAAGAGACCAACCCCCTCCTGGCTACAACCTCCCTTCAGGTAGTTGTAGAAAGCAATAGTCTCCCCTGAGCCTCCTCTTCTCCAGGCCAAACAACCCCAGCTCCCTCAGCCTCTCCTCACAGGGCTGTGCTCCAGACCCCTCCCCAGCCTTATTCTCCAGACACCTTCAAGTGTCTCAATGCCCGTCTTAAACTGAGGGGCCCAGAACTGGACACAGGATTCAAGGTGTGGCCTAACCAGTGCTAACAGGGGCACAATGACTTCCCAGCTCCTGCTGGCCACACACTATTCTTGATGCAGGCCAGGATGCCATTGGTCTTCTTGGCCACCTGGGCACCACCTGGGCATCCAAAGCCAACTGTCCTCTTGAGGAAGGCCTACAGAATATGACACAAGGACATTAGCAAGTTCTCAAAGCAAACACATTCCCAAGCACTGTGGCCTGAGCACAACTCATGTTTAACTTCACAGCTGAATTCATGTCTGAATTTAAGATCCAAGAAAACAAATATGATGAGGCCAAAGGGAACAACTGGTTGTAGGGGTTTTAGCACCAGTAAGATGATGCAAGTCATAATACAGACTTCACAGCACAATTAACTAAATGCTGGAATAAGCATTATTTCCAAGCCATTGGTACAAATTCAGTCGAGCCTTTAAACGCTTGAGGTCACACAGTGAAACACTGATTGAATTTTCCCAGGTTCTTAAATGGACTGAAGATCTTGCAGAAGCTTTTAATACTTATCTCCCCCAAAGCCTGGAAACCCCACCCAGAGGAGGCAGGATAACAGAATTGTTTCTCGCAATACGCAGCACAGCCCAGGTTTTGCTCAGGGACGGAGGGGTTCACAGCGCTGACTGCAGCTGGCTGTTCATCCTGGGTTCATACACACAGAAAAAGGAAGCACTGCCTTTTGTCTCAGTGTTTCTGCTTCAGCACAGAGCCATCTGCATCACTGCCATGAGACTGTTTGGTGCATCTAGCACTCACTTAGGCAGGAAGGGAAAATAAAGGGCTGTACTGATCAGACAGATGTGCTGCGCTGCACAGCGCTACAGCACTAGAGTCTGACACAAGTTACTAAGCAAAAAAAAAAGTAGTGGATCCATAATTGATCATCTAGCTCAGAGGTGAAATAGGGCTGAATTTTCTGGTATCTGTAAAGCATCTGGAATATGAACAATTGCTGATTTAACAGCAAAACCTCAATTAAAAAGGTAAAAATGAAAGATATTTAGCATAAAGTTTGAGAGTAGGTAAGGGTGTACTTTTCTGAGTGTCTTTCTGTAGGGCTGAGTTCAAGTCCAAACAGCATTTTTTTTATTTTACTTAAGACCATATCTCACAGAAAAGAACACACTGAAAGTAAAACACTTAATTGAGGTTCCAAAAACCCAAAATCTGACTATTTTATGTTAGAACGACACAGAAGCCACAGGCTGAGATGCGGTTACATCATTAAAATAGAGCTTTTACTGACTTAGCCTGAGCTATTCAAGGAAAACTAGTTTCACTTAGCCAACCCAGAACAGAACTCTGTCATTATGGCAAACTCCTTACCACACACTTTTCTGCCATATTACACCAGCAACCTGACAGCAGTGAAGCACATCTAATCAAGCTATATTTAGTCCCATCATTTTTTCACCAGGAATTAGCAGTAAGTCCCTGCAGAAGGAAACCAGAATGACTTGATATGAATGGCCTGGCAAGCTCTAACTCAAAATCAGTAAGCAGAGTTAAACCTTCCAAAGAGCCTCCCTGAAGTGTCAGGGGAAGCTGTGAAAGCAGAACTAGAGTTAATGGCCACAGCCTTGCACTCAGAAACTCCCTGGTGTGTGTGGCTGCATTTCTTCCACTGCCATCTTCAGCCCTGCCCTCGTAAATCCCCCAGTGCAAAGCAGGCACAGGAGCTGCTGGCTGCAGCTGGCTGCTAGTACTGCTGGGACCCCAGCGCTGCTGTGTCCAGACCAGCTCATTAGCACAATTCTAGCCTTGATTAGCAAGGGAAATTACAGAAAGCACTTCTGAATTGGGAAGGGGAGTGAAATTAGCATCTTTCACACTAGCTGGAAATGGTATACCTTATTAGCCTTAGAGAAACTCCTTTTGTCTACAAGCACTATTTCATCATTTGCAAGAACTTTATGTTGCCTTTGTGTTTCCAGTATGTAAGATTCTCACAGGGAGGAAGTTCACTGGCAACAAATTCTAACAACTTCTGAAAACATTTCTCATCATGTGAGATATTCCTGTGGGAGAAAATGTCCAAAACTATGAAACTGTCTGGCATTTTTCAAAAGTAAGTTTTCCTTATGTATCTCCAGATCATAATCAAAATTCTACTTACCCTAAACCTTTATTAATAAACTGTTATACTAATAAGCTACTATATGCTTGGCTGTACAGCCATCACCTAAGTTAAAAGCAAGAAAACAACCAAGCATATTCTACTTACTTGAACGTACATGTAGTTTAAACCATCTAGTTCCATTCCATGTGTCTTGTAACACAGACTGGCAGCATTTGCAGAGGCAGTTGATGTTTCCTTTCCAGGCAAAATAGGCTCAACCTCCATGGAAAACTGTTCCCTATTTCTTGTATTGGTATACACTAACTCATAATGCAACTTGGAAATCTCTCTTTCTGGTTTCCACAGAAAAACAACTGAGGTCATCTGCTTTAAAGACACTTATGAATAACCCATGGAGTCTGCAGAGCGCAACGTGTGACAAGCCATGTTGGGGCAATGAATTCCTGCATTGTTTGACCAACTCATAGTATTTTTAGTTCATTTCTCTGGCTCTTAAAAGAGCAAGAGTGTCCTCCCATCTTGTAAATCACAAAGTAATCACAAAATTCTCTTGTGATAATCAAACTGAAGAACTCAAAGACACCACCAGTAACTGCAGCAAGACTTCACGATTTTTCCTATCCAAAAAAAGAGACCATATGGGTAAGAAAGTCACTGAGATGAAAAGACTCTGTTCCTCTATACTTAGAACCGTCAAGCCAGAAACATGCAGTTTGCATCTAACCACACTGCAATCTCAGGAACCTTGACACGACAAGTCACACGCCATATTTCCCCTATGTTAACTACTACGAAGGCAGAATGAGAGCTCTTCAAAGCAACAGTGCTTTAGCCTTTACATGTAACTTCAAAGTGAGCGTCCTCATCAGACTGCAGTGCAAGTAGCCTGGAAGAGTCTGCTCTCAATCATCTTCACTGTCTCCTAAAAGCGAAATAAACTCAGCAAGCCACTTTCTGCTAATTACCAATGGCAACTTTTATTCTGTGAATTACCCTGACAGTTTTACCCACAGCTCCACCTGAAGCAGAGTTAAAAGGCAAAAATGAATACTTGATAAGCAATGGACAGCCTTCAACTTTCACCAAACTGTGCAGCAGTAACAGTCTCAAAGACAACCCTGCAGGCACAGTTGCATTCTGCTTTCCTGACTGCTTCTCCTCCAGTTTAATCTTCATACTGCTCCCTCAAACCCTTCAGCAGCAGCACAGTTACTTCTCACTCATACTTGTTTATTTCACAGAATGGTAGGGGGTGGAAAGGACCTCTGGAGATCATCCAGTCCAACCCCCATGTCAGAGCAGGTTCACCTAGAGCAGGTTACACAGGAAGGCCTATAGGTAGGTTTTGAATATTCAGCTTGAGAGATGGAAACTCCACCACTTCTCTGGGCAGCCTGTTCCAGTGCTCTACCACTCTAAACATAAAAAAGTTCCTCCTCATGTTTAGATGGAACTTCCTATGTTCAAGTTTGTGCTTGCAACCTCTTGTCTCATCATTCACTGGGCACCACTGAAAAAAAATTGGCCCCACCTTCATGGCATCCACCCTTTAAGTATTTATAAGCATTGATAAGATGCCCCTTCAGTCTTCTCCAGGCTAAAAAGCCTCAAGTCTCTCAGTCTTTCTTCATAAGAGAGATGGTCCAGTCCCCTAATTGTCTTCATAGCCCTTTTCTGTACTTTCTCAAGCAGTTCCCTGTCCTTCTTGAACTGGGGAGCCTAGATCTGAACACAGAACTCCAAATAAGGCCTCACCAGAACAGAGTAGAGCGTAAGAAGAACCTCCCTTGACCTGCTTGCCACACTCTTCTTGATGCATCTCAGGATGCCATTGGCCTTCTTGGCTACAAGGGCACATTTCTGACTCATGGTCATCCTGTTGTCCACCAGGACTCCCAAGTTTTTTTCCACAGAGCTGCTTTCCAGCAGGTCAGCCCCTAACCTGTGCTGATAAATGGGGTTATTCCTCCCCATGTATAGTACCGTACACTTGTTCTTGTTGAACGTCATAAGGTTACTTTCTGCCCAGCTCTCCATCCTGTCCAGGCCATGCTGGATGGCAGCACATTTGCATTAGAACTCAAAGTCACATTACAAGTTGGGTCAAGCAGTATCTGCAGTCCACACACATTATCCAGTAGGAGCAATGTCTTTAAACTTTACCCATAGTGCTTAATGTTTCCTGTGCTTACGTTCCAGTTGTTTAATGCCCAAGACTCAGCAAGAAGGGCACTACTCTAATGCAATCACACCAAATACTGATCCTCTTTTTTAAAAACAAACAAAAAATAAAACCTACACACCAAAACCAAGCAACCAACCAAAACCCACAAACCTTTTAGCCAGCACTGACCTCTTCTTTACATTTGCTTTTTATACAGATATACTACAATATATAAAACTACTAAATACTGTGATTAACCAAGAGTAGGCAACAAGGAATGGGTTATGACCTGGATGGCCAAGAACAGGAAGACCCCAAACTCATCCAGATCATAAGCTCACTAACTCTGGCGCTTTTCACATCTGTGCAGTGCTGGGCAGTTGAGGTTACCCATCCCACCCAATACTTCCCACTCAGGCCCTGGAAGTGGAAGCTCCTCCTGAAAATACACTCCTGCTATTAAAATTGGGACTTAGGTAGACAGGTCTTGACTTACTGCAACCCTGCACACACAGAGCTTAACACAAAGAACCTGACAATTTGATACCCCTAGGATATGTTTTCATTTGTTTTCCTGCACAAATTATTCCAAGCAGGTAAATGACAGCAAAGTTACTTCCCTGCAGTAAGAGAAAATAAGAGAATAAAAGGCCAAATCTTTCAGGTTTACATAAAATTAAGCAATGGGATTACTCACAGGGAATAAAGACAAATTTTTGCAGGATCAGGGTTAAACAAACACAAGCAACACTGAGAACAAGGAGGAAATGATGCAGTCCTAAGTAAAGGGTGGTACAAAGCATGGCACTGGCACAGGCATGGAAGTGCTGTGCTCTGCCAGGAAAGTCAGTAAAAGCCTTGCTATTAGCCTTGGTAAACGAGGCCTTAGCAACCCAATCATACAACTCTCCATCCTGGATGCCGCTCAGAGTAAAGCAAATAAAAGGAAAAAGGTACTGTACAAAGAGGCTTTGAATTCAACATAGCTGAATTTCCTCTAGCTCCCATGACCTTTAGATAACAGGTTTAATTTTGTACCTAATGCAGTTCTACTTACTCAAAAGTTTCGATACCAAATTAAACCATTCAAACTCTTAGGAGCATCACCCCCAAAACAAAAGCATACATCTGTTGTGGGTGTATCATGAGCATGGTTATGGTCTATGACAGTAACTTAAACAGAAAGATACAGTTTGAGGGAAAAGTCCAGGTCACAGACATAAAAACTTCCAAGACCTGTAGGATTATTCTGTCCCTAACACCGTATTTTCTGCAACAAAACCACCTTTTATTGAGGGAAAATAGGAAGTCCTTCCTTCCTATTTCAGCAACAGAGAAGAGAAGCAGAAGGTGCACAGTGCTGCTCCTACTCATTTGAGTAGCTCGCTAGTGAAGCAGCAGAAACAAAAGCCTTGCTCAAACACCGTTTCTTGGCCCTGGGCCCAACAATACAAATACTCACTATCAGAGTCAAGCACAATACATGCAGTAGTAAACACTGCTCCACTACAGTGAGCACGAAATTAAATCAGAGATAACCTCTGCACCTTCCAGCACATGAAAGAAAACTAAACCAAGTCAAGGAGTTCAGACTCTGCTTGTCCCAGACTTCATACCTGCAAACCAAGCTAAGATGATGTTAATCAAGAGGCATAAAATAAACCATTAGCTCTTACTTGAGGAGCTCTTGCTGCTTGACAGAACAAAGTGAAATGAAATCCATCACCTTCCCCCTAGCTAATATGCTTTTCTAATTAGCAGCGTCTGTATGCATGTATGCTCATATATACATGCAGGTGTCAAACACTCCAGTAATATCATCAAGAATTTCAAACAGTTAAATATTTGTTTTGTGTTTGGTTTGAGTTTTCAAGCAATGAAACCTGACTTTAGTGAATGCCCCTGTAGGACACCTCAAGTGGCTAGCTCCTCGAAGGGATGCTGCAAAGGGATGTCCTGACTTGCCAGTGTGACCAGTTTAGGCTGTGCCTTTCAGAAATGGACACTTTCTGAACACTCTGGCTGAATGTTTTTGATATTTGAATGAAAACAAAGATATGCTAAACCAATTTCATTGGTAGAATGCAGCTGTAAGTTTTTAGCTTAGTCTATTCAGTCTGGGGAGTTTCTTCTTCTCTCTGTCCTGTGAGCTGGCCTGTTTTCTCTCTCTGAAGCAACAGCTTGCTGGGCAGGAATGACCTTGGATTAACAGAGCTAACCAGATAAGAAAACTAACTCTTGCATTCGCTTTTGAGCTTAACAGAATTTTTCTCCTTAATTGCCTTTCTTTTTCTCTCTAACCCTTTTGGGAAAAAGGGGAGGTAGGGAGGGAGAAGGGGGGGGGGACAGGCCGAACCCCCTGGCTGCAGGGGGGTTGGGAAAAGGTCTCCTATATTACATACATTGCTGTATATTTCTGTATATATTGTAAATATTGTATGTTTTTGTACATATTCATTGCATTCCATTTCTGCTTGTAAATACAGCTTTCATCTGCTTCTCCGGCTGAGTTAGCTGTGGATTCTTTTGTGTGTGCGGGGGAACTTCTCCACTCTACCACAGCCAGAAATCCAGACACTATCTCATTGGTACCCACAGGACAGCAGACTTGCTAACTGCACACTGCTTTTCCCTCACAGCAGAAACACTATCTGTGGTTAACCATACTATCACTTCTTGCTTTTTTAAAATCCTATTATAAGTAGACCATCCAGAAACAGTGAAACCTTGTGATACTGGACCTTTCTGTAACTTCCTCCAATTCAACTGGTTCAATGAGTGAATTTCAATAACAAACATGCTTTCTGTAGTCCTATGGAGATTAAACAATGAGTCTTACTAAAGCAAGACAAATTACTTTGTTATTAGAACACATGGAAAGGATTAAAACCCCAAAGGCCCCACAAAGAGACCCTAAGAGCTGGATATACATGCCTGACTGGCTGTCTATCCCTTCCAACTCAACCTGGAGCTATGTGGCTACATAACATAACATAACATAACATAACATAACATAACATAACATAACATAACAAAACATAACAAAACATAACAAAACAAACACAACATAACGGTGGTCATTGCACACATTTCCTGACATAGCAGGAGCACAACAGCACTTCACAGTATCACACAGTATCACAGTATCGCTAAGGTTGGAAGAGACCTTGAAGATCATCGAGTCCAACCTGTCACCACAGACCCCATGACTAGACCACGGCACCCAGTGCCATGTCCAATCCCCTCTTGAACACCTCCAGGGAGGGTGACTCCACCACCTCCCCGGGCAGCCCATTCCAATGGCAAATCACTCTCTCAGTGAAGAACTTTCTCCTCACCTCAAGCCTAAACTTCCCCTGGTGCAGCTTGAGACTGTGTCCCCTGTCTGCACTTTATCTGATCATTTATTTATCTGGCACTTGCTATAAAATCACTCCAACAGAAACAGCTTGCAAATAACCAATGGCAGCTCAACAGACAGATATTATTATTCTGCAAGGATTGCTGAGGAGTTTGTAGCAGATATCACATAGTCCACTGACATTATTAAGTAAATGTTTTAACATGATATTCACAAAGAATTAAAAAAGACCAATTATTATAAATGGGACCTTCACAATTATTCTTTGCATGTATTAAAGAATTCACACAACTTGCAAGATTAGGTCTACAGTGTAAGTGTTTTGGGTTTTTTTAATACAAAGCTATGTATGATCTATCCCCTGAAAGTAGCTCCCAGTGATGCTATACTGTCAAGTGCTTCATTAGGCCTACCAATACACATTAAAAACAATTATTCATGGGTGGCAAAAAGCTTTCACAAACAGCTTGTTCTCTCTCTGGCCCCACTGCCCAGCCCAGGGTGGTATCATTTCCTCCTCCAGACACACTCAGCACCCAAGGGAGCAGGTCTGGCACAGACTGGGCTCTGAATCAAATCACTGCTTGTCTTGCTTCCCAAGGCTCACAGCTTCTTTTAACAAGAATGATAGATTGCTGACATGTCACAAAACTGCCGTGAGAAAGCTAGGAGTTGTTTCAGTTTCTCAGGCTGCTGTGGCTGGCATTTCACCCCAGGAAACACTGCTGTTTGCAAAAACATAATAAAATGTCAAGATTAGGTTAAACCAAGTATTGTTAGATGTCTGGGTATCTTCAGTTTAAAGGCAGTAAGAATCAAGTTGGTGCACATAGCTGTGAGCTGTCACTGGCAGAGTGGTCATCACATTTATTCCAGTGCCACAGCAGGTCCCTGAAGGGGAAAAGCAACAAATACCATCTCTTCTGCTGCTGTATTGGGTTTTTTAGAAAAGGCAGAGATACAGTTATAAAACATATTGTTAAGGCTCACTGTCATTTGCTGATGCTTGAAGTACATTTGATCTCTGCAAACCCCTCTGTTCTGAACTGTGTGAATCCAACCTAGAAGCAGAGCAGGACACCCAGGTTGTGCTGGAGATGAATGACTCCCGTCCCTGCATTACTGTGTAGCGTAGGTCTGGAAGAATAGAGCAGCTGTCTACTGAGACACTTCACTGTTTAGAAAACATATGGAATAGTTTGAACATTAATTGACAATACTATATAATTAAGATTTCTTTTTTAACTCCCAAGAAGAGCCCACTAATCAGCTCAGAAATACAGAAACATAGGTATCTTTTCTCTCATGCTCAAGTTGAATTTTGCTATATTTTCCTCCCCATGCACCATTAACACACCCAAGAAGAGCCATAACCTGGTCAGCATCACCTTTTGCCATTTTTGCCTGCAAGGACCCATCAAAACTGAAGGGGAAGACCAAGTCTCTTAACACTCTGGCTTCACACCCAAAGCAGCTGCATGAAGACAGCCCAGGAAAGGAAGAACTGTCTCCCTGCAACATTGGGACTATACAAGAGGGCTTTTGTTCTATGCAGTTCCCTCTGACACTTCCCTAACTCAATTTACTGCCTGTAAACCCTCAAACCCATTTCAAGCTGAAGGTCAGCTACTGCGTTCAGTTTGTCTAGACCGTGCTCTCCAGTGAAAACTGTTTACTGATTCCTCTGTGCTCACGGAAATATCTCGAGCTAGCTGTCTCTAGTCTCAAAGACACTGGAAAGGAAGGAACATATTAGTAGCACCAAGAATAAAAATAAATTAGTGTCTTACTGAACAGATAGATAAATAAAGTAATGCATTGCACACAGCCACACAAAACAAACACAAGTCTCAAGAGGGAAAAGCGGCAGGCTTATGAAAGCCCAGCATGAAAAAGAAACAACTCAAACCCAGGGGAAAAAAGGATGGAAATGGAGAACAAAAATGACTGAATTATATCAACTTTTCATACTAAGAGGCAGCATAAACAACTGCCTGATCTACTTTGAAATTTTCACGTACAGGCAATGAGAGCCATGTGCTAGGGCTTAGTTTGACACACATGAAACTCACAAAGGTCGTGTCCTACACAAAACGTGGTGGTTCAGCCAGTGCAGAGATGAGTCTAGGCAAAGTGTTCTCACTTCTTAATTTCCAAGGAAAGCAGATTACACTTAACAAAAGCCAATGCATGGCCTAGATTGTCCTCAGATTTTTACGAGTCAGCAGAAGTAGGCAGATGTCTGTTCTCGGTTAGCAGTTACTGAAGTGTTGATCAGCTACATTCAAGCACCATTTAGCAGGTCTATGGTGAGTCAGGAAAAACACCTACATTCTTCTCTTTGTTCCCAAAGTCAAAGAGCTGAAACTTTCAGAAATGATCTTACAGCATGACCACCAACCTGCCAGTGACAGATGTCCAACAGGACAAGTTAAACAGAGCTCATAGGCATAACATTTTAAATAACAACACCTGGGATGCAACCCATGGAGCCGTTTTAAACCTGAAGCTAATACCCTCAAGCAGTCTGTATTTGCAGCATTACCAGACAGGAATACAAAGCCTAGCACGGTTTCAGCCCTGTAGTTCACAACTAGTTTGGGAGTGAGCTAAAGTAAGTCTTTAAACTTCAGTTCAAATTTCCAGATTGACTACGACCGTGTCCAACAAGAAGGCTGTCTGTACAGTCCCCAAGTTTAAATGTACACCTGGATGAATCAAAGGAACAGGATTCTCATAGGAGTGGAATGACCTCATACAGAGGTTTCTAATACAAACTAATTTAGTTTGGGAAAATAAGAGTTTCTTTATGCTATTTCAGGATGGCAGGGGCAGTGTTGGGACAAACATGTATGTTAGCAAGACTAGACAAGCTGAAGCATGCAGCAGAGCTCCACTTACACAAACAATAGCTGGAAATAAGACGACTGCTTCTCCCCTTCTCAGACAACATTTGAAGAGATACTGATGCTTCTTTGCAGCACTGGTCATTCACTCATGAACATAATTTTACCAACTCCTGTTCCAAATAACTCACATTAACACAGCTACCTGAACAGCTCAGGCAGGCTGGGATGTGGGTTTCCAGTGGGAGAGGGGAAGAGAGCCTCCAGGTTCTTTGCTCAGGGCACACACAGAGTCAGCAATAAATTCATACTCTACCCTGCCAGCCAGTGAGGTATCTATGCCAAAACCATGTTAAGTGTTCATGCTATACTAGATGCTCTGGTACTTTAAGCAGCTGTCCTGAATAACAATCCTCACTCTGCCTGCCAGTATAAAAAAGATGTGAAAGTCGCTCTTTCTGTGCCTACATATGCCTCTAAAGAGGAGAACAGCCTGTGGTGTGAGTAAAGCACAGAAGCAATCTCACTGGCCCCTGTTCCCCAGCGAGCCCCTACTGGAGGATCATCCCTGCACTTCTCAGTCTCTGCGTTTGCTCTTTCATCTGTGTGCTGTGACCCTACATCCATCACTTGTTACTTAATCAAGGATGAGATACTGAATGTGATTTAAACAGTGTGATGGCTTTACTTGGGGAAAAAGCCAGCAAAGAAGGAAGACAGCAAAGACAGTACCCAGTGCCCAGTTCAGAGCCATGCCTTCCTCAGGAACTACAAGGTGCCCTGGACTTTCCACTGTAACACAGTGCAAAGATGCCCACATTTTTGGAGCAGCTTCTGACTCAAGAAAGTGAATCCAAGGTCAGACAGGGTTGAAAATAAATTAAAAACAAACAAAAACAAACAAACAAACAAAAAAAAAACAACCCACAAACAAAACAAACAAACCAACCAATTAAAAGTATTTCTGCTTAACTCTCTAAGACATTTTCATTCCATAATAAGAATATCTACAGAGAAATATAAATCAATAATACCTTTCCAAAAGAGCTCCTTACCTAGAGGTCTACTGGGCACCATGGAGCAGCTCTGCAGTACCAGTGCTCTCTTGGCCAGAATACTCATTTTCATCTCTGCGCAATGGCAGTTAATGGAGATACTCTTCTATGAGACTCAAGACATAAAGATGCCTCACATTAACTCATGTATTTATCATTCTTTAGGGGGTGCACATGTGTGCCTCACTTCCTCAAATTCAATCTCTCCTATACAAATACACTATTCAGATACGGTCAAGCCTACTGAAGGGATTGTCCAGTCTGATTTGTACTGATACACAGTCAATGTGCTGTCCCTGGCATCTACAAAAAAGGTGAACAAAACAAAACATGACAAAACAAAAAGGCTGTTTCCTTTCCTTTCTCTCCTCACACAATGAGCTAGACTGGGGCTAATTTTGGAGTATTTCATGGATACAGACAGCATGGCCTTCCATAAGACACACTTTGACAGTACAAGGTTTTTCAAGGAAGTATTTGGACTTTGCTATGTTGTACTGTGGTGCTTAGGTGTGGTGACCCCAGTCACCCCTTCTGCCCTTAAAAATCTGTGGTCTGTCATTCATTTCAGATTTTTGCACTCAACAAAGGCAGAACAATGAAAATGATGCATTGCTAGCGGGTGAAACACTTTCCACAGCTTTGCCATCACCAAGATGCACAGGGCAGCAACTGTTTCCGGGTACAAGCTGATGAGATACTAACACAGAGAACTAAAAAGATTAGAAAAATGTCTGCTTGAAGAGCGTGTGGGAGCCACGCACAGCATCACTGCTGACTGCGGGGCTTCTGAACGACTGCCAAAAGAACAGCTACGATCTAAGGGCGCAGCGTCGGCCAAAGGGTTAGTCTGATATCAGGGCGTTGAAAAAAGGTGTTCTACGAGGAACGGGACGGCGTTTCTGAAGACGACGGAACGGCACGGCATAGCTGTTCTGACCCACAGCGCTTCCCAGAGAGCGCCGCATCACTCCCGGGCTGGCGGAGCCGCCCCAACCGCCCGCTCCTGGCAAGTCTCCGGTACCCACAAGGGGAAGGGCGGCACGGCCCGTTCCCCTGCGGTGCTCTGCGGGCGGACGCCGCTGCAGCGGCGCTGCTTCCCCGCCGTCCCCCGCCCGGCCCAGCACGGCAGGCAGAGCCTCTCCGGGGGGCGGCGGAGCCGTGACTCACCGGGCAAAGCACGTACCGGCGGCAGAGACCTGCCCCCGCACCCCGCCGGGATGCGGGTCCATCTTGGCAAGAGGCGCGGACTCCCGATAACAGAGCCGGCCCCTGCCCGCGTCCTCCCTCCGCTTAGTGAGGGGAGCGGAGATGCCTGCCCGGGCCATGCTCCCCGCCTCACCCGCCCTCGCGCAGCCCCCTGCCCCGCCGCCGCCCTACCTTCGTGTAGAGCTCGGAGGCTGCCATGGCGCAGGGCGCGGGCGGCCCTTCTGCGGCAGCCCCGCGGCGGGAGGTGGAGGCGGGCGGGAGGATGCTCAGGCGGCGGCCCGGGCGCGGTGCGCCATGTTGCTACCTGGCGGGCGGCTGGGCTGCCGCCGCTCTGTGCATTGTGGGAGCGGCGGGCAGGCGGGCGGCACGATGCCTCCCACCGGCGGGCGGATGGACGGACCGACAGATGTCCGGGGAGTGCGCCGTGCCGCGGGGATACTGGCGTGGGGCCCCCAGGCACCGCCCGCTCCCCTTGCCGCGTTGCTGGACCCTCGAGGGTCTCGGGCCAGGTTTTACCAAGGGCGGAGGACCGGAAATCAGGACAGCGGGAAAGCCGCGGCGGCTGCCCACCTCCCGCCGCCAGCCCCGGCTGAGGCCGCTCCGTGCAAGAACCGGTATGCCTCCCCTCTCTCCTAAGCCTGTTTTTATTCTTCTCCTAGACTGAACAATTCACTCGTCTCTTCATCAGGGCCGTTTATGATTTTCGTTGGTTCTCAGACCCCAGGCTATGCAGCCCGGGCATCGTCAGGAACTGGGGAGAGATCCCTTCCTCTCACAGGTAACTTCTCAACACCAACAGGAGCCAGCAACCTCATCTTAATGGACTGATCCCTGGGTTACAGCCTACTGCAGCCTCTGGCTGCATCCCACCACCCATCCAGTTATCCCCAGTGTATAGTTCTTAGTGGCAGGGGCAGGGTTTTTGTGATTTTGTTTTCTGATTCTGATCCCATCCTTCAAACTGTTTACAAGCTCCTCCAGCTTCATTGTATCTTTATCATTCAAACCACTATTGAAAACACTTAACACACTGAGCCCAAAACAGTTCCTTCAATAAGCCATCACCAAGAAATTAAGGTACACGTCTGTGAAAAGTTTTAACACCCATGTCAAAAGGGAATGAAAAGCATAAATCCACATTCTGTCTAGGCCTTCAGATGGCACCTTTATGAATCATTAAGGGGTGTTTTTTACAGCTTATGTTATGGCAAGGGTTCTCTTGACAGCCAAACTGAAGCTGTTTCTTCCTGTGTTTTGGGGTCTTTTTTGACTTTGGGAATGCATCCTACCAGCCTGAGTAGTCTGAAATACAAACCAAGTTTGAAACTTATCTTTGCCACATTCTCCACCAAAGTGATTTTTTTAAGTACACGATCTCTTGCAAAATCCAGCTGATCAAACAATAGTTCTATATTCAGTGGGTAGTATGTGTACTACCCCTGAAACTTGCTGTGACTATCAAAGAAACAGAAAAATCTGTTCTACAGAGAAATGGTGCCACGAAAGAGGTGAGTGGCCTACTCCAAAAATCACTCAACTTAGTCACAGAAACAAAACTAAAGCAATCCTGGCTCTCAAAAATAAGTACTATAGCTGTACTTTACTGCTGCTATCTGAAGGAAAGGAGATTGACAAAGTAGCAAGTACAAATGAAAGACAATTAAGATGAAAATGTGGAACCTTACCTGGAGTTGTTGTAGGTGCAGATAGAAGGTCTTCCCAGCTAGTAGACTATGGTTAGAAATTCAGAAAAGATGTTAAAAAAAGAATGACCCTGGCTCTGCTGGAAGAGTTCAGAATTTAAACTCTAATGGGAATTAAAAATAAACTTTCCTACCCATCTTCTGCCAGCATGTCCAGGATTATCAACATGCCTTGGAGGCTCTCATCAGCAGAATGGGACATCTGCTCTCAGTCCTGTAAGAAGTCCAAAACTGGTTCCTGTGAACTGCTGTCCAGGTCAGGGGTGAATTTTCTTATAAGATGTGTGCACAGCTGACATTCATGTGCACACTATGGCAAAAGAGAGATCTGTACTAAAAGCTACCAGTCACCTTTCACATACAACCCAAAACTGACTTGGGGTTCATTTAACGGTGTGGTCAAACCCTTTTATCTGGCTTAATCTAAGATTCTGGGTGTGGGAACCACAAAAATCTGATTTTTTTTTTCTTCATAAGGGACATGAACCTTCCCTCTGTGTGCTGTTTCATATCTGACATCTAACACCCTTTCTTCGGGGCAATATCTGTTCTAAATTCAAAGAGGCTCATCTCAGGAGTTTGCTTGCACTGTGGATTACTGTATCAGCCATTCACAGAAGCAGCTCAGAAGCCAAATGTAATTATAAGCCCCATCAAAAAATAGATATCCGAGTCCAAAATACGTTATTTGACACAATTTGCATAAACCAGGATTTCAAATCTGTCATTAAGGACAGGAATTGGGGGCACTGAAGGTTGCCAAGAAACAACCTGTTTGCAATGTATCTACGCTGACAATTAGTACTTTAAGATACATCTCTCCAGCATCAAACTTTTGCTGGCAAGATTTTTAGATGTCCTATCTTGCAGAGTATCTTTTCAAAAGGATCATTTGTGGCATTTGATTTCAGAGCATATACATGCACAGGAACAAGGCTGTGTCCATGTGCCCAAAACCAAGTTGGCAGGGAAGGAGACCAGCCTGGCTGAATAGAGAGCTTTGGCTAGAGGAGCCAAAAGGAGAGTTTATGGCTTTTAGAAGAGGGGGCAAGCCTCTCACGAGGACTATAAAGATGTACAAAGGGTACCTAGGAAGAAAATTAGGAGAGCCAAAGTCCACACAGAGCTCAACCTACCTACAGCTGTTAAGGGCAATAAAAAAAAATGTTTCTATAAATTCTTTAACAACAGAAGGAGGACTAGGGAGAATCTCCATCCATTATTGGATACAGGAGGAAAAAGGATGAGAAAAAGGATGAGGAAAAGGCTGAGGAGCTCAATGCCTACTTTAGCAGTAGAACTATGTGTTCCCTGGACACCCACCCCGTAAGCTGGGAGACAGGGAGGGGAAGCAGAATGAGGTCATCACAATCTGAGGAGTGGTCAGTGACCTGCTACACCACTTAGATGCACACAAGTCTATGGGGCTGGATGGATTACACCCGAGTACTAAAAGAGTTGGCAGATGCACTCACCATGCCACTTTCCGTTATTTACCAGAAGTCCTGGCTATCTGGGGAGGTCCCAGTGGACTGGAAGCTAGAAAATGTGACACCCACCTACAAGAAAGGCTGACAGGAAGGTCTGGGCAACTATAGACCTGTCAGTTTGACCTTGGTGCCAGGGAAGCTCATGGAACTGATCATCTCAAGTGCCACTATGCACCATACAGAGGACAAAGAGGATCAGCATGGGTTTATGAAAGGCAAGTCCTGCTTGGATAGGAAGGTTTTCCTGCTTGGAAGCCTTAAACTACCACAGTCAGAACCTGATCTTCTATGACAGCATGACCTGCCTAATGGATGAGGGAAAGGCTGTGGATATTGTCTACCTGGACTTCCATAAAGCCTTTGACACTCATGCAAAAAACCTGGCTGGTCATGGCTTGGATGAGCATATGCTCAGCTGGACAAGACACTGGCTGGACACCCAGGCCCAAAGAGTGTCAGTCAATGAAGTTAAATCCAGCTGGCAGCCATTCACAAGTGATGTTTCTCAGAGCTCACTATTAGGACCACTTCTGTTTTAACATTTTTATCAATGATCTTGATGAGGAGTTAGAGTGCAATGACTGTTGACTATTCCGTTAATACTGTCAAGGGAAGTTGACAGATTATCCAACCACCTTCCTTTTTTAGTAAGAGCCACAATAATGCTCTGCAATAAAGTAGAAACACTAAACCAAACTGAATTTCTTATTAAACTTAAGAGGAAGTCAGAAACAAAAAGTACTTCATCTTCCTATTTCAAACCAGTCTAATAATCATCCATCTGAAATTGGCGGAGGTTTTGTCAATATTTTACACAGCGGTAAGTGAACAGACTTCTGTGCCTGCTATAAATATACAAGAATATTTATCAGGAACATGTATCAATAGCATCCTCATTGTAACAAGGATGTACTGCCTGAGAAAGACAGGGACAATTTAGGCATCCCGTCTCTAAAGCTTTTTCAAGCACAGCAGTTGAGCTCAAGGCTGTCTGACTCTGTGGTAGCACTCCAGAAACATTTTCAAGATAAATAGTTAATGGGAATAAATGCTTTAAATATACATGGAAGAATTCAGATTTCAAGTTATTCTAGATCTATGGATGCTAGAAACAGGGATGAAAAAATCAAGATGTGAATCTGAAAGAGGGTGGCTCACCTGTACTAAAGCAGGAATAGTCCAACCACACATTCAGCCCAACTCTTCTTCAAGAAAACACACAAAATGCATTTGTCATGATTGTGTACTCCCTATGTCTGTTCTTCCCAAGCTCACAGAAAGCCCCCAGCCATCAAACAAACAAGGTACTGCAGTCTTGCCTCCCTCCTGAATAACATGGGCATGTTATCTGAGCACAGGCACTAAATGCAAACCCTTTCTGAGCACAGATCTGTGCAGCTGCACCAGTCTCAGTTGTAATTTAGGGAGTAAGTTGGTTTGTCTTTGCCCCAAGTTCAATACCACTCCCCACAGAGAGATTCAGGTATGTTAATGCCAGTGCTAATGCAGCCTTTGCACTGCCTCAGCATGGTACTTAAAAGATGCTACTTAAACTGGACATTTTTCTCCTGTTTGCTAGAGGTGCAGAGTATAGGAGACATCAATATGATGTGACTAACTGAGCTCATTGTGTAAATAAATATACAACAGTGAGGTGCTGTGGCCGGCCTGAGCCAAAGTTGACCTCTAGATGAGCAACCCAACCAAACATTAGATATCATTAGTATCTGGTCATTAGTGGAATATGTATCTATTCCTAGTATATAGTCATTAGCAAAATAGGCACTTGGTAATGAAAGACGTGAACTAGACAAAATATAGTTGCAAGTGCGGATGAAGCATCATGGTAATATATTTAACTTTCCTTGTTTAGCAGAGTATTGAGGCTAAGTAAGCAGGTGTCCAGCCTTATTTGGCAAAACATCACAGCCCTGTAGGCAGATGGCCTTGCTTGGTATCAAGACTGGGAGATTGTCAAAGGTCACTGGCCCTGTTGTGAAGGATGTGGTCAAAACCAGATAGGCACACTCCCTTAGTTCTTTCCCCGGGCCCTGGACAGGCTCTGGGAGTAATCTAACCAAAGAACAAAGCCAGGTATTCCCCCATGTGAAGTTACATAAACTTGTTTATTCAACAATATAAACCCCTATTGCAGCAACTGTGGAAGGCTCACCTCAGTGGACGCACTGCGTAGGACTTCCCAACTGCCAGGACAGGTTCTCCAAATCCTCACTGTAACCAGGGCTCCCCAGAGACTGCAGATCTGGATGGTAAAGTAGTAAGGCAATTGGTGATGTATCTATCTTAATCACTATAGCTAAACCTTATGTTGTAATGGTTAGATGCATTGCCCTGATACATGTTACTTTCACTGTATTATTATTTTGCTTGTTCTTCTGTTTTGTTTTTGTTTGTTTTAACTTGGGGGAGTCACAGACAGACTTCAAAGTAAAACAGATTATCTTATTTAGTTATGTGAAGGCTGGGATTTTCTTGATTTTTTTTTTTTTTTTTTCAATCCAGAGGAACCTCTTGACAATTAGCAGAGGCAGAACCTCTTAGAGAATTCCAATCAAGAATCTTTTTGGTTTCTACTTGGAATCCCACTGCTCAGCAATACACACATGTATCTTGAAGTTGCATGAAGATCAGCACCTAAGTCACAGTCTGAATATGAAATTAGCTGGACATTTTCCAGCAGCTGGCTCTCTTGGAAGTGTTGCCATACTCAGGCCAACAGCCCATAGCATCACAAACTTCTACATGCCAAGCTAATTCACAGATATCCCCTTCACTCAGTGCAAGGGACCAAAACAATCACCTGTTACAGAGTTTTCAAACAATAAGCTTTAATTGCCTTATTAGAAAAATAAGCACTGAAATATATATAAATGTGATTACATTAAAGTAATTATGTTGTCTAACATACTAGAAACCAAAGCCCAGTTATATTTTAATGATACAGAGTAGTGAGATTTAGGGTTTAGAAATTTTCCAGAGAGAATGCAGAAGTATGCAGTATCTTTCAGGAAACCACAGTAAAGACAAGACAAATCTCCACGTTGCAATAAAAACTAAGTAGATCAATTTATTCTGTATACTATACAATGTGTAAGTTTGTTAAGAACAATTGACATTTTATCACCTTAACATCTTGACTGGGTGTAAGTACGTCCAACAAAATGTACTCCTGTGGCCTTTGCACAAACACTGTCCTACTACATCAAGAACAATGAGAGGGAAGCCTTTGGTGCTACAGATTGGGGGACAGATCTGCGAGGCTGTAATTAATCCACTTAACTATCTCAAATAAAATATTGGTGCTATCTGCTATTCTAAGTCTAGATGAGTACTACTCTAGTAACTAAACACTATCTTTAAAGGCAAGATATGAAAGGGACTGCCAGTCTACAGTGTGGGCAGGTTTTCTTTGAAAAAGGCAATTATCAAATGGTAAAACTCATATAATACATTATGTACATAAGTTTGGGTAGCTGAGTTATCTTGCTGGAGTAAGCTGAAAGTAAGCATCAATTTGCACTTATGTCTGATTTATTTGACTTAACCTTTATACAGTATATAGATTCAAAAAAGCTGTGCCTGCTGCTGAGGTCTGTCAGATGTGAAGGCTCATAATCAGTCATTGACCTAGTTAGTATTACAGTACTTCAAATATACACATGGATAATATATTCATAGCTGAATTGATAGTAACCTTAAGAACTGCAAGTCACCGAGTGAACATCGGAAGAGCTAGTGTTGTCCAACCAGCAGGACAAGCTTGAGTTGTAGCTGAGTGGAATGTTTAAATTTAAATGGCTATTTTTTAAACCTTCCCAAACATCAAGAAAGCTCACCTTACGTGAGCTACAGAATAGTGGCACCAGACAATACACAGCAAGTCATCTTAATTTGTTCAAAATTAATTTCAGGCCCAGTCCTATCATTACGTTTCAATTTCATTTATGCATACAAAAATAAAGAGGGATTTTCACATTAGGACAAACATCTATAAAAAGCAGTTTGCTTCAATATATCCAGTTTCCTTGGTGTTCTCCCAGCCTAATTTCTTTCTTAAAGAGGTCAAGTAAGTCCATTTCTTCAACTGCAAAAAATCACAAGTTTTTTAGAAATGACAGAACCCATTTCATTACTAGGTAAGGGCTGAAAAGCATCCAGTTAGATGGAATGATTTCTCTGAACCAAAGACATTATATAGACACCAATATGATTTGCTTTTAATCAGAACACGAGGAAAAAGATTATTTTCTCTTGATCATTTTTTTATGTTTGCCTTTAGAAGAGCAGAAAATATGGCCCAGTGTTCATTCCGACTAGCAGTCCTTTATCATGTAAGACCTTTCTGAAGATGTTATCACAAAGTGCATCCTTCTAAAAACCATACCTCTTTAAGAGTGTTTTCTCTTGTAACACCCACATTGGTGCTCTGCTTTTAAGAGACTGTTTCAGAACTGTTTCTTTCAAGAGAAAGGTATTCAGTAAACTGATCTAAAATGTTTTTACTTCTGAAGAACCTATATGAAAATCAGTTGCATTATAGATCATACTGCACTTTTAATATTCTGATTGCACTGAACAAACATGCTTTTAAATGCATCAAATTACCTAATACCAACTACCCATTTTGCCAATCTAGTACTTAACATTCTGCATCATAAAAATTATATTCACTCCTATTTTCTGACATGAAGTTACCTATTTCTCAACCACTTCCAGTTCTTTGTCTACCCAAAGCCAATGAGGGGCTACTGTATAACAAAGAAAAGGAGATTACTACTTCAGGAGTCCAAGAAAAATATAATATTAAAATTACACCCTTCTGCTTTCAGAAGTCTAAAATAGCCCAAAGAAAATGGAATATAAAACCTTAGCAAATCTAGATTTGGTGTTTGCCACACAGGTCACTGGACAAAGCATTTCAGTTTTAAAAGCTTAAAGAGCTGCTGAACAGAAAGGGCACTTGCCTCCAAATATCGGTAGAAATTCCAGATTTAGATTTGAATGTGGGACATTGTTGTGAATCAAAATATACAACTGCAAAAGCATAAGGCTGAGTCAAGTGTAAGTGAAGCATTTCACAAATTTCAGGTACACAATTTTTACTTTCAGTAGCAAGATTCTGGGGCTCTTAGATTCAGGACAAGACTTTGAAAGATACAGAATCACTTGTGCTTTGATTGGCACATTATCTGCTTTTTAAAATGCAAAACTAATAAACTTTTGCAAAAGGTTGTGCAAAACTATTGTATTTACAAAAATGGCACGAGAGTGAATTCAACAGTCTATGCACATGCACACTTCATTCATAACTTCAACAAAAGTGTGTCCTAAGCTAGGGAACTGAAAAGAATACCAGCTTCAACAGGCAGTTGTCAATAAGCACTAGATTCACAAGAGTTACACCAGAATGGGCAAATATTGCCCAAGTAAAAACTCTATTGTTAAAGCTGAAACAGGTTTAAGGCCGTTCAAGTTCAAAAGCAGAAACAAAATTCAATTAGAGCCCTGTCTTTGTTTTTAATACATGCTTCACCATCTAGCAACTTGTGGTCTAAACCTCTATTTAAGACAACAAACCCAAACACAGAAGAAAAACCCAACACAACTGGAGGTTATATTAAATACAAATATGCTGTAATTAAGATGAAATAACAAAAGCAGAAACATTAGAAGTTGTAAAACTTGCGATGTCACTTGCTGGAACCAGTCCTACGCTAGGAAATGGGCAATTATGTACATTTTCAAGTAGATTACATTGTTCTAACCAAACTTGTCATTTTTAATCAGTGCATTGTTCTCAACTAGTCCAAATACTACATGTTTTACTCTTAACAGTACTCCCTTACAATAGCAGCACATGCTATCGCTACCTGCAAAGCTGTCAGTCTCATGACTTAGTGTAAGAAAGAAAAAGGGATGTGAGGGTAAGAAGTAACTATTAAGGAGAAATAACAGGAATGAGAATAATCATGCAGTTCAGCTGATCTCATCAGCCCGCCAGCTTGCTAGCAACAAGAGACGGTTTCCGCTGAGGAAGATCCTGTGGAGTAGGAATATGGTCACCAGTGACTTCTGTCTTGTCAGGAGCTGCAGTAGGCAGTTGCTTATTCTTCATCTTTGCTTTAGCCATGTTGTAATCACCAGAATCAAAGTATTTTTGCTAGAAGACAAAACACACATCTTGTAAGCCTGATATCTTATCAGATGCATACACTGAATTACATGCTTGAATAGACTCTTTACATTTTAGAAACAGTTATAAACATCTTTCCAATGTGGTAATATAGCTCTACATTGATTAAAATATCTTACCAAAACTATCAGGCACACAAAACTAAACTCTGTTATAATAATAGGCAAGTATCCAGTTAAGGTTCTACGCACACCATTAAACTCATTACCATATGTGAACATTATTTTTGCCACAGTTTTCTCAGGAGCTCTGATCTCCCTGAAGTGAAACCTCTGGGTTTGCAAACTTCGTTGCAGTAAACAAGTTCTGCTACACAGAATAACCAAACAGTGCAGGAACTAAAGCAGCAGAAAAGTCTACTCTATCATATCAGAAGATCAAAATAGCAGGAAACTGCATGCTAGCCAAAAAAATAAATAAATCTCTATCTGCATTCATCAAAACAGTAAAACTATAATTCCTGAAGTTCCCAAACCAATTACTTAGCAAAGTCATAACTACTATGCAGTCCTTCTGAGAAAGTATTGTGTGAAATAAATTCTTATCCCATGCTCCAGGCTACTTTTGCATACAAATGTGACTACGTTAAGTCTGAATTTTTAAAACCTGTTCCTTAGTATTTAAAAAAATTCTTATTAGCATTATCCTTAAGTCTTTTTTTGTTGTTAGATTTATCAAAATATTAAGTTATATATGGATATTAAGGCCAAATTATTGTTATAATTTATCTGTATCATGGTAAGACGGAGCATGGAATTTTATCCAAGGTCTACATCAAATCTTCAACTGCTCATTGACACATTTTTCAGAAACAGTTTTATTTTTTATATCTGACTATGTGGTCTGCTGATAGGTACTTGTAATCCATTTGGAACAGATAGGAAGCCAAAAAAAATTAGTTAAGATTCAGTAAAAAGGTCTACACTAGCAACTGCTGCTTACCACCATCATCCCTGAAAAGAACACGCCCTCATTAGTTCTATATAGGTTTATTCCTCAGTTGGTTGAATGACAGCCATTGCTACCTGTAACATTTAAGTGCCTCCAGGTAACATATTACTACCATATTCTTGTTTTGCATTAGTACTAACCAGCTGCAAAATGTTTAGTGGCAGTAGTTGTAAGAGAGAAGTACTCTGAACATCTTACTTAACAGTGCAGGGTGGCAAGGTAGTTTATGCAAGGCCTTCTGAAGAAGGCTTTAAATGTTCCCTGCTAGAGTCTTCAAGTTACCAAATCTGTCCTTCCATGCAGTCTGTAGCACACCTGAATCACACACTTTTATCCATAAACCTTCCCAATTCAATCCTTTTGACATTGTCATCACTATTTATATCACAATGTTCTAGCTTTGCATCTGCAGAGTACATATCATTATAACAATCTAATTTGTAAAAGTGCCTTAGTATTTTTCTCCTCAATACTGAAGCAACCAAAACAAACTTTTAAATAGCATCTAGATAGTAAGAGAATTGCTTGGTCTTTCAATGTGTTACTGCTGTTAACAGGTTATCTATTTCTATCCATGTAAGAGCTCCAAATAGAATCCCTCCACAGGAGTGGGATGTAGCATGGTTCTCATCTACTTCTATTCTGAAGAAACTGTGCTAATAATGGTGTATGCACCCAATGCAGAACATTTCTGAAAAGCAAATACCAATGGGCAGAACATGTCCCAGTTGCCAAATAAGAAAGACTGATCTACAGATTTTGCCAGTCTAATACATTTAGACTAGCTGACAAAGCCTACCATCTTTCAAGCATTACAATATCAGGCCATTTTTTTCCTTAAAATTACCACTGTATTTCCCTCTTATTTAGCTTCTCGTAGACGGCCTGTATTTGATTGCTCTTTGAAAATGTACTCTATCTGTCCAGCTCTCTTCATGTGACAAACACTATTCTCGCTAGTTTCAACTTCGGCAGCCCAGACTACACCAGGTGTTTATATGAAGCAAAGATGCTTTCTCATTTAAGATATGGAGCACAATCAACAAAAAGAAATTAAAAATATTAAACGGAAGTAAGTTATTACTACCACATCAGGACTGGAGAACTGAAGAAGGCAGATTATGAACTGGAATCCACAACTTTGTTTCATCTTTCAAGAAAGTAGCAATGAAGATGTCCACTGGTCTACCTCTGCTTAAACTTGAAAACACAGGCTGCAACAAATTGGCATTAAATAGTGCTACAATCAAGATGAAGATATTATACAGATTGTTACTGTCAAGTTCCTCCCGTGCACTGATTGCAAGCAGTCACAACTCCTTAATGGCCATCGATCCTTAGGAAGTGGATGCAGGTCTGTTCTCCTAAATTGTCACAACACGTACTTATCTTCTGGCTTCTATGTCTAAATATACTGAGCCCACTGAAGTCTCATTTAGGCTGCCTCTGACCACATAATAGTGTAACTCACAAAAGGAGTCACCTATTCTACCTACTACCCATTCCCAGCAGCCATTAACTGCGACACCTATGCTCCAACTTACAGGAGAAAACTTATCCAAAAAACCTGCCAACAGTAACAGTTCCCAGAAGATATTACCAGATAGCACAGAATTAGATCAGCACTGAATTCCAACAGCTGGTTTGCAAAGGATTTATACCTGAAATCATTGCATGCACTCAAAGTACCTAGACAATAATAGAAAAACACAACCGTGTGACAGAAATGAAAGGACCATCAGAAGCAGCAGTATACTAGGACTATTCCAAGAACAGAGTTCTAGCATGCCTGAAAGCATTATATAATCACTTTATGAATAATTAAACTAAAAGGGAAAAAAAATAGTTGAATAACTAAGAAAATAAGAGACACTACTTAAATGTAGAAGAAAAAAAAATACTGAAATATCAACTCTTCATTCTCAGGCCACTGATATCAGACGGTGCCCAGTGTAACACCGCAAACACTAAGCTTTCTATGTGTTAAATATGTATAGTAAGAGCAGACATACAATTTGAGGACATAAGAACAGGCAAGATAAGACCAGTACAAAACAGGGATGACGTTCTGACCCTTCATGTTTGAGACAGTGCAGCTGTGATAAATTTAATGAGAAAAAACTGAGCATCTTCTCAGTTTGTTTTTTGCTAAAAAGTGCAGTGGAGCCATTTTGACTGCAAACAACTATTCTGCCAATTTGACATTTGTTCTGGGGAAACAAATTTCTTTTCCTTGAGCTTTCACAGACAAGGTTTAAATTTTTCAGCACTCTTTTACTCATGCAAAGGTCTGTGAAGTAGGGGGGAAAAAAAAAGCACGGATACAGGAATTTGGAATTTCTTGCCCATACCCTGTGTACAATAAAGAACTCACTCCTTTTTGAAGCCTCTTCCTCAAGAAGTCTGAGCCTCCTGGCTTCTGCCCCAGATGAGGATATCTTGCTTTCAGTTTTGCTTCTTCAACTTTTTCTGGACTGATCACCTTATCCTCCATTTCCTGAAAGACAATGATCAGTACTGTAAATGAAATATGTTATAATGAACAATTTCTGCAGACTACCTTTGCGGGTAACTCAACGACATGCAGACTGCTGCTGCCAAGTGAATCTCTCAATTATTTGAATAGACAGTTTCATACAGCCTCTCTCAAATACTGACGCCAACCGTAGGAGTTCAGCCGCCCATCTTAGATACCTTTCCTGGAACTGCGTTTGAATCTAATCAACACATTTATCTTTCCATAAAAGTAGTCTATACTAAAATTAAACGATTCTATTTAGAGGGGGAGGGGAGGACAAATGACCAATATTCTTTTGGTCAAAACAAGGGTTCCACTAAGAACAAACACATGTTGAAAGCTGGCCAGGTGCTTTTTTTCAACTTGCTCTGCTTGACCATTAAGTTGCACAGACATACCAGCACTGGCATGGTCACAATCTAGTTTGTGTGACTGCTCTAATGTGTTCATATTCACTGTGAAAGAGTGTTAGAGTAGATCAGCCTCAAAAACATACCTGCTAGCATATTAAGAGCAACAATACTGCATTATTTTATTCATGCCTCTAAGTATCCTAAAATTATGATGATTATGACAGTTGGATAATGCATTTTTGTAAAAAAAAAAAAAAAAAAAAAGCCTTTTATGAGTATACTGTAAAAGATGAATGCTTAAAATAATAATTTGAAGAAAACAGCCAAAAACTGCAATTGTTACATTCATTCTATCAACACTGACCTCTATTTTACACTCCTCTGTTCCAATACACATAGCAATTTGATGTATGAAGTATAATTTCTTCTATTAGATAATTTCTAAAGTATCTTCCATTCAAAAATCTTTGTTTGTCACTTTCCAGTATTTGGCCAAGGTAATTGTTTGGATTTTTTCATGCAAACCATTCCCAGTTCAGGGAGAACATGTATTGATTTGCAGATTGGCGCAGTTCTTGAATTGTTATCATCTGAAGTCACAGAGAGACTTTAAGGCAGGAAAGAAATACTGCAACTGAAGTCAGGAGAGCCTCACATTGATCTATGACTAAAACTTATGCAGTTCCTTTACGCTTTTCCATCTATGTCATCATCCTTTACATTGCCATCAGTCCACATGACTGCATGGACTCCACATGAACAGGTTACAGAAATGAATTCCAAAAAAAAACAAAACCAAAAAGCAACCCACACCACCACACAAAACCAAGCAACCCAACCCCAAAACATGGAAGGGTTTTTTTGTTTGCGTGAGTTTTGTCGGTTGGAGTTTTTCCTTCTTCTTGGGCTGCATTTCATTTGAATCAGTTTCCACAGCCTGGATCACCAAGCAGCTGCACAAACAGGTATGTTATTGCAGCAGCAGGGAAGACAGAGAAACAGCAGCAGCTAGTAGCTACTTAAGACAAAACTGCCAAAGAACTAGAGCCATCATGCTAGCCTACCCCATCTCTTATAAAAGGTTTACAGTCTATAACATTCAACATCTTTCTGGTAAAAACACCTCAGAAGCAAAGGTCATAACAGATTCAGAACATAACATTGTCTAGTTGCTCCATTAAGCCAAAACATCTCACAGGCAACAATGGCAATCCAAATTAATGGTTCTACCAATGAAAGATAGAAGTTTTCTTAGCAGTTTAAGATAAATTTCCATGAGGACATGAAACAATGCTTTTATCAGATGAAAACACAGCTAGGCAATAGAATGCAAAATACAAATGAACAGAACACAAAGCTTCCCTGATACTACAGAAGATAAACTATACTATTTCTCAGTACCTAGTATCACACTAGCCATGACCAGTTTTATCATGTTATAATGATCATTCTCCACCTGCTGTTCTTCCTATTGCGTTTTATTATCATGCCAACGACGACGAAATTTTTTCAAAAGTAATCCTTTCAGTGAAACTCTTTCAACATCTAATGCTGATTCACTGGGTACTCACTATTGAGCCAACAAAGCATTTGAGGGGGATGTTTTGCCAATACTAACCAAAAGGAGGTATTTTAAGAGCATAGGGCCAACCGTAAATAGCTTATATAAATATGTATTCATGGTGGAAAGGAGACATTTATGCAAACTCACAGGGCTGACAAATCATCACACAGCAGACAATCAAAACATAAAAAACACTGTGTTATGCATCACTGCAGCTGAAAAGGGTACAGACTCTGATCACTTCCTCTTGATGACCAAGAACAAAGACTCAAAAAACTACACAAGACAAATTTTAAAAATTCAATACACAGACTTAGGGTGTCAAACAAAACCAGACGATGGCAGGTTCAAAAAAATACTTAGGACAACAGTTCTCCATATAAAATATAGCAAAACCGCAAAACTCCTTGCCAAAGGATACCGGGGGTGCCAAGAACTTTGATTCAGAAAACCACTCAATGTCTTCATTCGAGCTCAGAAAGCTTTTAAACCAGAGATTGCTGAGGCCTGGGATAGTCTTCTGGGGAAGATCGCTTCATGCATGTCCTGACCTTGTATTCTTTTCCGGACTAGGTGGTATTGAGCACTCCTGGAGATGTGTCGCTGAGCTACAAAATCTTCAACCCAAGACGGCCAGGCTGTTCATACATTTACAACATGCTCCCTTGGGTTACAGAAGCAATAACCAGGTGACTAACAAATGATTGAGGGGGTGGAAAAAATGATATGTCACGCTCTTCTTCCTAGTGACAACCACACAAAAGTTATAATTTTAGTTCTCTTCAGGAATTTGACACAGCTAATGAAGCCTTCTTCCTTCATTAAAAGGCTCTACCAGAAAGGCAGTAGTTGCCTAACTTATTTAAAACAGCTTTTGCTTTTATTTTTTATGGAGCTACTAGCCATGTAAAATTCTGTATCCACTGGACAACAGAACAGCACGGCTTAAAAAAGAGCCTTCAGTCTTTTCAAACTCTGGTAGGAAGAGCTCATCCTCATTAACCAAAGATATCCAACTAAATATAAAGCATAAAATGTGAAAAATATGACAACAGCATGACTCCACATCAAACTGGTGTGGCCAAAGCCACTCCAGAAACAAAACGCACCACCTCTAACAGCTTCCTGAAAAACAGAGACTTTTAAGGCAAAAAGAGCATCAGTCGACCTAGCTTATGTTCTCCAATGTCTAAAATTTCTTTGTTGAACAACTTCCCCTGCCACTATCCTGAGTTTTTACATGGCAAACAGGAAATGTTGGTCTTTGGCAAGTTTTCAATTCATATCACTTTCTTGTTTAACACCTTTTTGCCTACCACATACGCAAGCTTCCACAGCATGTTAGAAAAGACATCTGATCATGAAAATATTACCTCAAAGTTCATGTAGGGGCTCAATCTTTTTTAAGCATATATATTAATAAGTACTGTAAAATGGGCTGTTTATGTAAGGACTTCAGAGCTAAGGACTGAGTGAGTCAGTGTTTAATTCTGCCTACCCAAATAAAGTTTTAGTGAAGGTTAATATTGAAATGCCATAGTGGCACTGATATCACAGTACCTTAATAGGACATAAAGAAAACAACGGTTTATTTTATTGACATCATTAAAATTGTCTTGAACACATCATCAGATTAAAACTGAATTAGCAAATGAGCCTCCCGTCTCTCAAACCAAAGGGTCATTTTTTAATGCAGTGCATTAAGCACCACATTCAAGACTTCAGTCTGAAACTCAGCAAAATCAGCCCCAGTCACCCGACTTCATTAGAACACACTAGAAGACATCACAATAAACTTGCTACCACATGTTTTACCGTGCTCTGATTACAGAGCTATTCTAGGAGTGCTGCATAGGCCAGGGATTTACTTTTATAGGCTTTGAGCAGGAACTGTATGCCGCGCATGTTAGGAACAGCTACAGAATACAATTTAAGAGTAGATTACAGATCTGCTATGGAAGCTGGTTCTGATTACTGCACCTATTGAGAAGGTATCGTGCCATATTAACCCCCAAAGCTCGCCTACTTGTATGACTAACTCACATTACAAACGGTAAATTATTAAACAAAAACTTGACAGCTGAGGTAGATAAAGCTACCTTTTTAGTATCTTTCAAAGCAGTACTTGTGTTTCGTAACGGCTGCCTATCAGAGATAGCTATAGAGATTGCAACTAAGCCCATATAGCAATAACAAAACTAAGCAAGATGGAATTTTAAAGCCATAACCGAGGCAACTGCTAGCAGCATACAATCATCTACAGAGCCAAATCCCACAGAAGAAACTATAAAATTATTGAAGAGATGACGTAACAGTGCCCACCACAAAATAAACCCCTCAGTTATTCTTTCTAAAAGAATAGGCCAGTCATTGTGTTTTGGATGTTTCTTCTCCTAAGCAGCTTATATCAAATGCTAAAAATTTTCTAAAAGTGAAACAAAAGTTTAGCCACAAGATTATCCTTGTTCTCCGACCACTGCGACTGTAAACCGAAATTCTTTCCCCAGGACGCCCTGAAAGGCAGAGCACTCGGCGGAGAACGGGGCCGAGGCCAGTCGAGGAAGCAAAGAAGCGCCATTAGCCCGTCCAGGCCAGAACACACCAACGATTTACTAGAGAACAAAAATTTTCAACTGTGGAACTGAACATGGTGGTGCCGCTCCTCCGCCTCCAACCTCCCTCAACTGCGGGCGGCAGGGTCCGCGCCTTCCCAGCCGACTCAGCCGGCGTCGCTCCTGCGGCAGGCCCCCGGCCCGCTCCCACCCGAATAGGTACTGGAGAACGGCTAGAGACAGCCACCCGGTTCCCCCTACCCTCCTGCGAAGCGGTGGAAAGGTTGGGGCACCTCCCCTGCAAGGGCTGCTGCTCCTAAGGAGGCTCCGAGCGCGGCGAAAAGTGGGACTTGGCTCGAGAGACACTACCTCAAAAGCCACGGCGGCCCGCGAGGCTCCCCCAGAATAAGGAGGAAAAGGCACGGCCGCGGCGACCCTGCTCCGCCACAGCGTGCAGACGGAGACGAGAGAAACCCCACAGGTCTCCTTCCGCCCCTCAGCAGGTCGGCGCGAGGGCTGCCAGCCACCTACCTTCTGCTCCTCGGCCGAGGCGGGCTCAGCACTCTCGGCAGACATGGCGCCGCAGCAGCAGGACGGCAGAGAGGGGCAGGCCAGGGAGGCGCGACCGCCGCTCCTCCTCGCAGCGAAGCGCTTCACACCACCTCCCGCACAAGATGGCGGCCGCTCACACGACGGCGCGCCGGCGGGGTCAGACTTCCTCCGCGTTCAACCTACCCGACGGCACGACTGCACTCCCAGCGCCGCTCAGGAGCCTTTTTCGGTCCTGCCCTTGACGTCACGTCCGCAGCCGGGCACACTGGGAGGCGTAGTTCGCCGGTTCTCGCCCCTTGGCACCTGACACTGCGCCACACCCCGTGGTAAAGCACCTACAGCCTTCCCGGAGACATAGCTCCCATGGAGGACACAAGGCCTTTGCTTAAAGCACGAAGACACAGCTGTTTATAGAGAGCTGCTCGCCACAGCGGAGGACAGCCCAGCTCCAGGGAGCAGGTTGGGTGCAGCTGTCCGAGACCAAGGCTTGACGTCGCTGCCCCGACCCCTCGCTTGCATCCCCGCGACACCCCACTACCCACGCTGGTCGTGTTCCTGGAGGCCTGCGCCCTCACATCAGAAGGGGGGTGGGGGGGGGAGGGGAAAGACCTTTGGTGCTTGGCTAGTATTATTTCTTCTGGCTACTTCACAGGCCAAACCACGATGAACAGAGCCCTCAGCAGTAGTACTTGAGGAGCTCTTCAAATTGAAGACAGCAGCTGACACTGTAGGGCTAGGATATGAGAAAGTTTCAGATAGTTCACTAAAACTTGAACTGCCTAGTATTAAATTATATGGAGTGTTTTCTTCCCACTCCTACTTTTCAATGGTGCTGGGCAGAACAGTAACTTCCCTTGGACCTTCCTGAACTTCCAAGAACATAAAGGAGGGACTTAAATAGGTGTGGTAACACAGCTCCCTCTCCCCCCAAAAACTCAACCCATGACAATAGCTCCCAGGGGTACCTAAATAGAGGAATCAGATTAATTATAAGGTATAGATTTTACTTAGTTAAATGAATACACATGCCCACTTTTCCTGCACAAAACCTCTTTTCCTGGCCTCTTGAACTGATTTCCCAGGATTTTGACCTCCAGCCCTCCCACCATGGTGTATCACCTAAGTTCATATGCTCTCTGGCTCAGAATCAGCATATGCTTCCCACCCTGTATTTCCCACAAACGGGCATGGTGAAGCACAGTTCAGGGAGGATGGGCAGACCTTAACCTTGTGTGGTTAAGGTCTAGAAAACAGACTGAGACAAGGCAGAAAAGTCAAGCAAAACAGGCCATGAAGAAAATGCTTTTGCAACAGCTGAATTTTACTAAAAGCTGCCCCAGCCACTAGTTGAAAAGATTTTTTGAGATGAGATTAAGCTGGAGCCCAGGACTAGGTAGTAGCAGAGAAGTCAAGGAATGTGCATATCCCTCATTGAGAATGGGATACAGCAGAGCAGACTGCACAGCCAAGTTCTTTACCATAAGGGTAGTGGAACACTGGCACAGGTTGCCCAGGGAGGTGGTTGAAGCCCTATGCCTAGAGATATTCAAGGTGAGGCTCAACAGGAGTCTGGGCAACCTATCTAGTTGAGGATGCCCCTGCTTACTGCAGAGGAGTTTGGGCTAGATGACCTTCGGAGGTCCCTCCAACCCAGACCATTCTATGATAAATCACAGAAGACACTACAGAGCATTTTTTCCCTAATGACAGAAAAAGCACTAAGAGTGGCTGTGCCACCTTTACTTCTAGCAATTCTAGAGAGAAAGGGTCTGAAGGTGTAAAACCCAGCAACACATCGAAGGATGATCATGAAAAGGATGGCATTCATAGATTTTGAAAGTAAGCAGAATAACAAAGCACTGTCAGGAGATGAGTGTAAACTTCAGGAATTTCTTTCAAATCTTGTAGAAAATTAATGAGAGGGAAAATACAATTTTGAGGATACAGCATTTCCTTCATGAAATTAATTCTTTAAGGAAAGAAGTGTAAACTATACAATGCAGAGGAGGAAGAAGTAAATTAAGAACCTCTGGAAAATCACCAGTTCTTCAGTGGCCTCAAATGAAATAAAGCATATATAATCTAGGTCAGGTTTTAAAGGATCTGCATCTAAAGTAGATGAAGACAAAGGGGGCAGAGTCATTACTGAAAATTACAGAACAAACCTTGTTAAGAGAATTCATAATTAAGAATCACAATCATTTTTCCTCAACAAAAAGGAAACAGCCCACATGGAGAAGAGTGTGAAGGTGACTGAAGTTCCAGATGACTGTGTCATTACTAAGGCTTCTGAGACTTCCCTATGCAAATTAGGGACACATACATCCACTGCATTAAAGTTTCATCCAGGTAAGTTTTGTTGGACATACCTATCAAATGTTCAAACAACAATATTGTGTTTAGTAGGGTTTCACAAAGGGCTTCCCAAGTCCAATATTGCTCATCAGTTTCACTGGAGACCCAGAAGAAAATGTGCTATTGACTTCATTAGTATTAGCAAAGAGAAGCTACAAGAACACTATAACCCAACCAAACAAAAACCAACACAATTCAAACAGAAGATAAGACATAAAGCCTTGGGTAGTGGGAGAATGAAATTCAGTAATGAAGGTAAGTTACCATGTAGGGAACAAGCAGGTAGGACACCTCTGTTATACTGGTTAATAAGGTGAATGCAAACTGGAAAAAATCATAATAATGGAATGTATGAAGAGACTTTAATCCACAATACTTATCAAACAATCCTAGTCTAATTGGTACAGAGAGGCCCTGCTTGGGACACTGTGTCCATCTTGAGGCACTTCAAGACAGATTCAGACCAAAAGAAGCAAGCAGAGACATAACGATGGGGTGTGCAGCAAATCTGTGAGGAAGGACTGGTTGAACAGTTTGGGTTTTCTTTACATAGAGAAAACAAGACTAAGAAAGGAGATACAAGAACTAAATTGTTTCTCTGCTTCTAGTGAAAAGGCTGAGTAGTATTTGACTTCAACTACAGCAAGATTTAGCTGAACACTATAAATAGTATAGTTTATCTGGAAGAGATTACTGGGAGCCTGCATCACTGCGGACCCTCATAAACCACTCAAACTTCTGTCAGAAATAATGCTGTATGGTTGAGCCTATTGAGAAGTAAAGAGAAGCAGCAAATAACCTCTCAAAAATTAGCCTAGTCTTTTTTCTTAACATACACATAGATGGTCAAGTGGAATTCAGTTCATGTTTTATGACATGGGTTGGAACTAGATGATCCTTGTGGTCCCTTCCAACCCTGACTGATTCTATGATTCTATGATTCTAATAGACAGGGGTAACTCAGATCAAACTGTAGAGAATGACTTAGTTAAAAATCAGACTTGTGCATGGGTCATCTAAGGTCACTCTCATTCTAAATCCATACAGGTACTAACTGTATTTTGACTATTTAAGTAAATACAAATTTATTTCCTAAGTATGACTTGTAGGGACCACACATTCAAAATTCACACTTCTCCACTGTTCAAAAACTAATGTGTTACTCTGAAGGGAGAAAAGGATAGCTTGAAGAAATAATTCTACCTTATCAAGATACAAACACTACATATTGTCAGTACAAAATAAAAGGTTATCTACTACAGGTGAATTGTGACTTTTCATTAAAAGTGTGTCCTTTTCTTATCTGTTTTTTTCCATCAAGTAAGCAAGCAGATGTGCAGCATGGCACAAATAAGTACTTTGAGGATATATGCTGTTTGCTTATGACTCAACAGTAGCTGCAAACAAACTAGGACACATTCTCATTATACTAGTCTAGATGCTAATTCTGTACACAGTACAACTGCAGTTGCATTTGACACTTCTGCTACCAAAAGAAACCTTTTCTCAGTTTTACAGGGCACACAAGTGACCGCAATTCATCTCCTCTTGTACAGGTTTTCCCAAGTCTCTACAAAAGAAATACTAGCTAACTTTTGAAAACCTAGTGTAAGAGAGTGGAAAAGACTGCCGAAGTGTGGAAAGGACTCAGTAATACCTGAGCTTTGGCCTTTTGTAACAGTCATTTGAATATACAAGGTAGTTGATAACTATCATCTGGAAAGTCTGGTCTCCTTGCCTTTCCCTGGCAGGCTTCCTGGAGACTTCATGATACACTGACTTCTCCTCTTTTCTAGGGGCAGTGCTGAACATACAAGATTCTCCATAATCCTCCTCAGATAAGCACATTACAGTCCCAGATATGAGAGCCACCTTTCATATTACTGACACTGAAAACCTACAGCAATGTAAAGAAAAACATGTAAACCCAGGTAAAACAATTGAGAAACTCCAAGGTCTTCATCAGCAAGCACTGTAAAGCTTCATTATTAAATATATACTTCAAACATAATCGAATGCTTCTAGCTTTATTTCTCTCAGTTACACAGTTTAGCACTTACCATAAACTGTTTGTCTGACTGTTTTGTTTTAGGAATACACAGAGGATTGGAAAATATTTATACACCCAAGGTAGCATTTTCTAGTAAAACTTCTTATGGCCACCTAGTGGCCTAAATGGAATTGACCTATTAAAAATATTTAGGATTACATGAAGATCCTCCTTATCTAAAAATAAAACAAAAAGTACAAGTTTCATATATTTGCATATATTTAAGATATAAATACTCATTTGTTTGCACAGTACAGCCTTTAACACAATCTGAGAAATCAAATGGGGGAGGGCAAAAATTTTATGTAAGAAAAACTAAAAGAAGAAAGCAAAATTAAAGTGGTCCTTAAGGAAAGAGAGAAATGGAGGGAGCAAAATATGAAGCAAACCAATGATCTGATTGCATGAGTTAAGTAAATAAACAATCTGCACTATGGTCGCAAGTGTTGTTAAATCTGTATGTGAGGAACAAAGGAAAAAGGTACCATTAGAAAGAATGCAAAATGCTTGCATAGTATGAAATGTTGTGGAAATTCACCTGTTGTCCCCATTTTCAATAACTTAAATGAATATCACTTAAAACATCACACAGATTAAAGACATCTGTATATATTTCAGATTTCAATATTAATGCCAAAAATACATAGTATGATTTTACATAGGATTTATGCTACATTAGAACACTAAAGACAAACATCACTTGAGTATTAAATGAAACATTAAATATTAAATAACTGAAAAATAAAATAAAAAGTGTAAACACTAAACTAACTTGGGAATTTGCTATTGCAACACATCCAATGAAGTGGTTTTTAAACAGTACAAAAAGATTAAAGTATGCTTCCAGTCTACTTGGAATACACAAAGCTCATTCCAGAAACCTTTTAAAAACTGGTCCAGGATCACATAAGAACCTTCTCTCTCAAGCGCTATTTTCATCCCTTTCCAGACTTAACTTTATACTGTAACGTCTACCAATCTGCCTGTAAGGAGTTATCAACAGTAAAACAAACACTTCAGTTTGCCATTGTTTGCTAGCATCTTGGTGAAAACTGAGGATTTGTTGGAGATTCAGTGTAAGATTTGAGTTCGTATGCAGCGCCACTATCAACTTCCATGGATTTCCGGGAGAATAGGAGCCTTACATCTCTGTGGAGGTAGATCTTTCCAGATTTGGAGCTCTGGAACCTGAAAAGATACAAACACCTGTATTATCTAACCAAACCAAAAGATCCATCTCTAAATACCATTTGATTAAGGACATTCCTTTAAGAGATTAAGGGCAAAGAACCATTTCCACATAAAAATTAGTTAAAATGAAAGAAGAAAAATTAACCAAATCTGTTCCATCTACTTTGTTTCCTTCAACCATTTTGTTTCCATTCCTAACTACCAACATATAGTGTGCAAGCTTTAGAAGTGCTATGGATTATCTGAAACTCATGCTGGAATTATGTACATTGAAGATTGAAGTTCTCAGCATGCTAGGAAAGCAGAAAGTGCTCTTCAGTGAGCACTCCTGAAAATGCCCCAAGGGTGGCCTAAGCACACACAAAAAGGAAGGTTCCAATATAAGCAAAGGCATAGAAACACATCAAATATGTATTTCAGTGCTAGCTATCATTCAGACAGGTTTCATTGCTGTCTTTACGAATGTACCAGCAGTAAGTTTACTAATGCTTTATACCACATGCCAAATTTAAGTTCAGCTCCATAAGCAGTAGGTACAGGCTTCTCTGCAGGCAAATGGGGGGGGGAAACCCAAACCAACTTTTTCACACAGAACACAGATCTGTTTAAAAAGAAACTATAGTTCACTGGACCAATCACTGAAGTAAACAGTAGCCAATTCTTGGGCTCATTTATCTTTTATGCTGCAGCTAAACAGCCTAATTCAGGTTCTCCAAACCTGCCAAGAATGTGACAGTTCCACTTTCCCTGTGATTTGACTAATGTATATAGGGAGATGGAATCTGCATTTCAGAGAACTGTATTCTGCAGTCTTCATCTGGCAAAACTCCTTGATTTCCTTCCCTAAACCAGGAAATGCAGGAGAGCTTAAGGAACATTCTTTACGGCAACTGAACTTAATGCAGCTATCACTATGCCAATGGAAGGGAGAAAAGCTATTGCCAATGTAACAGAAATAGAAAAGAAAAACTATTGCTACTGTAATGACAAAATGATACCATTACATCTGCTGAGAGCAGAACAGACTGTCCTACTACATGTATTACAGTCTGCACAGAATTTTAATAAGCATTCACTTACTGACCCCATTAAAGCAAAAGTACTATCTCTAGAATAAACAGTCATAATCAGACTATAGTTCTGAGAGGTACAGCAAAGAGACAACTACAGATCTGTCAATGTTTCATCCCCATACTCATACAGAGGAAAACCCTGTTCTCCTAGATACAGCTGTCAAGCGCATTAAATGTGGCAGATCCACAGCTCCCACCCATCACTATTTATTTGCTCAGTGCTGTCAGTCCTTTAGCTAGTAGGCAAAGGGGAGAATATTCTACCTTAAGACAAGACTCTGGAGGAGAGCGCCAGATGGAGGAGTGAAAGAGGCCAGGGAAAAACTGAGCACTACAGTTAATTCAGCAGGTAGCACGTAAGGCACTTCAAAATGAACAGTTTTTACATTTACAGCAAAATGTGTAACTGAAATGAATTCATTCAGAATAAACAGGTCTAGTTATTGAAGTCCCATCATAAAGCAGAGCTCAGTTCCCATTTTACACCTGGATTTATCAGCAAATAATTAGCAAGGTCTATTTTTCAACTGCTTGAGCTTACTATTTTCTATTAGTGAGAACTGAATCCTGCAAGACTCCCTTTGCCCGGTAAATAACATTTCCCCATAATGTGGCTTTACCAAGAATAACATTTCACAACGACTGAAGAAGGGTGAGTGAGAAAGAGCAACAGAGTTCAAGGAATTCTTCTCATCTTTGCTTCACATCACCAGAAAAATTTGACTTTGAGAAATGTTTATCATAGTAATCAGGATTTAAAGTGTTGCCTTTCATACATAAAAATACACTGGAATAATCAAGAGACAACCACTACATACACCCTTGTGGGATGGTGATGGAGCAGCCTGTATAGGACTGGCTCCAGAGCTGTGGCAGCTCCACTAGTTATGTAAAGGAATCAAGAAATACCCAACAGAAGCCTCTGACAGATGGTGTCCTGGGAACAGTAACAATAGACAAATACAGGAAGGCTTAAATACACAAGCATCAGATGAGCTAGAAAGCCTGGCAGGGGAAAGAAGCGATAAACGCTACTGAAGAACGCCAAATACAAGCACAAACAGCCTATAGACATTTTACAGATGACCAAAATTCACCAAGAACAGAGTAAGCCACAGAAACAGAACATATCAGGATGATCACAAAGACACATGTAGCAAGACCTGTTTTGCAAGTGGAAAAGTCTATGCAACACAATCTATGAAGTCTGTAAGTAAAATCATGAAGACAAGCACACAAATTTTTTAGATCAGGAAAAAAAAAAAATTGTTGAGAGATCAGAAAGCTTCAAAAGGAACTAGTAAATCAGTAATAGCAGGCATCTGCAGCTCCTACCAATAGATGTCTTGCATGCCACATTAGGAAAACATTTTTTAAAGTTTCTCTACACCCTGAGGAATCACTTCTTAAAACAATCTGTTTCAAGCTCACCCTTGCCCTCTACCAAGCCTTCAGCAACAACCCATTTAGCTGCTAAGCAACAACAATTATGTTCGATGCAATTAAAAGAGGCAACACGTCAGCAGCTGAAGCCCTTGACTAAAGTTTGAAAAGCTGAAAAACGCTGAGCTGTGGACAGGTGAAATGTTTCATTGCCTTTTGTAGGGGGTGCCAAAATGTAAGCTAGAAACCAGTGGATGGTCATCATTCTCCCAATTCAATGCGTGAGCAGAGCTGGACTCCGCTCTTGTGCTCCTATAGTTTAAGTTCCAATACAACTCTTGATTTTCTTGGAGTGAATAAGGCTCTGGTGGCCATGCAAGCTACATTTTGTATCTCAATAACACAGAGAATGTGTCTGTGGGTACAAAAACAGTTTAATGGTGTATCGAATAGTATCTCAAACATACAAAACCACACATACAATAAATCTGAAACTTTAGAAGAATGTTGCAGAAAGTCTGGCCTCCAATGTTAAGTTCCAGACCTATGCAAGCATTTTTGCTGAATTACCACTTGAAAAGAAGCTTTCATAATGTGAGTGCTGACACCTGTGATTAAGGCCTTACAAGCAAATCCAACCACAATGCAGCTCACTGGTGGAGACTTCAAATGATTTTTTTTCAGCAAAATTTGAACATGTAAGCTTAAGATGCTTGCTTTCAACAACTGCTGCAACTAAAACTGAAAGGCTGTTCTAAGCCAACTTGATTAACTACCAAAAAAACTCCTAGTATTTTAAAATGTTAAGCCTTTCATATAAGGTATTTCAAAACTAGAAGCATTAGAACTGGTACCTTTGTCTCTCAGCAGGTATCAGAATTAGGAAGCTCATGAAAGAAGACTCCTAGCTATAAAAGCCGACAAAGAAAGCAGGTTTGCCTTCAAACAGAATTACTGGGTCTGTCTGCAACAAATTTACCAACTACATTAAAGAACAAACTGAAAGGGGACAGAAATCTACTACTCTTCATCCTATAACCAGATCCAGTCAGTCATAGATTTTTGCACAGCTCTGCAGCTGATAGCCGTTCCCAGTTTCCTTTGCATCAGTTAGATCCACATTACAAGTGAACAGAGCCTTTTGTTTGGGCTACACATCCTTTTTCAGAATTTGCCCAAGAATAAAATTTTTGGAAAGTGATTAAGTTAGACATGGCAATTTAGTGCAGCCTGAAAGGATGAATTTCAATCCAGAATAAAACCACAGTTGAACAGCTTCATCATGATGCTATTTTTCACACTCCAGTAAACAAACACATTTTTTATGACTGTCAACTTTCATTTAATGGCAAAACTTGGCCTGGAATCATTGCCCTAGACAAAGTTGTGTTTCAAAAGTGTGCTGGGTCAATGATACTAAATATGGAAAACAGTATGTACCAGAAGTCATTCTGGTAATTCTACAGTAAGTTACACAGAAAAGCGTAAGAGATTCGATTTTGTTCTGCTTGCTTGCTTCACAATGTCAGTCACTATCAGGTTTCCAGTGCTGCAATAAAAGCACTGGGTCTGCAGGTATGTGGTTGGTTTACTATAATAGTGCAGAAAAAGCCTGCAAACTGCAGAAGGCCAGAGTACATCCATTATTCCTCCTTTGTTTCAAACTGCAGTCTCCAGAATATCTTGAAAGCAGTAATGCACTATCTGGTTTCAGGCAGTGCTTTGTAAATCATTAAAGAAAGACTGTGAATATTTCATACAGTGAAAGGCATTATCAGTGCTATTGCATCATGAAACAGGTATTTACATTTTTACCACTAAACACTGTACTTACTGATCACATTACAAGCTTTCCTGGTGGAGAGGCATGTGTGTATGACACTGGGCACCTTCTCTAACTCCATACCTAAGTTTTTGCTTTTTCCCCATGTAATACCCACACTCAGTATTTCCTGTATCCTCAAAAAAGTAACATTGATCTAGCCAGAACTAAATCTCTCTTGCTAAGAATTAAGCTTTGTGAGGGTATAAAAATACTTCAATGCCAAAGAAGAGCTTCATACTTTAAATTTGATTGTGCCAAGCAGAACCCAAATTAGTTATTAGCTCTTCTTTTTCTGTTTAGCTTGAAGACGAAGTCAGAAGACTTTGTGGCAGTTTAGGCTGGATGCTTCCGGGACTGCCACCTAAGTTATACCTCTGGTATCCCAAGTGTCCAACTCAGTAAGGTGGACACAGGGAACAGTGTATTTCATACCCATAAATCCTGCGCCCTATAATTCCATCTGCAAAGTCATTCTCTTTCTCTGTCTTCCCTCTCTGCTCTGATGGGAGATGCTCCCTATCAGGTAATGGTGGGGGAGTATCTCAAGACCTCTTAGGCCTGTCTAGGACTAATGCCAGGAGGAGAAGGTGGGGGCAGTCTCAGACCTGGCCAGACTGAGACTAGCCTAGCAGTTGGGGCGAGGCACAACAGAGAGCCCTGGGGGTTTTGGGTATACCCTCAGGTGAGGAGAAGGGAAGTGTTGGGAGGCTTTCGGGTGTGCTTCAGGGGACATTGTATGCTTTGGGATTCTTTTGTCTCTATGCTTTGTAGCTTCTGTGAAACACTTACTGCTTTCCATTTAAACTTTCCATCACTTTTGCAATCCATTAGGTTCAGTGTCACTCTTTTGTCCCTTTCAGGGGCCACAGAGGATCTGTCTAGCCTCAAACCTGGACAGCCTTCTCTTTTGAAAAATGAGCCTGTACACGGAAAGGCTGGATGAGATTTATCATGAGGCAAATGTTGGCAAGTACTTGCTTTTTGTGGTTTTTGTTTTGGGGTTGGGTTTTGGGTTTGTTGTGGTTTCTTTATTCTTTTTTTCTTTCAATTCCAAGGAGCTTACCTCAGATGTATGAGGTAGCGTAGTAGCCGTTCTTCGGTCTGTTGACTGTTTTCTTTGTTGACAGTTCTCTTGATTTCTCGTCTCACAGGAACAGAAAAAGTTCTTTGCCGTAGGAATGTTTGATGATTAGCTGGCATTTCTCTCAAGTCATAAATTACCACAAACATCTTCACCACAGTTTTATTAGGGTTAAATAAGGTCTGAAAAGACAACCAGTTCAGTACAATACTCTTCAGAGATAACACATTTAAAAACAAAACCAGCTCCACCTGCCAAAAGAGTCACCAACCTCTATGCACTCTGTTCAGGTGCCATGCATCAATGTTTATATAAAAACACTGCAGGTTTTCAACCCTTCAGCTACTAGCAGTTCCCATTTTTAAATATAATACTCAACACTACTTAATCTGAATGAAACACTAGTATGAGACTACTACTACTGGGCTAATCAGCAGCCCCATTTGTGTTTATTTTGTCCAGTCAGCTTTTTGTCTACATTTTTCTAGACACACTCTGCTCACAGGAAGCACAGTGGTGGGCTCAGCTTTGAAACCTAAATTACCAATGTGGTATCCTGGACTGGGGGCTTTAAAAAAAGTGGCAGGCTGTTGGTTCTAAGCAATGACTGTGACTTCTGATTTTATTACCAAAAAAAAATAAATAGGTGGTGTCAAAACGTTACAAAATTTAGATGCAGCTGAATATTTAATCTTAATCCCTTTAGAAGGATTTCTTAATTTGGACTGTGACTTAATTACTTCTTCAAAGCCACAGTGTCCCCAGCAATTCTGGATTTTTAGTAACTGGTTTTAGGTCTCTTCATAGCACAGAGGTTGTAAGTCTTTTTTTTTTTTACCAGTAAGTTATACAGATTTCTACTTTGAATCACTACAGTACCTACAGAGATGCACATTTCCACTGCTAGCTTCATGCTCATCTCCAATAACCTCATCTCCTCTGCATGACTTTCTTGGTATTAGTGGTTTCAAGGCACCTGTATCTGTTGAGTACGTACCACTTGTATTGTTCCTGAAGGCGGTACCCGATAACCCCTTTTACCAAGGGACTCTAAAGTAATTACACCCTAGACAAAAAAAAGACAAAAATGGACACACATTTAGTTCACAAGGAGAGATACAAACAAATCCAGACATTCTCTTCCTGTAATTTTATTTATTCAAAAAACAAGCAGTCATGTATAAAAAGTGTAAGTAGAAAGGCAGTGTGCTTAAGATGCAGTTAAAAGTCAGCAGTAGGGGCCTTACAGATACTTTGGCTGACCATTAAAAGCTGTGCAAGGAGGGCTATCCTCCTCCTCTGCAGTCACAGAGCTATGGTGAAGTAGAACTTTCTTTTCAAAGCAGCTTGATGTTGAAGTGTAAGATTGATCTCCTCTGTGTTTTTAAATCAACTGTAAATGCAAAAATACTACTCCGTATCTCACAGAACTAATTTCTGCCTTTCAAAGGTAGCAGATGCACTTAACCTTTCATTCTAATCCAAACTTTGGTAATGATGACATCATCTTTTGTCCCAGCTGTGATCCACAGAGCACTGTAACACTGCTGAGACCACCCTTCAGGTACTGCCCAAGAACACAGGTTTGATTAACCTGCAGTACACAACTCTTATACCCCACTGAACCGGACTTCACAAAAAGAGAATCTCAAATGAACAACTAAAGCATCAGAGAAACTAGCTATATAAACAGAAAAGAGTGTTTCTGACAATAGAAGCACTACACAAATGTTTATTAATCCTGTGGGAGACTCACAGCCATATTACCATGTTTGAGGCATGTGGGAAACCCTGAAACAATGAAAGCCAGCTAGGAAAATAAGCAATGCTACTTTAACATCAGAATCCCTTCACCTTCTGGAAAAATCACATGAAATTACCTAGAAAGATGAAAGCAAACCAACACTTCTTTGCAGTGGTCAAAGGAAGACACACACAAGTTTAAGCACTGTTACCCAAACTTAATTTGCAAAGACATTTCATTTTTTAAATACTTTTAAAAACACTAAGTCAGAAATATGGTAAATGCAATGAATTTGAAATGTAAGTATTCAGACAACCAAGTATTCAATGCTTACATGTTTAAACATGTTTATTTACCATATTTTAGATAGACACAACATCTATGAAAGCCTCTAAACATTAGATCTGTCACCCACATAGCACTGAGGTTCCTTAACAAGCATTTAGAACAACTCCAGCCCTCTGATTCAATGCTAGCACACAAGACATCTCTTGCTCTTTATGAGGAAGCACTTTAGACATCCAAAACCTGCGCTGACATTGAGGAAATGCGGAACAGAATTAGCACACAGATATGAGAACACAAACACCATGTCAGGGTGAACCCTGCAGCTGCACATTATGCTAGCTCAAGCAATATTTGCTTTAAAAGAAAGGGCTGAACAGCTTTTGAGTAAGGTCATCTTCAGCAACTGTACCTTGCCTGCACCTAAGCTAGCAGAGTGGTTAGTTGCCCAGGGCAGCTGCTTGCTGGGATAACAAAACAGATCCTGTTAAGCACAACTATTGCCTCACTGCCTATTTTAAGTTAGGTGGATAAAAAGAGATAGTGCGGGTTGATCATTCCCAGTGTGAAGGGAGACAAATACATTCAGTATTCCAAGATGAGAGCACAGTTGGATGGTGGGCCAGAGCACTTGGAGGAAGAAAAACACCATGTAGAGAAAGGAAGAAGAGCAAGACAACTCCATCATAAACAGTTGAAAATAACCCAGGTCCCTGCAAATCCCTACTTCCCTGAACCCTCTACTCACCGAGCTCTTGTTCTTCACCTCCACCTATTAGAATTCATTTAGAATAAATCCAACCACACACTTACCATGTAAGGAGAGGGTGCATTATCATCTGAAACACTGTAGAATGACACTTCAACTGGCAGAGTCATGTGCGTGGGACAAAAGACTCCACTTGCTCCCACTTCTGCTGTGAAACCCTCCACAACGCCAAGTGGGTCTAAGCGAAAATTCAGGACAGACTCCTGAACAAACAAAACACACACAGCTTTGGATGGGGACACCTCAAACGAAAGACAGCAAAACTAACCAGCAAACAAAACTAACCAAACAAAAAACCCCACCAAAAAAACCCAAACCAAACAACCAACACTGAGGCAAAAATGATGATGAAGAACAGCAGAATATTCATCAACATGGTAATAGTTTTAAGAGAAAGCGACATCCAATTCCTGCCTTCATCTTACTGATGCCAAAACTCAGAATTTTACCACAGCAGGATCTATGCATGACTTTCCTTGACATATGCTGTCTGGGGGAAAAAAATAATTAAAAATCTAGAATCTGTAACTTCCCTCAACCTATTCACTTCATCTTTCACAAATACTCATTAGTGCATCAGCTATTCATTGTTGGTATCTAGTATGCTACATCAAGTGAAAACCTGGAGGCTACACTTCAAACATGTTGTTTGCTGTAGCGACACAACACAGCTTTTGTGGCATGTTAAGTAGACTTTAAGAGTGAAAATGTAAATCCTTTTTTCTAGGTATGCACATTGTAAACTTGAACAATTGCAGGCTGCTAAATCTCATTTCAGTCAGCAGAACGCATCCTAACTTGACCATAGTGGAGAACAAAGGTTATAAGCAAATCACTGTATTCAAATCTCTGAGACAGAAGGTGTCTGAGGTATGAAATATGGGCCTTTAAATTGGAAATTAAAACAAATTTTGTACAATTAAAAACTTTTACAATGTAAATTAAATTATTCACAGTAGTGCACTTTTAAAAGCAGTACAGAAGAACACTAAAAATACCACAAGAATCCTAGAGAATATGCAATACCTCAAAGTTTCCCAGAAGGCTAAGACTCGTTACTGGTGGAGCACTAGAACTTAGAAATGGTTTCCCATGGCTTTCTGGGTCACTTTCTCCATTTATACATTGTTGTGGGCTATTAAAAAAAGACAGAATAAACACAAAGGATAAACACACATGCTTTTGTCTTCTGGGTATGAACAGCTCTAGAAACAATCATTTACTTATTGCAATACAAAATGCGGTCCTAAAGAAGTAATAGTTGAACATTGCCTGTTAATACTTTAGCAAAACATTTTCTAGTCAACTGAAAAAAATGCTTTCACAAGTTTTACATTAAAGGGGTAAAGACAATAAAAAGTTTAGGTTGTTCGTTAACTCTGTTAGTGGATCTTTTTGTCTCATATCCTAATGTTTCCAACATCAAACTACCACACTAAAAAGCGGTTTGTGTTATCTGTATTAATACCTCTCTGAACAGGTTTATGCAAAACGTTTAACCCATTCAACTCTAAGAACAAAGCATGACACAAAGATAACACTGATTTGAAGAACCAACAACAATTACTATGTTTTTGGGTTGAAAATCCACATGTATATTACAGCATACCTACTATCACACAAGGGACAGGGTTCATTGCCAGCAGCAGCTCTCATACCATGATTAGGTTCCACAGCTGTGCTAACTTGAAAACTTCTGGGGCAATTAGGCTGCAAAGCCTTATTTCAAAATAAAGATTCTTTTGACAGGCACTCATTTTTTTGTCTGTGCTACCATGCTCTGTTGCTGCATACATTTTATGTCCCCCAAAAATTCTTCGTGTTTCTGGTAAAATCAAGCATACCTTCTTGCAGATAAACATTTTAACTGCAGCAGCGATGAATCCAGATCAAAGCAACCAGATTGTGTTTTCCTCTGAGGAACCTCAAGAGCAAAAGATGATAATTTGAGAATTACCTCTAGTAAAGACAATTTTGCCAAATAAGCAAAAGTTTGCCAAGAATTTTTTTGACATCACAAAAGTGTAAAAACAGAGCAGAACTGACTTAGGTCCTATACATTCTAAACTTAATGAAGAAACTTCTCTAATTAGTAACAAGATGACTGTGAACTCTGGCTAAAACTAATTGCTTAAATACAAACTCATTCAAAATGCTGAGGTCTCTTGGGAACAGTTCAGAACATTACTAATAAACAGGCTGTAACAATTTCCATCCAAGTTCCCTGAAAATATGACAGCCTTTACAAGCACTGAAGAACAAAGCATATCATGTGCTGATTTCAGAACATCACTGCTTCAGTACTTTTAATTGGGACTGCCTTTTTCTTTAAAACTGCCAACAACCTACCAAGAACCGCAACACTTCCCTAATGTCTTTGTCTTCTCAGAGCAGCTTTGTATCACTTAGTCATTCAGTGACACCTCTGATTGCTGAAGAATATGTGGTACAAACCGCTCACAGAAGCAAGAGCATTGGAATAATAGGCAATCAGGTATTAATAACTCACACAAGAACTCTTAAATGACAAAATCCGTTAGCTTACACTTAAAATACTAACCTTCAAAACGCTTTCTTTTGTACTCTAAAATAGCACTGAAGCATTTTTTTTGCCATAGAACGTTCTAATATCACCTTTTGTTAATCTTGACAGTATCCCAACTACCTCTTTAGTATTTTCTTTTCCAGAATTACTGTTCAACTTCATTTTAGTATTAACTCTCAAATTTCCACTTTTTCACCCTGACACTGAAAACAAGCACTCACACACTTTACCTAGTTAATACATGGGTATTAAAACAACAAAACACTTCCTTTCTCATTTAAAGGGTAAGTTATCATTTCAACAGTAACTTACAGGACTTGAAAGCAGAGGCAATCCAGTTCTGGGATGAAAGGCCTTAGTGGAAGTTCCATCCAAGGATCGAAAATTATGTTTCCGCCATACATTTGTGTGTTTTAGAGGGGGTGCTTTCTGTCAGCAAAACAAATTTACTCAAGACATCAGTAGGATAAAATGACCTATCATGATCATGCTTTGCTCCTTGTAATGGAGAAGACTTCTAAACCAGGTGGATCTCCATCGCACTAGCATACTATGAAATATTCAGTATAAATTCCACCTGACTCAGTCTACATTCACATAGACTGCTTGTTAAAGATCTCATACTATATTCAGACACTGCTGTATTTTTAAAAAAGACAGGATGCCCAACTGCCCATGGAAACTGTTGTTCATGAGGTCATCATCATGAACAGAACAAGACAATGTCCTTTTCAGTGTTAAACTTAGAATGAAGAAGGTACGGGGGAGGCACTACCAGCCAGAAGTTACTTCAGACAAGTATGTCAATAGAAAGAAAGGATAGGATAGGATAGGATAGGATAGGATAGGATAGGATAGGATAGGATAGGATAGGATAGGATAGGATAGGATAGGATAGGATAGGATAGGATAGGATAGGATAGGATAGGATAGGATAGGATAGGATAGGATAGGATAGGATAGGATAGGATAGGATAGGATAGGATAGGATAGGATAGGATAGGATAGGATAGGATAGGATAGGATAGGTTGGAAGAGACCTTTGAGATCATCATGTCCAACCTATCATCCAACACTATCTAATCAACTAAACCATGGCACCAAGCACCCCACCAAGTCTCCTCCTAAACACCTCCGGCGATGGTGACTCCACCACCTCCCCAGGCAGCCCATTCCAATGGCAAATCACTCTCTCTATGAAGAAGTTCTTCCTAACATCAAGCCTAACCCTCCCCTGGCACAGCTTGAGATGGTGTCCTCTTGTTCTGGTGCTGGTTCCTGGGAGAAGAGACCAGCGCCCACCTGTCTACAACCTTTCTTCAGGTAGTTGTAGAGAGCAATAAGGTCTCCCCTGAGCCTCCTCTTCTCCAGGCTAAGCAACCCCAGATCCTTCAGCCTCTCCTCATAGGGCTTGTGCTCCAAACCCCTCACCAGCTTTGTGGCCCTCCTCTGGACATGTTCCAGCAAGTCAACATCTTTCCTCAACTGAGGGGCCCAGAACTGGAAGCAGTACTCAATAGTAACATGCTACTTTCTACAAAGTCAGACCAAATCCCTCTTCATATTGGTCCTTGGCAGACATAAGGTACAAGCTACCTGACTAAGAGCAGCTACAGGAATTGGTCTTTTCCTCGATGTGTTTACCTGTATATCTGGGTTCTTCAGCCGCTCACATTTAACTACGCCATCTTCTGGGAGTTTCTTCTGAGAAGTGCTTTGGAATTCAAGGCCTATTGGGTCTTCATTCTCATCATGTGCAGTTTTCATTTTGTCTTGTTTGGTCTTGTTTTTGAAACTGTCATGGTCTTTATTTAAATAATTTTCAATACTAATAAGCTGAGTATTTTGCTCATAAATATTTAGGGGTTTTGAGTCTTTATCCAAACACTTGAGCTCATTTTTGTGCAAAGAGTCAGATATCTGCATCACAGTTGCTTTTTTTGTACCTTCAAGTATTCTGCATTTATCTGTCTGTATCTTGTTAAAACTGTCCATACTGTTGTTCTCACTAACCATTGTTCGTTCTTTAAGTTTATTTGTGCAAATCTGTTCGTCAATGCTGCTGAAATTTGAATACTGTTTAACTCTATTAATTATCTGGTCTTTTTGTGTATAACCAGAATGCATTTTTTCTAATTTATCTGGCAATTCATATTTGTTTTCTTTAATACATGATGATGATGATGATTTGTGAATGTTAGCAAATACATGGGAAGTTTTATTTGAAGTCTGATGAAATGTATTTTGGACAGCCTCGCTGGGTTGTGCTAAAACCAATTTCCTTCTTGCCTGGAGTTTCAGAGAAGCCTTCAGTTCTCCATCAAACCTAGAAGGACTCATAGGAGTATCAGGTGTCCTTGTCCTTAATTTACTGCTGTCCTCCAACAGAGAAAAGTCAGATTTTGCAAAAGAAACAGAAGATGGTTCCTTGCCTTTCTTCAGCAGATTTTCATCTTCATATGTACTTTGGAAAATTTTTGAAGTAACTGGATTAGTCTCATGCACTTTAAATGGATGCCCAGCAACGTGAGAAGTAGCTGGGTCACAATGAATCAAGTGCTGGGCAATCCTTGCTATGACCTCCTGCCGCTCCTGGAGCAGAGAATCTATCAGGGGATTACTCTCTCCTGCTGATGGACGGCTACAGTGGTTCACTGGAACCCGAGCATTGAGCACTGTGATCTCTGGTCTTGCTCTAGTCTTGCCTTCACAACCATCTTCTTGTATTGCATTGTCTAAGCTGACAGTAGAAACAGCTGAGGCTTCCTTGACTTTCCTTGGCAAGTTTTCATCTTCGTAAGTACTTCGAAAAGCTTTTGGTGTAGCTGAGCTGTTTTCCTGTGTGTTGTATGGACGTCCAGCAACAACTGATGAAGTAGCTGGATCACAGTGAATCAAGTGCTGAGCAATCCTTGCAATGACTTCTTGTCGCTCTTTAAGTAAAGAGCCTATCAAAGGATTGGTTTCTGCTATGGGCTGATGAGAGCAATGACTATTCGGAACATGGGAATCAACTAGAGAAAAGGATTTAAAAGTTCTGACAGGTGTTTCATGAGATTGTGCCATCTTGTCTGCTGTAGCATTATAGCACTGAACTTTAGACTGAGATGCCCCAAAGTCAGATCCAAGTCTGGCAGACGGATAAAGTTTTAAATTTCTGATAGATGTAGTAAATTCAGATGTCTTTTTCCCATTAAGTATGCCTTCAGGTGTCATTGTCCACGTCTGTTTCCCACAGAAGCGCTGTGGACTGGAGGTCCTGCATTGCTGTGCCACACTGGAATCGCTGTGCTGATGTAACTTACGCTCTTGCATTCGCTTTTCGTAGTAGCTAAGGTTGGTGTGAATACTACAGGTCAGAACTGGGTAGTTCGATTGTCTGGGCAAGGACTGGACACTAACTCTCAAGGCCACATTGTGAGAAACATTAGGAACGGGAAAGACATGCTCAGTTGGTGTCTGGGAGAATGTCCATTGCAAGTCCACATCTGCAGCGCTCACTCTGAAACAACACAGAAGGGCATTTACAGGCGTTTGAGGAGTCTTTAATTATCTAGTTCCTAACTCAAATGTCTATGAAAAAGCACTAGAGACACCAGCAACTGCTCCACTTTGCAAAATGTATGAACCTTAGACAACCGTCCAAGTATTGGGCCAACAACCTGGTACCTTCTGAAAGCACACAGGAAAACAGGAAGAACGGTTTCAAGAAAAGTTGCAACAACCTTCGAAGAGCAAACAGATTTGGTTCCATCCCAGACATACCTGTACAGAATGTTTCGGGAACAGCACCATGTGAAACACTCAGCCACGCACTTAGCTGAGAGAAGAAAACGAAGGAGCGAACAGCCAGTAACAAGGTCTTTTCTTCAATGAATCGGTCTCCGCTCCTACAGGGCATTAAGAGAAAAACAGGAGTGTTGGCAAGAATATAACACTGTCATAACTAGGACATTTGCATTCTGAAAGTAAAACACAGCTGCATCAAGAAAAACAATGAAACTCCTTAAAGATTTAGGATTAGAATCTGATTTGGTTTTATCCACATCATTTTTAAAATTTAACATAATAATGTAGAAACGTGGCAGTTTTCAGAAAGGAGCGTGTCAGACTCTGCAGTGCACTGCAGAAAGCACAAGTACAGAAAGACTAAGATTAAAAGATTCTTAGGTGTCACTGGGAAATGGTTTTCTTAGATTGGCCCTCATAGTAAAGAACCAGTTCAAACCCACTAACTAATTACTTTAAGGACTTCTATGTGGCAAGATACTTGAAACTACCAGCTCATTCTACTATCAGACTTACTGTCGAGGAACTGGCTCCAAAATCCACCTTTCTAATAGCAATGCATCTTGTTTGATTGCAGGATCATTTAAATCATTCCCCTCAGTGGTGGGCCCTTCATCGCTATAGCAACAGTCTGGAAGTAGCATAACTTCTACCATGATTGGAATATTGTTCTTCCACAGTAGCATAACCTCAGATCTGGTTCGCCTGGCTTGACGACACTGAGGGAAAGAAAACATGTCAACACACACAAGCCAGATTTAAATCTGCTTTAAAAACACCTTCCAAAGTACTGGAAAAGGGTCAAATTCCATCTACTAGATTTCACCAAATCGGAGATAAGATTCTAGAGCTATTAAATGAAAAATAATTAACAAATCCTTTACAGCTGCTGTCTGAGCAACTTCTGTAGACAATTAAAAGAGCTCATAAAGATACATTTCCCCACTCCTTTATTACCTTGTATTTCTCTCTCCACAAGTCACCCACTTGGATAGACACACTCAAGCAGTATCTTTATAAATTCTGTGTCTTGGAGTGGGTTAATTTCTGCATGAATAACAACTTAAATTCACACAATACGTAGGAACTTTAACTTGAGAGATGCTCAAACCTTACTCCCAAGTAGACTAGCTAGTTATGATGTGCTCATGGTTTTTGGGTCATGAACTTTTCAAGAATACCTGGAAAAGTAAGAATTTAGGCAAGGCAACCTACATTTTCTCGGGGCGGGGGGGGGGAGGGGAACACCAAAACCCAACAACAACAAAAAAAACCCCACCCCACAACATGACAAAACCCAACCCCAATCCCAGAGCAAGAATGCTAAGTTTAGTGCTCTCTATTTGCATAATAAAGACTCAAATAGGTACTGCATTCAGGTAGTTCTACAGAATTTCATGGTTTAATGACAGATCTATTATTAGTATGATACTGAATTACACACCCAGGACTGACAGCAAGCAATTGTTTTTCATTCTTAACTGTGAATCTGCCAAGAGGTTCTCAGCTGACTTTAATGATGGTAACAAGGATGCAAGCCACAACACTTAAATTAAATGAGTACTATCATACCTGAGCCAGTTTGTCACTGCATTCATGCTTAGTTGTTGGTGGCTGACTTGATTGTGCTGGCGGGCAATGAAAGCCCTCCGTTCTTCCCTTGATTGAATACTCAGGTGTTCGACCTTCAGTAATCAACAAGGCCAAGGAGACAAGGAACTCCTCAGCTTCATACTCAAAATATTCATCCAAAGCATCTGTCATTTCAAAAAAAAAAAAAAAATACATCTGCTGTGCAACAAGCTTCCAATTGCTGCCTAACCCAGCCAGTTCTTTTCAGTTATACTTAAAACGAGCTACACATTCTGTGATTAGATTGCTTGCACTTCCCACAAGGCCCCAAGTTACTGTGCCACTACAAAACAACTGTCTCCATCTCATAATGTTGTCACTACAAGCAGACAAAATTAAGAATACCCTCAAGAAAACTTCAGACAGCAACTGGTCAATGCCCCAGATTTCAACAGTACCAAGAAACAACTATGTTGTGAGCCGCAGCTGGACCTTTTCTTCTTTAGAAGAAAAGAGTTTGCTGAGCTCTTGTGGGACTATGACTTGGCATCATTAGTTTGACATGACAGAAAAAAAAAGTGAAAACACATCATAAAATAGATCTAAAATTGATTAAGAAAAAAAACCTAGAAGTATTTACCATTATTAGAAAAAGTAGGACACAATGTTCTTCAAGATTTTTATTGCAAGTCCTTCCTGCTGAGAACAAGGCTTACTTGAAAGGTCCATATTTAGTTACCATTAACACATAGGGAAGGTTCTCAAGGAACATACAGAGTGTTCATTGTTTTCTACCACGGTCAGTGTAAACTTGTACAGAGAATTAAAACTCAACAAGTCTCCACAGATGAAGCAGCAGCTGGCATTGCTCTTTATAAATCATGCTGGTACATTCAGTTCCTGATGAGGTAGGATGCACCAGTCCCCTGATTTTCTGGCATTTTGTAGAGCACCATTCTCATCCTCCTCCCTCGTCACGAGGATGTCATACAGCATTCAAATAGAATCAAGTACAAGCAGATCATGTCACTCTCCTCTCTGCTTAGAAACAGTTTCAAAACCATTCAGTTACTGAAGAGGTTACAGAAAAATCTCTTTTCCAAGAAAGCTAAAGTACATCCACTTCAAAGTCTATTCTAAGAGCATCAAAGAACAACAGGTGGATGCAGGGCTGCCAGAATTTCTTTACCTTTATTTTTATGCTTTAGGGGAACAAAAGCCCATGATACCTTAACAATTTTAGCTTAAATGCTCTGTCATCCATAAAAATGAAAACTGCCACAGGGAGAGAGTTAGTTGCTATTCATGTTTTGATTACTATGCATAAAATACCCCTCCACTTGGAAAAAACAACTCAGAAGTAATTTTTGTCTTCATTTCCTAATAGCAGAGCATTTGGCAAACTTGAGAGGTCCATACAAGAAAGGATGCATGAAATAAAAGCTCTAATTAAATGTGCAACTACATGCATATGCAAATTACAGTTGTAAAGTGTGTAAAAAGTAGCTTTTGCATGTACATATTTGCTTAGCCCAGGCTTGTACTCCATGGAGCCCAGCACTTACAGCCTACCTTGAGGAACTTACACAAAGTAAATAAGAAAAATGAGCCCATTGCCAGGGAACCCAGGTTACTGCACAGAAGATTGCAGCCCTCATCATTACTGACTGGTTTTGCCCTGCTTTTTAAAGGAATGCACTTACACAGCTGCTTTGGGTGGCAAGGACAAGATATAAGCAAGACGCTCTCCCCATTGTACACCCACACATTGTCAGTGGCATGGCACTCCTGACCCGCACCGTGCATGCCATGTCTGCCTACACACATCCATGAAAAGATGTCAGATGCTGTACTGCCACAACCAGCATAATCCAGTGTCTCCATCCTCTGGGATGGCAACAGGGAAGGGGCCCTTCCAAAACAGGCATCCATGTGAGACCTGGAGAGCACCCTGACCAGAAAGGAACCGCCAGCCCTTGAAGAACAGAGTGCTGCCAGGACTATGCATCTGGCCCAATGCTTGCCCTTAGGCAGAAGAAAACCAAAGGATGAATTACCTTGGAGGACCCCATATGGCACGTGAAGGATATATTAAATCATCTGGCACGAGTTAAAATGGTCATTCATCTGACAGATGGCAGAAAATGACTAATAAAGAGTACATGGAAGATTAAAGGAGTGGTAAATAACAGAGAGGACAAGACACTTAAGCAGTGATGAGTCACCTACAAAACAAGGCACTTTGCAATTTATTTTTTCTTTTTTTCAGCTGATGAACAAAAAAATCCCAACACACCACACAAACTTTTCTACAAAGTTCATGCGCCACATTGACTTATTTTACCTTCAGTAGATTTCTATATAATCTAGCAACTAAGTGTTTTCTTAAAAGAAAAAAAAAACCCTAAACATTGAGAAGCCTGGTAATTGTTCCTATACAACAGGCACAGATGATGCAAGTTGATGTAATTGAGGACAAGAGTGGAAAGACATTTATAGAAACAGCAAACTCAGTGTTAGGTTAAAAAAAGTCTCACTGTGCATGTGTTGTAACTATCTGCTTTTGTGTATGAATCAGCCCTGTTTAAGGCATCATACATTGAGCATAGAATAATCTCAATACAATCCGACCATACAAATATGATCATTATTATTATTCTGCTTTATTTCTAGCAATGGAACATGCAAGTGTATAGCATAAAGTATGCATCCCAACAGAAGTTGGGTTTTAACCCCCCAAAACTGCAAAAAATACAGGTAGTTGACAGAAGTACATAGGAAATAAAGTAACAAGGCCCTACCACCCTGCAATCAGTACACTGAAACTGAAGTTGATTGGCCAGGCTGGCACAAGAGATAGCACCAGATGTCAGACTACTCTAGGAGAGAAATAGAGAAAATTATAAATGTAAACTGAAGCCACTATACATAAACTAAAAAATAGAATATTGGAGAACTGAAACCTGAATGTGTACCACTTTATCTTCTGCATATACCAACCTCATCAAAGGCAGATATTCTGCATCATTTGACCAAACAGCAAAGCCCACTTAACCAAAGAGGTCAGAACAAGTCTTCAGGTCCTTGTCCTTCCCCGTGAACTACAAATATGCACAATCACTGAAGCACTGGAATAAAGAGTAACTCTGAACCACCCTAAAAAGTTAAATTGGCTCACATCCTAACACATGTATGAAAGTTAGGTATGTGCCACTGGCAAGTCACAAATCAACTCAGCTGTAACCCAAAGACTCTCAAAACTTCAGTTCACCCAGTTGTGCTCACTTGACTCCTTTCCCAGTCAGGCCATGCTCACCTGGACCAACTCCCTTCCCTTTCCTATCACAGTATTTTCTGTAGCAATTACAGATAATGTTTTTCTGGAATGTGTATTGGAAGAACATTTACTCTATTTTCTAGGCTAAAACGGGAAACAAAGACATTTGGTATCACATGACCCACTAGACTCCAAGGGCCACCTGCCTGGGGACAATGAGACAGTGGTCAGCCCAACTAGAGTTCCTATCATGACCAGGAAGTGATACAACTGACATCTCTCTTAGTCCATGCTTATTTTATTGTAGCAGTTTTCACGTTGCACTGGACACCACAAATATCTATCAAACTTCTCCTCCTCTGGAGAAGAGGTCATTTTCATTCTCATTTTCTTCAGAGAAAAACAAATTTGTTCAGCTTGAGGTATCCATTAGTTCTGACCTTTGCTGATTTGGAGGGCTACTTCCTCACTGAGTCCATAAAAACACTAATAATTGCCTTTAAATATGGTCTGGAACAGTCCAGTCCTTCCCTGGAGAATCTTTCTGACATCCAGAATGGATTTTGAAGGCCACCTATTCAATCAGATTTCTGCATCACTTGTTAATTGAAACACAATAAGCAACAAACCAAAATATGGAGTGCATGGTGTCAGCTGTTTAGATTCTCAGCTGAGTCAAACTCCACTCCTGTCGCACTCCAGCTGTCCAGCAGGCACTGTGGCATGGCAGCCTACCTCTGCTTCCTTCATGTGCTACAATTTTTTTTTTAAAGATTACAAATAGTAACTACTTGTTGGCTGCACTGTAAGCATTCAGAATGCATCACCTCCTAGCAAAGGCATCACTCTCCATTTTAAAAAATTACAGCAAAAGCTCTCTGGCCCTTCCCCCCAAAACAGTCAACTCTGAGCAAGTTTTTTTATCTTACTATTTGAAGAAGTAGGCTAAAGGTAGTCCCATATTTTAAGAGTAAGGCAAGGATTCAAGAAACTACTGTAAAGGAAATGAAACACAATGTAAATATTTGACTAACAGCTTTTCTTCTGGAATTAGAAACACCTACAGATGCTTCAGTTAACTAATTCCATGTTGTGCTTCACTTCAAAGGAAAACTGCCCTTGAACCCCCCAAATTCATGATTCTCTGAAGGAGCACTCATGTTATGTCTGCATATTACAGACTTGTAATTATATCTGAAGTCACACACCTCAAAAGTCTGGTAATATTAAGAGTTTAAGTATAATTTAAGCTATCAAGAGTTAAATAAGCTGGTCTACTTGCTTCAAGAAACAAGGTAGAAGTTTACTTAAATTCAAGCAAATGCAATGAACTGGTCACCTTATCTTTGGAATATAGGTTTTTCACCCACACACATTAACTTGTCAGATTCTTGGGTTCAAGATCTTTGAGCCCAGGGACAGCCACTATGAAAACATGAGGAGAGCAGCACAGTACCTCATCTTACTCTTTCTGTCTCCTTACTTTTTCCACAGTATCAAACCAAACCACTATCAAAGCAGTTCAGTTATAAGGACAGCAAAGGAAACTTACAGTAGGACTGATGCATACCTGCTATTCAAAGAAAATAAAGCATAAGCTATAAAAAAAAACTGCTGCATCTACTTAGTTTTGTATAGGAGAATAGGAAGAGATCCATTTGCTTTTGTGTTATGCCAGTTTAGTTACAAAACGAAAACAAAACAAAGCACACCATCTACAACTAGAGGGGTGGGGGGGTTAAAAATCAAGACACAGTTACAGAGCAGCTGATGAAGCCACTCCAGAGCTCCAGAACAATAAAAATCAATCAGTACCAATCAGTGCCATCAGCTGCACTCCAAAGTGCAGCACTGCAAGAACTCCCCTGGTGTGTGTGCATCACTGTCTATCTACCACATGCTTCTGCTTGGGCACCTATCACAGCATCCAGAGCTATGAGACAGCTTTAACTGTAAATGAAGTTACCTAAAAGAGACCGGCCTTAAAATCAGGCTGGGAAAGAAAACCCATACAGTTCACATTTTCCTAAAACTTATTTAGGTTCAAACAGCTTAATAAGTACAGAAATACAATCCAGTTTAAATTCATTTAAAGCTTAAATTTCCTGCAATAATTTCTAACTACCACTCAGAGTGTAGAACTGTTAAACTGATCTGGGTGTTCCCATCTTGCTTCCTGTGTTTTGGCTGACATCCTATTTTGCCATCACCATACTGCTTACTGAGTCACTTCTTTTCTTCCAACTGTAGCTTTCTATTTTTACCTAAGCAACAACAGTTTAACCTGCTTCTTTTAATTTTTCGTCACTAAACTAAATCCTAGATCAAGCATTTACATTTTTTCCAGTAAAACCCATTTTCTCTCAACTGTACAAAGAAAAGTGATACTTAAAAACAAATTATGTAAGCTGAATTGTTTCTTGCTCCACAAGGAAATCACAAATTGTGGATTAGGTCAATCACTATGATTTCATTGTCTGTATTTAGTAGCAGGAAAGCAACACCTGAAAAAAAGAGAAGTTTGAGGCTCATTTCAAACTTCAGTTCACCAAGAGTCACAAATCCATTCTAAAACAGTGTACCCTGACACAGGTAAATAAATGCTGAAACATCACTGTAAAGCTGTAAGATTTTCAGTGCTGCAATGTTTAGCACTAAGTCAGTTGGCAGAACAGAGCATAAGCTTTTTGCTGATTCCTAACTGGGTTACTGAAGATGCTACTTGTACCGACACGCTTTAACCAGACAGGTACTGGAAGCAGAGAGGACTTGTCTCAGCTAATGCCTTTACTTAAGCACACATCAGTTCATGTTTTCCTTTGTATTACAGTTTCCTAGACTGTAATTTTCTTAAATGTGACTACACAAAACACTCTGAAGTTGTATTATAATGAAATGAACATGCCTGTCAGGAGCGGACGAAGTAATTTCCGAGTTTTCCCATTCATTCTTCTCTAGCTTTTTACATTTTTCCCCTTGATTAACTCTGCCTAAATCAGATTAGAAATCTGCATGACTCGATAAATGTACCTGAACAGAGAAAGCCCCCAAACCAAACCTCAAACACTAAAAACAACAACAACAACAACAACAACACAACCCACTAACAAACAAAGAAATTAAAAATCCCAACACCACAACAGGATTTCTAATTCTGCAATTTGAAACTATGTTTTGTAGTATCTCTGATAGTTCGTAAAATAAAGCAATTAGGAGAAAACATCTATTTTGGAATAATTATGTGGCATTAAGTGTAGAATAGACACTGCTGTAAATGAAAGGGAATCGAGAGTTTATATCCAGCCTTCACTCCAACCATCAATACAGTAAATAATGTATCAGGATATTTACAAGTATTTACATTTTGCAAAATTACAGTGACAAATTACTGAAATGCTCCTGGTTTAAGTCCCACCCCAGTTCACAGGAAGAAGCAAGGGCAATGTGGAGACCAGACCTAGGCTAGCTTCACAGTCACTGCCACCATAATCTGATACCGCATCCAACATGCTTGCTTTGGGGAGCTGAGGGAGTCGTGTGTCACCCTAGAACAGAAAACAGAGTGTACTTAAGCTTACAGAGTATGTGAAAAACACTTCCTAAGGTGTTTTCTGGGGGTAAAAAACCACCCACAATTAAATGCTTTTATTAAAATACAGATTTCTAAATTTGTTATCTTTTTTTTTTTTTCCCCAGCACACACTTCCTTCACTGGTGTTGAGGACGCTTTCATCAAGGCTTCTCCAGCCAAGGAAATTGCGTTGTAAGATTAGGATAACAACGGCTGATGACTGTCTTCATTACTGCTACTCATCAAGAACCAGCTTAGCAGCAACTACATGGCTGAAGATGCACGGACTGAAAGCTTTCATCAACTTGCTCAACTTTGTAAGCTGTAAATATCACATTGCAGTTGCTCCACAGCTGTTTTGTTTTTAAAGGAAACCAAACCAAACAAAACACAACCATGAAAATGGACATCTATTTGGGTAAGCCTCACCTCTTTCTGAAGGCATACCATCCATACAACAGTTGCAGCAATTAAATACTGGGAAGCCTAACTCCATTTGGAAGCTAAGCCATCCCTCCCATTAAACAGGTTGATGGCAGCTCTGTGTTACATTCCAGCTGTGATGGCTGTTTAAAAAAAAAAAAAGGTAAATAAAAATCCACAACTGATTTTATTTGAGGCCTTACACAACCACCGTTCAGGGCAATAGGCATTGTTTTCTCTTTAGCTTGTTTAACAACACAGCTTGACAAAGATTCAACTATTTGCAGACTTCTGCAATATTTTATACAGAGATTGGTTTCAAGATGGAAAGCAGCAATTTGTGATAATCAATCACTCTCAGATGTTAACTGGAAAACAACATGGGACTTTTTAAAAACCCTACAGTAGGTATTTCAATGCTTATATGCTTATGAGCCCTCTACCTAAGGCATGTTTGAATCTTGTGATGACCAGAGTTTTGCTAATGTGTTACTCAGTTTCTTCCTCAGTAGCTTATCATCTTCACAATATTTGCAAAGATCTTTGGGAACAGTATTCACGGCAGGGTTACATTTGCCAAAACCCACTGGTTTTAAGATTTCCCCACTGACGGTAAAACTTGATCTCTTTGAGGTACTGCATGCTTCATCTCATCACTGGCATAAACTGGTGTTCTTCCCCAAGATCATTGCAAGAAAAGTAAGTCACAACTTCTTGAAAACAAACCACAGTGAATTTGAAAAATGCAACATGAAAACACCGATTCATTTGGGGTGAAATCAGCAGGGATGCTACTGAGGTCAGAGAAATCTCTTGGAAAAAAAAGTACCACGTTGCACATTACGGAAACCCTTCACTAAGCACTCACCCTTCAACACGTTATTGTTGTCAAAGCAAGTGAGGTTTTGTAACTACTAAAGCACTCAGCCCTCCACAGTTTGAAAACTTTCAACAAACACTTATCTTCACACTACAGTCAGATGCCAAACAAACCCAACCAATGTTTCTTGGTAGCCATGGCCTACAGACTCTGAAGTCAGAAACTACTGACTTCAACAAGCTCATTTAAACTGCACAAATGAGATGTCTCAAGTAATTCCTCTTTTCACGATGTACAAAAAGGTGTGAGTGTTAAGACTACTGAGGAACCTCTTATACACAGAAAATCTCCTCAAAGCTACCTAACAGTATCTATTTTTAATAGATATTGCAATTTCTTGGGGGGTTTGTTACCACACTAAACTCAAAACAACAGTAAGCCAGAGAAGGTTGTGGGATGGGGATGAGCAGAAGTCTAGATACTTTGGGTCTGTCTGTATGTGTGTGTTTAAAAACCATCTATGACCCAGTCCACTTTTTCATAAGGTTTTGGTTTTATTAGTAGCATTACAAATTTGATAAGAGTGCAGCAGAGGTGGTATCAGCAACACACCAGCATGGCAACAAGCCCTGTACCCACCCCAAAATGCAACCCCACTCAATTTCAAATAATCTGTTTGTCTTTCATTTTTAAACCCTAGAAAAGAGGAGTTAGTGCAGTTTTCTGGAAAGACCTCATGGACCAGGAATTAAAAATCTGCAACTGTCTAGGCAGTAATAAAGTTTCATCTCAATCCAAACCCTCAGAATATTTATTTAACATGTCTAGATCTATTTCACCTGTGCAAGTGCTGAATAGCTTGATGGATGCAGATTCTGTTACTTTGTTTTCACACAAATGTGAGGAATTGCCAGGATCTAGCTGAGTGACATTTACCTTGTAACAGATCAGATTTACTTTAAAGGTGGGTGGGGTGGGGAAATTAAACTCAAGCATTTAGACCTTTAGTTAGACTTTCCCTTCACACACATATCTTGGAAAGTACCTTTACAAAAACTGGACCCACTTGAACACTGACATTTCAAATAACAAACCTGTTAGCTAACAAAATTTAACCATCCGCTTTCCTTGTCCTAACCATCCTGCCAGGCTTGCATTGCAGCTTTGAAGGCTGCCACAAACATCCAGCCACTGGGCACCTCATGGAACAAAATCAGTTTATGACAATCCTAGATGCAAGATGCTAGTACTAGGTGCCAAAATTAACTCTACCAGAGGAAGAATAATAGTGGTGTATTCATAATGTATCTGTTCAAAACAATTCCTCCTTCTCAAGGGAAAAGTGAGTTCATGGATGACTGCGCGGATGCTGGCACAGACCAAAGACAGGCACAGTAAGGGCCAGCATGCAAAAGTCTCCCTGCACAGTGTTGACCTCAAGTCACCCATCATCCCTGGCCTCAGCTGCAAGTTTATTGGTTGCATGTGTGTTTTGTAACACCCTGTACGCCGCATATTCTTAGAACATACTTTCCAGAGAACCGAAGGGACAGGGCTCACCCCTCTACTCCCAACCCAATCTCGCCACCACCAGCAGCATCCTGCTCCTCAAGATAAACTAGCTAAAATAGTAAAGGATCCAACCTCTATGTTTGTGTGCTCTAAATTCAGGTAACCTGTGAGTCAAGTGACAGAGCAATAAATTATTAGGAAAAACAAACCACTACACTAAAAACAGTGTACACGAGCAGTATATGAAGAACAACACTTGATCCAGTCAAAGCTCATGGCCCACCACAGCCTCTTTTATATTCTGTGCCAAAAACAATTGACATAAGCAAAGGCAAACAAATAAGAGCCAACTTTAGTTCCTCCTTGATAGCTTGCAAACATATACTTAGTCAAAAATATTATAGTGGGGTGGACATGTTGAATCTGGGACCAGCAGAAAAGGTATTAATGTCCAAAGCAAATATTCCCTGAAACTTACACCAGATGTCAAAATTACTTTTGGGAAAATTGCTCTAAGCTGCCTTTGGCTCAGAAATGCCAAAAAGTCACTACCTGCTACACACCAGCTATCAGGACAGTTCAGGCAGCATTAAGGATCCACCCATTATGAATGCTCAAATTGAGCATCAAACAAAAATGCCCACAAACATTATAGAATCCAATTTCCTGATAGATGTACTTCTTTTGACAACCTTTTCAGTCACCATACAGAGATTTTCTGTTAGAAATCAATAAACAAAGTTCATTACTATCAAGTGACAACACCAAATTTTTTGGAAGTAGAGGATCTTTTTTTGAACAGACAAAAGTAGTAAGTGCAGTCAAAAATATTTTAAAAGTTTACACATGACCACCCCGGCTATTACTGTAAACAACTGGCTTTTGCAATCACTTATCTTCAAGAACTAATAAAAAACACAACTGAGAGGTTTTTAGCACAGAACATTTTATTCTTACCATCTGAATTAGTGGCTGATCTTGAATGGAGCAGAATCTGGTATAGGAATCCAGATGATGAGCAATCTGCCCTGTTAATCCCCAGAAAAACGTGCAGACTGGGTTGACTACACCCTTATTTGGTGGGCTGGATTCCTAGGAAATACCATTTAGAGAGCTGCTTTCAGTGAGAGTTGGTTTTGATCTTGACTATGGAAAAACACTGCCTGAAATCCTAATATTTTCCTCAAAAGTAAATTCCTCATAGTCCAAGCCGTGATGAAACTGGAAACACATTCTGCCAGTGGGGACCTCTGGGTCGGGCACAGCGCAGTTGAGAAGCACTGGGCTTCGGCTAGCAGATGGCACTGCCTTATCTGCTTGCTCAGGGAAGCGCCAGCTGTGCTGCAAGATTTCTCACGGAATTTATCACTGAAAATGGATGTTAGAAAGATATGGAAAAGATTATGCCTCACTAGCATCCAGCCTTGAGAAAAGAGTACATCTGGTCAGTGTCTAACAGGAAACCGTATTTTTCTGTTGTCTTTTTTGCCCTCTCAATGTCATCTTTCATCACAAGCAAACGGGGGTTTTTGTTTTTCAAACTGTGTGGCTCACTGTTGAAGTAAACTTCCAATTAGCCTCTGACTACTTTTAATCACTTGCACTTCCTCCCCCGTGTTGTCCTACAGACTGGAAGAACACTCTTGATGCAAATTGACTCTGCTTTCCTGCTTCTCTGTTACAATGATAAAGGCTTGTTAGCCCGTAGCTGGGAGCACAGTTTATCTGTCTCATCAGTATCATCCCTTTGTTCCCTCACAGCCCTCTCTTGGAAGTCATTGATCTCATGTTTGATACTTGCAAAAGGTCTGAGGTGAGGAGGGTCTTTTGTTCCGTACTTGTATAATAACCAGCAAAAACAGTATCTGAACCTGCGTCTTCATTTGTATCACAAGTAACAAATTATAATCTCAGAGGTAAGAACTGCAGGAATTTGCTTTCCTTCTCTTTAGAAGCAGTATTATGACTGAGTTACACACCTGGAGGCTGAAGAATTCCCTGATCCATCTAGACAATCAAACACATTAATACGATGCACTCTGGAAATGCAGGTTGAAAATATAAAGGCTTTCTACACATCCCACATGAAGGACTGACTTCATTCTGTAAAGAAGCTACTGTTGTAGTGTGAAACCCACAGGCATAGATGTACCTCACAAAACCAGCAAGAGCTGAAGAAACTATGTGTTCATAACAGCACTGATAAAACAACTACAACAGGGTGTTTATGCTCTATGAGAAGTGACCTGTGGCCTTGTTCACAGCTTTCCCAGGGGACAAGAACAAAACCTCCTCAGAAGCACTTCCTCTAGCAGTTTCACTGCCATGAAACCAATACCAATACTACTTTGTGTGTCCTATGCTAAAAAGGCATCCTGAACCTTCTATTTTGAATTCAATTACAGTAGATATGGGAACTGTAAAAATATCTTATAAAAACAAGGATGACAGCACTTGGGGTCCTTCTGCATCCTGCTCCCAGCAGCCAAAGGCAAGGACCTTAGCAAAAGAGAATGGACAAAGTAGGGCTGTAGCTGTATTTCTCCAGCATACTCCTCCAGTCTTCAACAGTTGAACCAAACAGGCAGAGAAAGTCTAATGTTGTCTAGTGGCAAACAGCTGCAGCCCACTCCCATAGCCCCACCACAGACCTCCACTGTCCTACAGTGACATTACCCTACTCCCACCAGGGAGAACAAATGCCTGACTGCAAGTGTACAGATGCAAGGCCATACTCACCCCATGAGCTACAGGTTGCTCTTTGTTTCTCTCTACCATGCCTAGGACAAATACATAGAATTTCCTACCTTCTTCTCCCTTCCTGCTTACAATGCTATTTGAATTGCAGTAGGAAATTTTCATATGAAGCTAAAATGAGAAAGATTCAGACAGATATGCTCCGATTATAAACGTCCAAGTTTAGAGTAATGCTTTAGCTGCCAAGAATTTTAAAGTACACAGTACTTCAGACATTTTTTTAGAAAGATCTTATAGGAACTAAAATACTCAAGGCCTCTAGGAATTCATGTCCACATTCTATTAGTTTACGTTTTCTCCTCCTCCAGCTGGTCTGCTTTGCCTTTCAAAATTTATTTTAAAGCTGTAAAATCAACAAGTTATCTTCAGTTTCATAAACTTTGCTAAAACTGGAGAGTAAAAGACGTGTTAGTTGCCATGGCAGCAGTGAAGAGTTGCTGGGTCAGGATGCAGAGAACTTCTCTTGTTCTGTCTGATCATTTGCATCAGAAGTTCTGCCATCTGTTACTAACTATTTAACAACGGTCTTGCTTGTTAGCACTGGTGCTTGCTATTTAAGTTTGCAGAATCTCTATCTTAAGCCATTTTGTGAATCTCCTAATTAACGTGGAAACTCATCTGAGAGCTCAGGTATCTTTCAGGTACGACGACCACTATTATTTACATTTGTTCAATGTTCTTTCTCACCAAGGAAAAAAGCATACACGTATGCAGACACCTGCCTCTGGAAGCAGCAGATTTATTGTTAAAAGACATCCATTTGAAAAGAATTTCGGACAGCAGATGATGTGGCTGAACTGTTTACTAGCTGTATACGTTAAGAAAACAAAACCTTAGCTCTCACATTTCCGAACTTAGAATTTTCAAGGTAAAAATCGTTTACCTTATTCTTGACTTCACTATCTTCATTCAAATCTTTATGACCTACAGCAAGATACTGAGTCTGAATCTACACCTAGGAAAGCAGGCCAGTCTTGTTTCTCCTCACTCATCATGCTCTCAGAAGAAAGTGGGAGGCTGTACAATGGCAAGAGGGAAACAACACAACTGTTTCTTTTACTGTTCTAAAAACTACTTCACAACCAAAAAGTAATAAAATAAAATCAGTATTATTAGGAGCACAAAAGAGGTCTTCAGCAGGAAGACCTTGCTTCAATCATTTAACACCTGAAACACTGCTTCAGGTATGCTGAGAGCACTGTTCACAGGTGCAGCCAATAAATCTCAGATCCTCTAAACTTATGAATTGGAAGAAAAATCTGAAGAGTATTTACACAGGAATATGGAAACAGAGTTGCAGAGCATCAGAAGAATAATTTGTACATCTAAATAACAAATACTATTTTCCAGGCTAGTCTTTAATTCAGATGACAAGCAGACCAGCAGCCTATTACATTCACCAGCAATCTCAGTGTGGTAAGATCCGATGAAGAGACAGCACTGGATGATGTGATGGATCCAATACAATGCACATGATACTGTATCAAAACAAGAAGCTAGACAGTTTCGTTACTTCTGGTTTCAATGAGAACAACACAACTAAACAGCTTAGAAGTGTCTGAAAAAGCTTTTCCTCCAACATGTTCAGGAAGAGTCTCCATTACAGATACTCAACTCCACCTGTGAAGGCTTGGTGAATTATATCCAGTGCAGCTTTCTGACTATCAAACCAAGTCAACTCCAGAGACATCCTTCAGCTCCAAGAAGCTATGCAAACACTGACAGCATATCTAAGCCCAAGATAAATAGAGTCACCCTAGGGAAGAACTGCTAAGCATATTTTCTACCTACATATGAGGCACCTAATAATGCTAGTGAGCTGCATTCTTTATTTCCCCAGAACGACAGAAAAAACAAGACCATGAGAAGCAAACCAAATGGTGCAAATGCACTGTTAATAAGGAATATTCACAAGGAGAAGAGATAGAAACAGTTGTGAATTCAAGAATTTTATTTTCACGGACAACATATTAAACATTAGACATATAGTACACAGGTTAAGTAGGATCTCATAACTCAACTTTATTACAGCATCATGTCAGTTAGAAATCACACATACAAGATGAAAACTTCTGCAGCTATCAGGGTACTTTAAAAAGCACAATGAAAAAAAAAAAGCACAGAACTTGTTAGGCAGTGTCCTCAGGTATAGAATGTAGACTAAGAATCCCATTATTTCTCTCAAATAAAGACAGACAACAAAACAAAAGCCCAAAGCAAGCTATTTCCATGGTATCTGACCTCTTCTACTGCAGTTTCTGTACTCTGTCTTCTCTTTGAGCTTTCCTACTTCAGCTCCCTAAGCTTTGATGTTACAGCCTCTTCATTGTCATCTAAGCAGTGGTTAATTAATCTTGTGGAACTTTGTCAGAACATGTTTGACCACCCAAAATTCTCCTCCTAGCTAGTGAGACTCCCTCCAGCTTCAGTAGGTTTCTTTCAGTATTTGCAGTCCAGATTATTTAGAGGGTGGGGAGAAGGGAAAGGAATAAGGCTAGCAGACCAAAGGCAGAGGCTGTACTTCTTCATTTGAAGTGCAAGGAGCTCTGGAAGAACACAGATGAAACTGATGTTGGTAGAGCAGTTTCTCAGGCAATTTTCCCAACACTATTAACCTTCACCTACAAGACCTGCCCTTAAGTGGTTATATAGTAACCTGCAAAAGTAAAAAAGTTACAGAACAGACAATATATTCTTCCAGTTTAAAAAACTTCTGGGACAATGGCCAGACCCATGAAATTGTTTTTAAAGTTTATTTGGGAGGATAAATAAGGACATTACAACTCTCAAGCTGTGCAAAAGACTGCTCATTCTATAATGGACACCAGAGCCTACTATGGAATTTTGAATGAGTAAAACAAAAGAAATTTTTGATAGTTTTATAACTGAACTGTGTCACACAGCACAATTCAGCTATTTACAAGTTTCATGTTCTAAGTCATGTTACTAAGATTTAATGGTCTTCTGGTACTCAAAATAATTGTTACATAGGGTCAAAGTTTAAAGGCTTAACAGAACTTCCATCAAGAATGTAGTTTGCCTCCCTCTCAATTAAGATATGGCAATTTTCTGGGTAACAAAATAGCAGACATTAAGACATTTAAAAATTAATATATGCAAATATGAAATGTCATTTTGTCCTCAAAAATTCCTTACTACTTTGTAAAGCAATGCTTCTGTGATTCAAAGCCAATATTCCCACACAAGCCACAAGAGTACACTAGTGGAATTGTTCCTCCTCCTGTATCAGGAGGTGAACATCTCATGTCAGCAGGCTCACTTCAGCTAGAACTCCAGTACCTTTCAGAGCAATACCCACAAGCTCTAGACCCAGGATGAAAATATATGCAAGTACTGGGTCAGGACAACGTTTGCATCTTTACAGAACAGGTTTGCATAAAAATGAACAGATAATCCTCAATTCAGCATTGAGTTCAGTATGGTATTTAATTAACTTTATATGTAGCCCAAAGTTGAACAACCAGTAAACTGCTAATTCAAAATATGCACTTTTAGTTTCCCCAAAGCTGACATATTTGCATCAACTTCATTTGCCCCAAGACATGTAGTGGCAAAGGGCTGATGATACTTTCATGCATTGTTTTCTAATCGAAATCAAAATACTGTTATGAGTTTCCTCCTGCTGGAGCAAAGGCGGGGTGGAGGGGAAGAGCGCAACTTGACCTACATAACCAGGCACAGAAGAAACTCAGTTAAGCTTTAGGGTGTTTCGGGGAAAGGGGAGAGGCTTTTTCTCCTTAACAATGAAAAATCAAGCAGTTACATATGGATACACTAACTACAACTGTTAGCAGATTTGACATTTAAATAGATGCCTCACTTTTAAGGCTTAAAAATATCCCCCCTCCTGCTCCAGACCATTTAATGTCCTTGCCCCAACAATGTAATGAATTAACAGAGTTATGGGGGGGGGGGGGAGAAGGGGGAGGGGTGTGAGGGAAGACCAAAACCCAAAAAACCTGAAACAACCACACACACAAAACTCCAACCTTTCCTCGGCTGAGTACAGGGAACGGAAAGAGGAACATGTGGTGCAACTGTTTGTTTTCTAAAGGAGCGATTTACAGACTAAGCACAACAGACTTCGTCTCAGCCGGAGAGGCAAACCGGTGTGGACGGATTTAAAAATCACCTCTCACAAGAAAACACCACCACACAATTAAGGCAGATTACTCTATTACTCTCTTTCACACTGTCTGAGCTTGTTTCAAAGCCGGGCAGACTGTCCGGCCCCGTGCTACCTACGAGTGCCCCCAGTGCCGCCCCTCGCCGCGGATCACATTAAATCACACCCTCGGCCGCATCAGCGGCGGACACCTCAGGTTTGGGAGCGCGGGTGCCGCAGCTCGGTCCCGCTCCAGGCCACCCCGCAGCCAGCCCATCTCGGGGAGGGCGCCCGGTTCCCCGCCGGTACACACCTTCTCGGCGCGGCCCCGTGCTCCCGCAGCCAGCCCCGCCGGCGCGCCGGCGCGGTGCCCGCGGCATCCTCCACAAAGGAGGCAGAGTAGGGGTGAGCATAGCAACAGGCCCGGGCGCCGATTGGCCCCGCCGGGCGAGCGCCGGCCTCCTCGGCGGCTGGGCTCGGCTCCGCCCGCCGCCGCCGCTCCGGGGCTGGGCCGCGGGAACCCACCCTCGAGGCGCAGGCTGGCCGGCTCGGGCACGCACTGCCCCCTGCCCGGGGCACTCGCAGACCCCCAACCCCCGCGGGCCCACGGGGACAGGAGCCGCTGGCACGCCGACACCGACACTTCGTCCCAATTCCTTATCAGGGGTGATGTAAAAGCTCCCCGAGCCCCAGCTCTGCCTCAGCAGCAGCGCTCGGCCCAGGGGCACACGGGCATCCTGCCACCTGCACCAGCAGCAAACAGTTCAAGCTCAGAACAGCTTCCCAGCAGCCGTACGTTGGCACAACACGCTTAATGTTCACACACAGCACCAGTTTTGCAGAGCCAGCCCCGAGCAGCAGTGCATGCGAGGTGATGAATATTTACATCTGGAGTGGAAAAAGCCGCCCGCCCGTCCTCTCGCTGGCCAGCACTTTCCCCGCAGCACTTTTTCCACTGCTGGGCTCGGTGTCCCCCCCGGTAGCGGCTAGGATGCCTTACCCCTAACCCTGAGAGCAGCAGGAGAGCCTGGCACTGGCTCTTTGCCTTTCTATTTTTCTTAAACCCACCTCCTGAGCGCCCTACTTCAGTTTTTTATTACACCCTTCTCCATTTTTTAGGGGTACTTTTGAGGACTGGTTTATAAGATTGTTTAAAGAAAGTAGTCTTGAAACTGCATTACTCTAGCTGCAGTCTAAACAACACGCTGGCCACATTAAACTATTTCATCCAGTTCCTACCTATTTACATGAACTCATTAATATGATCAGCCACCCTCAAAAAAAAAATCTCATCCTAACCATGTCACAAAACAAGACTAAAATCCTTGTTCTCTAATTAAATGCAATTAAACTATGCAAAGTCCAGATAAAACTAGATGTCACAACTACAGTCACAATCCATTAGCACTCACTAACTCATTGAACAGCATGGAAAACACACTTGCTTCACAGAACAAGGACTTTTACCCACTCATGTTTCAGAGAGCTGTGGCTGTGAGAAAACACAGCCTCCACACACTTGTTATAGCAGACATTTGATCAAGGAAAGGTTGGATATCTTTTAGGGGTTGACCCATCTACAGCTCATGCCTTACAGAAAGTCATATGCAAAACGTGGTATGTCATTAGTCACTGACATTCAAGCTTCCTGCATATTTTATCTCAAGTTTGCTTTCCATTTTTCTTCCATGCAACATTTACTCCTACAAAAACGCTGTGGTTTACATAGTTGTCTGAAAAAAAACCCCACACCCAAAGTTCTCTTAAGCAACCACCTAGGCTTTGAAAAAAGGACTCAGATGATTTGCCGTGCCATACTTATTCACTACCCATGGGAGGGGAAGAGCAATGTTTAACTCTCTGGTAAACATGGCATGTTTAAAAGTTATGCTAACAAAAGGCAGTAGCAACAACCCCTGTCTATTCCCATGGGCGCTGGCAGAGACAGTATCAGGAGCCTCCATTCGTTTTTACAGTCCAACTGACCTACCTGGTATAATGCTCCTAAACACTCTCCCCATACCGGGATACTGGAGTGTAACCACAAAGATCCTTTTCACACCTGGTATTCTTCAAGAACAGTAAAAATGGGACAGCATGTTGACAACTCCAGCTTAAGCTTACAGTCCCAAGACAGCTGAGGATGAGCTTGGTGCTGTAAATGACTGGCCTAATGTGCTCAATTTAGCAACTGTGATATTAGAAATTGAAGCATAATACTAATTTATTAGTTTATTCTCATACTGTTCCACAAATGGTGGACAAGTTCACCATATAAAGAGCAGTGTGCTCTTGCAGCCAAGAAGGCCAATGGTATCCTAGAAGATACTAAGAAATTAAGAAGAGTATGGCCAGAAGGCTGATGGAGGTTCACCTCCTCCCCTTTGCTGCTCTAGTGAGGCCACATCTGGAGTACTGGGTCCAGTTCTGGGCTCCCCAGTTCAAGAGAGACAAGAAACTACTAGAGAAAGTTCCATGGAGGGCTAACAATGATGAAGAGACTGAAGCACCTAAGGAGAGACCTGGGGCTGTTTAGCCTGGAGAACACAGAGGGGATCTTCTCAAAGCTTATCAACATCTAGAGGCTTGAATCAGCCTCTTTTCAATACAGTTGTGCCCAGTGATAGGACAAGGGGCAACAGGTACAAACCGGAACACAGGAAGTTCAACCTCAACATCAGGGAAATTTTTCTTTATTGTACAGGCGCTGGAGCACTGGAATGGGCTGCCTGGAGAGGTTGTGAAGTCCCCTTCTCTGGAGGCTTTCAAAACCCACCTGCACACATTCCTGTGTGACCTGCCCTAGGTGATCCTGTTTTGGACCCCTTCCAACCCCTACCATTCTGTGAAATTCCAGCAGGGACACAAGATACATATGATATCAGGCCATAGTTGGCATGACTGAACATAAGAGAATACAGTAGCACGGGACATCTATCCTAAGCTGCATATTCCATCATTATAAAGTAGATGCATTTCAGCTACTACCAATACCCTTGCAGTTTTAATACACTGCAAAATTATGAGTAATAAGCAAGATAGAAGGTGAATTGAAATACAGTCTACCACAAACAGGGTAACACTTATTAAAATTTTTAAAATGAAGTCTTGATAAGAATGGACTATCCCATGAGAATATATTCTTATTCCATAAAAATGGATTACCCCAACACAGACGTTAGGAATAAGCAATCCTACACATTTCACAAAGCAGGAAATCACTGCCAATTGTGGTTCATCTCAGTATGAAGTCAACTATGCATCAATTCAGAGGCATGTGCCACTAGACATAACTGGCACCATTCCTACATTGCAAAAAAACACCCAACTTCAGAGTTTGGAGGGCTGTGCCACAGCATAGGATATCTATCTTGCAGTGAGCTAGTTTAGAAAAACACTAGCTCAGATTCCAGCCCTGCCTTGTGCACATGACCCCTGAGGAGTGAAGCAGAAGTGACTTCATGGCACCTTATGTTTACACAGCCAAGTTGCAGAAACAAGCTGAAAACAAACCACACTTCTACCAATACATCCCTTGCTTGAACCAATCATTTTGGACCGAGTTATTAATTTCCAGAACGCAGAAATACTAAACACTCATGTGGACAACCCTGTTCCCCCTCTCCCCCAACAGATGCTCAATTCCTCAGAACAAAACTTGATGCTTGCAAGGCATGTTAAAAAGCTGATAAGATACACCATTCACAGTCTTTTCCTTTTTTTCCCCTGATGTTTAAACTCAAACTTCTTGAGTGAGAACGACTACAGTCTACAGCATACCTAAAAGAGTTGGAATCATCAGATGCTAACAATTCCACTATGATCTTAAAACACACAGAGAGGGGAAAAAAAAATAAGAATCAGTGCATACCATAAAGCTGCTCAATATTTCATGCTAGAAGCTTAACTAGCAATGAATGTGGCCAGCTTACAAAACATGTCATAGAACATTTATGAACAGCTATTATATATTCACAACATGAAGATGGGATGAAAGAACATACAATGCAAATAAAGTATCATCACTTAACCTTTTCTCTCTAGTGGATCCAAAATACTTGCTCACAGAAACTCATTAATTCCGCAAGACTATCAGTCAGACACATCTCAAGGCAGTACAATAATAGCTAGTTATGCCAATTTTAGCGAACTCAAGATGAGGCAGATGTGTATCCTAGCAGTTTTACACCGATTTCCTGACCTTTACCTTCAATTTCTGTTAGTGACTTTTACTTGTAACTTTACAGAAACTGCACTGGAAAAAAGAAGAAGGAAAAAAAAGGCATCAACCCACGTATCAAAAATTTGCTCTGCTAACACAGATGTAACACCTTTAGCAAGTAGTCATCACAGATACTACTTCTAACCACTCTCACTGCCCCTCCAAGTCTGCAGACAAAGCCTTCTACTACCAAACTTGCATACCTGCTTCAAAGTGCAGAGTTGCAGCCATGGTTTGTTTCACTTCCATTGTTGGGCTACTGCCCTGGCAGGCAACCAAGGAGAACAATACCTGGCATGGAAGAAGGGCTTCCCATCACACTGAAAAAAAGCCTGCTGACTACAGCTCTTCCTGCACCTTTCCTTCTCCTTCCCCCGACCCTCAGAAGAAACCACCATCTCCCTACAACCTCTTATTGTGATACTAACTGTAATGAGGATAGGGGCTAATACCATCCTCAACACAGCTGATGTTCTCTCTCTGCCCTTCCCTTTCCCATCATGCCCAACAAGATGATACTTACTCATCACCCTGAGAAAAAATGAATATACTGCAGCACAGAGAAGCACAGAACGTGCACTACTCGTAGTCTCACTAAAAAGTTCACAATCCACAAGAAGTTAACAAAAGACTTCCTTACCAACCTGGCTCCCTAGGATCTTAATGGAAAAAGAAAAATCCTTAACTTCACATGAAACACAATATAAAACAGATGACATGGCTCATGTGCAACCAGAGACTCCTTATTTCAGATACATTCTCTTTTTTGTTATACCTCAGATGAAAATCCAACTTGTTTTTCACCCTGGGAATAAAAAAGTCATGCTTGGCAACAGGTTTGGGAAATGCATTGGTAACTGTTAAGAGAAAACTGTAAGTCCCCCATGGTTACTGGGTACTACATACCTCAAGAGTGTGATTGGATGCCTTCCCACCAAAGGAAAAGTGGTCAAATCAAAATCTGTGTGTATGGTGGAAGTTGCTCTTGCAGAAGCAAAGTTATCCAGAAGACTTCTCACTAAGACTATTTTGTTTACCTTTATTCATAATAAAGGTTCTTACATTCAGAACAGACATGAGAGTATCATTAATATTTCACATATGTGGAGTGCTTCCTTCTCCATGTATTCATCTGCCTCCAATAATTTAACACACAGCTCTCCCCTCAAAATTACCCCAGAGAACCTCCTCATACTATTCTATTACATCAGTATGTTTTGAGTCAACATAACATAGTAATACCATCCTAGATAGCAATTCTAAATAGCTTTGGTCCCAAAGCTAACACTCAAAAGGTGAATGTGACAATCACTAGCCAAAAGAACTAGTCAGGTCCATTTAACCCAGAAGAATATTAATATAAGCAAGTGTGATTTGATTTGCTCATAATAATAATGAATTATTAAGAACAAATGGAAAATTTTCACGACCATCTTACAACTCAATTACACAGTTTACAAGTAGACTGTATTTTAAAAAAAATAAATAAAAAAACCCCACACCAAACAAACAACTCTTCCAGTCTCAATACAGCTATGCATTGGAGATCACTACCTGCACGTGGCTTTGGCTGGGTGCTTACAGCTACAGTCATCCCACCCTGCACGGGACCAGCAGAATAAGGAATATGTAATGACTATGAGGTCTTCCAAAGTCCAACTACCTACCCAAGTCCAAGAAGCATTCTTCTGCATTTGCTTTCACATAGCTTTATAGACATCCTTAATTGCCTACTTATACATGAAGTTTTTGTACTCAGCAGTACAAAGGTAACCATGCATTTCTAAAACAACTTTAAAACTAGCTTCATGTGTATAAATATTAAATACAAGTGACCTGCAAAGACTGAACAATTTACCACCACCTTGAAAGACAACTATGTGAAACACCTTAAAAAAAACAAAAATCTATTAAAAGATCAGTTTACCAAGTATCACATCAGAATGGTAAAACAGTTATTATAGTTATCATTACTGTTAGACTACAAGACCTCCCTGACTAAAAGAACAGCTAGTAACTGCCAGACTGTCGTCCTAAACTTGTTGCCATAGGACAAAAGGCTGTGGCTATTTCACCACGATTTAACATCTGCTATTAGTAGACGTTTGTCAACATAACAAAGGAACATTTTGCAAACAGTGAAGCAGACAGAGCAAGTTCTTCTAACAAATGTCATATAGCTGGTTTGTTCCTGTCAGTTACTGTGTTTTCATGGAAGATTTCTAATTTTAATAAGCAGAAATTCATTTGGCAACAAACTTGTATCTCTCATGAGATCTGTATTTATAAATGTTAGCTTATTTTTAAAAACATTGAGAAGCTGGCAGAGCTCAGATCCAATAATAGTTTCAACACTGACCTCAACAACAAAGTCTAATCCCATATGCTTCAGCTCAGGGCATGCCAGTTTCTCACTTCAGCAAGTAAAGAATATGGTCATAAGGGTCAATTGTATAGCCTAAGCCTACAGGCTTGGCACATCCACAAAGCCCCAAAATATCCACACATATATGCTGCTCCCACACCATCCATTTTAGTAACAAGAGCCCCTCTGAAAGTGGCTAGTAGGGACACCACCAACTAAACAAAATGAAAATGCCTGTTTACTAGTATAGCTTTGCACTCTGAGGAACCAGCATGAAGTGAAGAGCACCAATAATAGCACTCTTCCAACCCACTTCTACATAAGCAGCCATTTTTACCCAACTTAATTTTTTTTTTTTTTCAGAAATACCTAAAAGCTAAGAATTCTAAGTTGGGATTTTTTGTAGTAGAATTCAATAAAAACACACATACTCCCATTTCTTGGGTGCAAGGACAAAGCTGTATTGGAAGCATCTAGACACCATCTTCAATTAAAGAAAAAGCTTCTATTCCTTTCACTCATCCTCATGCACTGTATCTATATATTATGTGTTATCAGGACAAATCTCTCTCCCCAAAGAGCTAGATGGCTTCATGCCTTATAAATGGAATCTGGGTGTTATATCTTGACCACCTGTCAGTTTGGTTGGGTTTTTTTTATCCTGAACAGTTTCAGGTTTTCTTTCTTTTAAAGAATAAGCTGGTTTTATTTTAAAGTAATCCCCACAGGAAAAGCAGAACCCCACACACACCCTTTCCTGCCCCAGCTGAGCCTCCCTCACCACACACACCTTCCCACACGTGCCCCTGAGCAGGGAACGTATTGCCAGCACAGTTTCCTCCCAGGCCAGGGAGCACCGTCACTTCCAGCTTATTACCACCCAGCCAGCACTTACCTGTGGCAACCAAGCCCGAAGCGTTGCCCAAACGCTTTTGGACTGACAGCTTCACTAAGCAGGAAGCACCTCACTTCCAGTTTATGACTTTGTTTACTGGCTACATCGTTCCACCATGGAAAAGTTTAAGTGCTTCATGACATTTCACTGAGAAGATCTTATAAAATTCAAGTGTGTATCACAGGGCAATATAGGACACAAACACCACTTATCCTTTTCCAAAAGAGAGTTTCACTTCCTGATCTACATACTCTGTTGCACATCATCTGTGCTCAAAAAGTTTCCACAAAATCTTTCATGGATTTAGTAGAAAACATAAAATTAAGCCTTGTTTTTAAAAACAAGGACCTTACTCCGAGCTCTTAACTTAAAAACTAATTTCATAACCATACACACTGCTTCAGCCTACTTCCCCTCAATCTCATGGCTCCTCATCCTTACTCCTCAGAATATGAAGAAAAGCATTCCTTCAACATCTTCACTAACCTCTCCTCACAGACACATCCAGAAATCCTCCAAGTGCATTTCCAACAAGAGGTAGTAAACAGAATTTTTTTGAACCCCAATGGGTATCTCTTTCCATACCAAACGACCAAAGAAACTGGGAGAAAGTCTCCTAACCCAGTTACTACGAACAGACCCAGAGTCATATATCCAAGTTTAACTTGCAAGGGAAGAAGAAAAAAGCAGTGTTCCTCTCTTGTAGGCAGAAGGGCATTTCTTTAAATTAGGATAGTATCAAGGAGGAAAATAATCCTTCTGAAAGTAAGGGACAACCACTTTTTGTTTATTTTTTAAGTGAAAACTGAGTAGTTTCTACACAGAACATACATATCAGAGGCATCAACAAAGCAAGGTAGTAAAAAAGTAAGGAAAGACTAGAATAAGGTGATAAAACCCAGCCAGGATGCATTTAGAGACAAACAAGCCTGTCTTCCTCCTTTAACTGATCATTCATGCAGTGAGGGGGAGGGAGGAGGAAGAAGCAGTAACTCTGAGCTATTTACACTATAGTAAAACTTTTGATGTCTTGTAACATTCCCACAGTAAAATACGACTATACTGTAGATTCATCTAAACCACAAGATTTTTTTCCAGTTGTGCACCAAGTGTACTCCAAGAGTACATAACAAAGCCTTCTGAGCTTGGCAGCAAGCTATCACCCTGACATTATGCAATGTTTTCATTAACTCTGATGGTGAAACTGTGTGTTTATACATTTATGAACAAAGCTGAACTGGAAGAGTTTGCTACGAAGCCTAGTTCTGTCTTCCAAACTCAATAAACTGGCGAAGCGATCAGAAGTCATTAGAACGAAGTTCAATAGAAGCAAGAGCAAAGCTCTGTACTTCAGAAAGGAAGCAGCAGTCCAAACAAGCAACATGAAGCAGCTGACTAGGCAGCTGTACTGCAGAAACTAAATCGTGTTGATATCACGATCAAAGCTAGGTAAGCTGATATGTTGTTACTGCAGAAAGACACGCACACAAAAACAAATAACAAACCACACAAAAAAAAAGACAACAACAACAACAAAAAAAACCCTCAAACATCACTCCACAAGCACTGATTGTAATAAAGGGAGACCAATCATTCTTTTCTCTGGCACTGGTGAAGCCTCAGCTGAAGCACTCTGCTTTAAAAATGGCAGGAAAGGTAAAGCCCAGCAGCAGCCACCCCTGTATTAGATGCTCTCTAGACCTGGTAGAGAAGCAGTTATGTGAAAGTGCTCAGAGCAACCACTACCCTCCCACATGGACACCCCACCTGAGGGGTAGGTCTTGACTGATTCACGTGTCCTGTGAATGACCTGTGCTTTTCCATGGCAAAGTCCACACTTTTACCTTCAAACCTCTCTTCCTCACTTGCAGAACTGCTCCATGGGTTTGCCATGCAACAGTCCACATTCCATCTCCTCCATACTGCCTTCATATATTGCATGTTTATATGTGTAATTTTCAAACTTCGTTATAAAGGGAGGTATGTACCTTAGGGGGAAATCGCCCTTTTTTTCTTCATTTCTGCTTAGCCCTCTATAGAAATTTGAATGGTCTATAACATTCCCACTGTTACAAAAAGTAGTTGCACACTCACATCTGCCCCTTCTCCTGCATCACTCATTTTTGCTGGTGGTGAGAATCTTGCTGATAGTATGAAAAAGGCACACATTCTTTCAATGTGCATAGGGATCTTATGATGTACAATTTAAATACTAGCTCTGAGAACCCCATATCTCTGCTCCAATTCTGATATATTTGTAAGAATGAAAAAAATATATATATTAAGCCTTTTTAAGTCTGCCTCTTGACATTTCACTTGATGTGTCCAGCAGTCTTCTCAGGATTTGGAGGGTCTGTAGAAAAGTGAAGGCTGCAGCAGGCTGACTGGCCTGCTTCTCCCCTGTCCTTTGCTGTTAATTTGGGACGACTGGAAGCAGGTGACTGCACACTTGACTGCTTGTATCCTGTGGTGCAGCTGCTATGCAGAAAGCAACACATGTAAACATTAACAAGATTTGTGCCTCCTAAGAGTCTCCGTGAGCCACATGAGGCATTTAGGCAGCACTTTTGCACCCCTTTGTGCAAGGTACATTAGCACATCGTTAAGCTAGAAGTATCTACTAAAATGGCTCCAGTGTTTGGCAAGGTCTAGATTTATTTCAAGATTTTTGTTAATGGTCTTAAAAGAATTTCGAAATGTTATTTCTGAAGGTTTTCACCCAGTTTCTAAGAAGACATTTTACAAAATGGACAGGAATCTCAATTTATTGTCATCTTAAGGAAAAAAGCCAAAAACAACACAACCACCTAAGAGCTCGCTTTCTTTATAAATTTGGTTCCCTTGGTTGGTTAAAAAAGGCATCTGATCACTTACACAGCATCTAAAAAGTGTTTCCAAGTCCTAAGTTTTTCTGCCTAAAGATTAAACGAATAGACAAAGGTCACATAGAGGTTTTGAGCATTTTAAAACTGCAAATATTGACTTGGGCTTTACCTGGATATTTTGAAAATTTGTTTCACTTGAACAGTAAATAGTTTTCAGGCTTCAAGGTTTGGTATTAAAAATCTAAAGAGATCCTAAAAATAACCTGCCTTGCTGCAATCAATCAGGTGAAGGTTTAAGCAATTAAGAAGCGTGTAAAGGTGAAAAAAAGCCCATTTCAAATCTGTAGTACTTAAACCCCATTAATTTACACGTTTATGATCATTTCTGTACTACCTGTGCTATAGTCACACCATATAATCCTTACAGCACATACATGTAAGAAATCCACCTAAGCATGGTCACTCAGGCAGTGTCACTATTAGAAAACCTATCATTAACAAACTTAATTAGTATGTGTATGTCATGTAAGTGTTAGTATGCAATACACGGATATCAAAGCTATGTAAAAATGTTTCTCAAAACACCAACGTGATTATAACACAAAAGAATGTGTTTTTAAAACTGAAAGCAACCGGATAAACAATAGAAGAATCAAAATTTTAAGAAACCCAAATACCTACGCAAGTTTGTGGTTTTGGGGGTTTTGGGGTTTTTTTTTGTGTCTTCTGGTTTTTTTTCTTAATTTACACTCGATTCTACAACGAGCATTGTTGAGATTTGCTTAAAAAACAATATTGCTTTAACGAGCAGCAATCAATAACCGCTGCTCATGGCTCAAAATAGAAGTCATGACATATTTTCACCTCTAGGGGCGTCAGTAGCTGTTGCCATACTGCAAAAGAGCTGAAGTGTTACAAACACAGACGTAGGCAGTCGGCTTTATTTTTCTGTAAAACCAGATGTCAGTAATTCAGATAAGATGTAACCAAATGACAGTGAAAAAAACAGTATTGCCACACACTTGTTATGATGTATCTCCTTTATAACCGGAGCAAAAGCCCACTGTCAGATTACAAAACACAGATGGAAGTTATGGTTATTTTCAGTATGTTTTCCAGCCACATTTTGACATTTTTGTCCATGCGTTGGCATTGTCCGTCGATGCCCGGTTAGCCTTTGACCACCTCTCGCCTTGGCACTGCAGCTCTGTGCTAATGAGCCAGCTACATTTGACACATGAACTGCACCATTCCGCCAGCAAAAGCGGCTTGCGACGGTGTTTGTCTCCCTCCCGTGCAACCGAGACAATGGAGAGCTGAAGGGCAGGCAGGGCCTGGGGCCGTTCACCACCTTCGCTGGGTACCTGACAGTATTCCTCTCACCAGCATTTCCCGAGTTGAACCCAAGTAGCTAGTAGCTGGTTCCTCTCCCACCCCCCAAAATGACAAGGCAGGGGATAAGGGCACAGAGCTTTAATACGGAAACGGAACACAGGGCTACTTCTAATCCTAGAAACAAAAGAAAGATCTTGATAAACCGCTTACCTCGTTCCGGCTTCATTTTCTCTGGTTCCTCAGAGAGGTCTGTAAGGAGCCGAAGTGCTCTACCGCTCTCCCCACGGAGACCGGCTGTCGCTGCCTCCAGCTAGCGATATTAACGATTTTTCCCGTGTAAAAAGAAGCACCCGGAGGCCGGCCGCGCCGCCGGGGCTCACCCGCCCCCGTCGCTCCAGCTGGGCCGGCCGGCAGGCAGGCAAGCAAGCAAGCAAGCTAGCTGGCGGGGCCGGCCGGGGAGCTAAGCGCTGATGGCCTCTCCCCGCGCCCGGCCACGGTGTCCTTCCGTGACACGGCGCCGACCGGGGCTATTTATAACCTGCTGGGGAAAAGATCCCACAACAACAGACCTCAGCTCACCCCCTGCTCTGAGTCACCGCGGCCCCGGGCGATGGCAGCCCCGGCCGGAGTCCCCTCCCTCCCGCCTGCCCCAAAGAGGGCAGCGAGTAGTATCCCCCCAACCCCACCCCGCAAGCCCCCCAGCCCGCGGCCCCTGCCTCGTCACCGGCCGGCGGCTGGCGGCGGGGGCTGCCCGGCACCTTCATCCCTGGCCCCACCGCTGCCGCCCGGGCTGCCGGGCCGTGCCCCCCACGCTTTGCCTCGGTCAGACAGCCCGCCCCTCCCGCCGTCGCGGAGCACTGCTTTCCATGGCTCTGCCTCCTGCCCTTCCTCCTCCTCCTCGCCGCTGACTAACTCCCCTCCTCTCCGTCAGGCACTCCCCGCCTCCCGCCGAGTGGGTCACACACATCACAGCCCAAGGGCGGGCTGGACAACGTAAGGTAAGGCAAGGCAAGGCAAGGCAAGGCAAGGCAAGGCAAGGCAAGGCAAGGCAAGGCAAGGCAAGGCAAGGCAAGGCAGAACAGGGCAGAGTAGCTGAGCCGTAGGGAACAATCCACGGGAAACCTGCTGCGCGCGGACGCCTTGATAGCAGGCGGCAAAGCAAAGCACCCTCCGCGGCCGCGGGAGCCCTCTCGGCTCCACGCCCACCCCCTGCTCATCCCGCCCTCCGGCCGCGTCACGTGCACGGCAGCGGCCAATCCTCTGGCTGCACTTCCTGCCTGGCTGTCGCCCGCCGAGCAACGTGGTTGCCATGGCAGCAGAGCGCCGGCCCGGCTCGGGTGTGCAGCCGGCAGCCTGAGCCACTCAGCGGGGAGCGCGACCGCCGGTATTTTGGCCGCACGCTAGCCTACTGCGCTGCGAACGGCACTACCGCGGTTTGTCCGTTTATCTACACCGCAGCCCCCCGCCCCTGCTTTCCACCCATCCCAAGTATTTAGCTGGCAGGTTCTCGTTCTGCGGTCCCTCACTCACCTGGCTCCGACGGGGCTGCCGCGGCACTTCAGCCCTTTTCCCGCGAAGGGCCTTCCCCGCACTGCCGTTAGCCGCTCGCCGGCTCTTCCTCTCCGCCCCGGACAGCTGCACGGGCGCTGTCACGCTGCCTCCCCCTGCTTGCAAAAGGACGTGTGCCCATGCCCGTAGGGGTGGATGTACATATATAGGCGTCTGCTGAGCGGTGATTCAAAGCATCAACTGCCTGATCCGCCTCAGGTTGAGCTCCTCGCCCTCTCACACCGCCCAACCAAATGAGCTGCAAAGGAGGTGAAGGAGGTCTTGTTTGTGACTGTGGCCCCTGGGCAGGCCGCTGCCCTGATGCTTTCCCCTCAGGGGCTTCACAGACTGCCCTGCCCGGGAGCGCTGTGCTTGACGCTCACTTCACACTGATAGCTGTTTCCTGCGGAGTGACAATAGAGTCAGATGGGCTGTAGTTACACAACCACCTTAATCTAGCAGAAATTAAAGTTTCCACGAAAAGGCCGGGCCTGCCTCTCCCCTTATTTCAAGGCCTCCGTGGCTGTCCATCAAAGCAGGCCAGGACCCTGGGCTGCCGACCGCAAACCTTCCCTGGGCTTGCAATCTCTTATGCGCGCCAAGCCCGCTCTGTCTGCGTGCAGGTACACTGCTAACGCCGCCGCGGAAAACGAAGGCACAAGGTGTGATAGGGCATCCTCTTTCAGCAGGGGCCCAGATCTGTGCGGGCTAAAGCGGCTGTGGTGTCATGGCCTCCTCACAGTCACCTGGAGACGGTACTAGGGCCAGGGAAAGCACCACAGACGGCTCTGTTATGCTGAGTTTCACTCGAAAAAGACAGATGATACAGACTTCTCTTACTTTAATGCGGTCCTATAGTTGGGATGCAGAGTTCACTGAACCTTCCATCATTACACTGGCAGTTCCCACCCACTGTGATTGTTGTTTACAAACACTTCCATCTTATCGGCTGAGTCCTGGGGGGGGAGTAGTCACTCCCTACAACAACATGATTTATAAATATTCATGTCTTCTGCCCGTTCTATAGAGAAACAATGGGCACGGGTTAGTCCATTTCACATCCTCTTTGGTGTGCCAGGATCCCTGCAGATGCACACCTGCCTAGGACCTGTTCACACCTAGCCAAGCAGCCACTGAAGGTATGACAAAGAATATACAATCCCAAAACAACTAAATTCTCCACTGTTTGGCACATATGAGCCCTATCTCCCTCTTTCATTTATCAGTAGTACATCATTACCTGGGCGGGTGCGTCACAGAATAAACTGTCCTGTAAACACCTCTCATTTCAGTCATACTATGAAATACATTCCCAAGTAGGAGAGTATCATGTGCAGTGCTTTGATATTACATTCATAAGTACATGAGTGTCACTTCTGTTGCTGTGTGACTGTTGTAGATGTGTTTGGTAATTACAGTTCTAGGAGCTCTCTGCCGGATGCAATATAATTGCAAATGTGGCAATCCAGGATTATAAAAGGAGGAGTCTGACTGAGCAATAAATACTGTAGATGTATGTATATGTGAAGTTGAGCATGACTACCCTGGACATGATTCAGCCGCCTGTCAGATCCTGCTACCAGTGACAGTCATCCTAATGAAAAGTCACATCCTTTAGGCCGCTAATTATTGCTGTAGGACCATGCAAATTAGCTTGTAGCTTGTTCTAATATTGACTCTAATGTTGGTTTTACAGTCAAAATCTGTCTTTCTACTGTTTAACTGCAACTGTAGCTGTTTAACTGTTATGCTTTATGTAGTATGTTTTAATAGCTTGTAAAATCTTTTTATTTTTCAAACAGCTCACCAGACACAAACAGGCCCCAACTTCCAAGAAAACACTCTTTTAACTTATTTTTTTCTGTAGTTTTTTCTTAATTAATGAGAAAAATAGTAAGCGCACAGCTTCCAGTTACTTTGTAGCTCTTAGGACTTAAAGTCAATGGGAAATGTAGGTGCCAGCCTGAAAACTACTTTGAAAATAGGGATATAACTGGAGTAATCCAGGTCTGATGTGCAGTCTTACTTTACATGACTGTGTAGGAGATTTCAGGGTCATTTTTCCCTTGAGTTAGACCATTTCTGGACTCAGACAGAAACAGATATGTCTAAGATACAAACTTCAGTTCCTGCTTCATTTCAGACAAAGAAGAATGGTCTCCCTTTTGACCACATAAACATATAACAGATCTAAAAAAAGCAGAGCAGAAAATTTAGAGGTATTAGAGACATCAAATGATATAATAATTCACATGTAATATTAAAATCAAAATAAAGATAAAAATCTGAATCAAATTGGTGGATTTAGTTTGGCTAAAAAAGCTAAAAATGTTGTTGAACTCGTAACTTTCTTCCCAGTCACTAACTTGATGAGTGCTTCATGAATGCACAGAGAAAAATACGGCATGAGGTGCTTCAACCATGGGAATTTGCTTACACATACTTGAAAATTTTTGAGGACAATGACAATACTGAAATGCATTTCTGACCTCAGGAGCTGAACATCGAACATCTGAAAAGCACATGGCTGCGTTACATATCACACAAAAGCAGGATTACCTTAGAAACACTAACAGCACTGCCAAGTCTAGACCAACGTGTACTTCTGAGAGCACAGGCAGGGATAAAACCAGGTTTCTTATCAGTCTGTGTCTATGGTTGATTAACTTTGGTGTCTAGACAGGTAAGAGCTTAGGCAGCATCCATGCAAAGTGACTCTTGCACACAGTCTCTGGCACTGAAAAGCATGAGTTTTGCTGGCAGATGCTTTCCCAGTGAAGACCTTAGCAGGACCACACAACCTCCTTTGCCTGAAACACATCAGATCTTTCTTTAAATGAACGTTACCCACAAGTGAAGCATGGCTGGAATAAGCCATTAGATTTTAGGAAAATCCCAACTTGGGGCAGCATAACACAGCATTGTCACTTAAGTCTTGTCCAGGTAAAAATGAAATTTAAAAGAAAAAATAAATCAAGATGAATGTATGGCTCTATTTTCTTTCAGAGCTTCAACACTTTGCATTTGTCCCTGCAACCTGGAACAGGGTGTATTTTAGATTCAGCTGTCAAAGAAGTGATCTCTGATGTAGCAGATCAAGATTCCTGCAATTCCTGGAGACAATTACTGTCTGTTAAGTGACTTGACACAACTGATTTTGACAGGGATGCCACCTCTGTGGTACAAAGCCACCACACTTGGGGGAACATTATAGCCAAAGAATGAAGACAATCAGAAGTAGACCAGAAAATATAGTATGAAATAATACAAATTTGAAAGGAGCTAAAAAAGCCTATGAAGAATTGACTGTAACTGAACTGTCACCAGTAGTAACTGCTTTGGAGAGAGCATTAAAATAGAACCGAGTTATGTTCTACAGAGTACTACATGATGAGAACTCTGTGTGCTGAGTACACGCTGATACAGTTATACATAGGGATAGGGACTGAAAGATGTCCAACATTAGCCCATAACAATATTTGGGCATTTAAATAAAGCAGCCTGATTTTGAAAGGAAAACTCATCTCCAGTTCCCATTGACTTCAGCAAAATTGTCAATCCACAGCATTTTTAAAAGCCTGTCCAGCTTGGGTTCCTAATTATAGAATCAGGCACCTAATTTTAGACACCTTTAAAAAAAGATTTTGGCCTACAGTCTCAATTCTTTTCTTGTTACATCAACTCTTCCTGGTATAACTGCATCGAGTAAGTCAATGGAGTGGCTTCTACAGGAAACCTGTCCCATCAATGGAAAATCATCTGTGACAGAGTAGAAACAGCAATGTTTTAGTTTTGTTTCTTAGCAATACAAAAATCATGGTCCTGGTGCTAAGTATTTTGAAGAGAGTGAATAAGTGTAACAAGTTTAAATCAACAAATGCTCTTCTGCTAGACCCTGGTGCTTGTTAACGTAGAGAGATTTATCTTTCCATACAGCTCCTACCAAACCCCTCCATTGCTTAATTTCATGACTAATTGACACCTTCAAAGTAAAAGATATAGCTATTATCATATTCTGACTAAATTCTGTTATTTTTTCCCAAATTCCCTTTTTTAAAATTAGGAAAATTACTTTGTTTGTTTGTTTCTCTCTGTGTCTTCTCAAATTCCTTTATTTTCCAAGTTCTTCCTGGAGACATAGTCAAGACAAAGCTGAGAGAGTGCTATGAGAACAACAGAGCAGTAATTGCACTCCTCTGAAAAGGAAAGCTTAGCCTGCTCCCCAAAAATAATTTCCTGAACTCAACACTTTGCTATTAAACTGTGTTTACATACAGGAGATTCTTTAGTTAGAAGCAACCCAGTCCCTGTCCACTGCTGCTCCTCAAGTTCCCCTGATCACATGGGATACCTTGTGCCTTCTGCACTCTTCTAGCAACACAACAGGAACTTAGCACCTCTCAGGATGGAATCTTTTCCAGAGACTGAGGTCTAGCAGTCAGGCCTTCTTGCCAACAGAAATTAAGCCCTTCCTGTATAACTTATATAATTTCTTCTCTGTTTAGCACAGCTCCTAAAATTATATTTCATAAACCTCATGTGCTTCTTTAGTAACTGATCTGTAATGAATAATTAGATACCAGGTCTGAAATAGTTCTGTCTCATCTGAAGTGGACTAACAATGGAAATGTAGAAGTATGAAGACAAAGGCACAAAAAGGCTCTTCTTTACAAAAAGCCTACCTACCTGTTCTGCCTCAGCAGATACCTACTCAGTAAGGTCACAACAGTTAAGTTTCATTGTATCAGCACTTGACTAACCAGGCAGTAATGCACTGAATATGCTACTTATGAATAGATCATTAATTTCTGAAAGAGAGGGAAACTGCTGTCTTTTACATAGAAGATCTTTTCTGTGGGTGTAATATTCATTCTAGAGTGGAAACACTTTTGTTGGGGTTTTTTCACCAATATTCCTCAAGGACATCGTGCAAGTTCAGTGACGATGAACGCTAACATTACATGATGTTTACCCAGGACTAAGCCTGATGGAAATATTAATCCAAAAGGTATAGATTTCCAGATTCAAATTCAAATTTTTGTAGAAACAGCAAGCTCTGACATTACCTGATCAGGAGCTGCCAAGAGCCACAGCAAGAGAAACAGCAAGATATTGCAAACAGTAGAAGGCTTTAAGAAAATAGATTCACAAGAATTGTTCCAGTCTAGGTCATTTCTCGCCACTCAGCATTCCCAGCTTAATTTTGAGCAGGTATATCCAAGAGCTATACCCCAGTTATTCACTGATCTGGCAGGAATCCAAGTACCCCGTTTATATTATTTATGCTAATTTCAGTGAAAAGTGAACACGTAACAATTGGAAGGAGCTGTTTAGAGTTTTATAATCCTGTCTTTCTATTGCTAATGGCTTGATCTGTCTTGCAGTAATTTCCAGTGCAGTTCTGTACAAGTAATTGCAACGACTTAATTGCTAATGTAACTCCATCTGGTAGGTGTTCATGAAGCTCAACTTCTGACTCCTGTGCCAGCCCCGTTCACTTTCCCCTTCCTGCTGCAGCAGCTGGGTCATCGTTTAGCACAATACCAACGAGTTGGCAGCACATCCCAGCCAGCTCCTCCCACCGAGGCAGCTCTGCTCTGCAGCAGAACTCACATTTACAGCCTTTGCCCTCACGTGCCTCCACTGCTACTGGCTGCTCACGTGGAGCTTGTACTACAAATACCCTTTTGCCAAGTCTTTCCACATGGCTGTCTGCAGATTTGCCATCCTATTCAGCCAGTGTGCATCCTTCCTCACATTAGTACTCATTTCTCAGAAGAGTCCGCCAGCCATAGGCGAAACAGAGCCCCCATCCCTCCAAAGGGCCACCTTGTCATATGCCTTATTCTGTAAGCACAGCTATCACACCTGAGAGACAGCAAGCAGGTTTGCAACACACTGCAGGATTACTACAGCTACCCTGCTGAGTGCACCAAAGTGACACACAACTTTCCACAGGTGTTATAAACGAAAAGGATAATTCGTTTATGTGGAGAAGCAATTATCTTGCTGGAACAACAAGTCCAGCCTATAGTTCCACCCAGGCTAAATTAATACCACAACTCCTACTAGACTTACGAGAGAGTAGGGCAAGAAAGTAGCACATTGTTAGACACAGGGCAATATTTAACATAACCACATACCTGGTTTACAAGAGAAGCTGCATATCATTGGCTAAAGCAGTCAGTGAGTTGTGGCTTATTAAGTGTCAGAGCTATTGCAAAACTGCCATGGCCTTGTTCTAAAAAATGTAGTTGGGTAGTTATTATCCATAGCCCTTCTAATATATCCATGGCCATTTAGTGGTATATACTACATGTTAAAGTAAAGACTGAATGGAAATGACACTGAAAAGAATGTGATGTGTTCACTGGCAGGACTGATTTTTTCAATATAAAAATCTGAAAATTACCCAGATTCAGGTTTTACTGATGCCCAGCTTTTGTTCCTTCCCTCTCCTCCCTTTTTTAGCTAAAGAGTGTTCCTTAAAATTCCACTAATGGTGTCCTGCTGCTATCTTGTAATTGTATAACCTTTAGTGAAGAATACTGTGACTCACCTCTCTCCTTGGCATGGTCATTTATATGAGCCCTGGGCTCTTCATACCTGAAAACTCCTCTGATAAAGATCAAGCCCACATCTCTCACCCCAAGCACAGTGTAAGCTTTACTGTACCTAAACCAAAACAGTATCTCTTTTCCTGAGTCTGACAAAAAGTGAGAGCATAATAGCAACTATGATGAAATAAAAAGATCATTAAAAGCTGGAAACTGAAAGGTCTGATTGTACTTCACTGTGTAAAAAAACAAAAGAGACAAAAAATCTGTGCCAGGCAGATGTCATCAATGGTGAAATCCTTGGCCCATATACAAAGGTCAACTCCCCTTCATACAGCAAGAGCTAGGATTTCAGCTCTGGCTATATTGGGTAGTGCTTCCTTTTCTACTTTCATACTAGATCAATGATAATTTTAATCCTTATGGTTAAGTTATTCTCATGTTTTATAACATTACATGAAGGGGAAAGGAAGTTGACATTCAAGGATCTCAAACAAAGGTGATACAGTATGTGTACTTAAAAATAAACAAAGTTGCAGTAAGATATTAAATTGCTCACCTTTTGATGTCAATTAAAACTTGAAAATTAGAGAGATCACTATACTTATTTATAGCAAAGTCAATCTTTACTTAATTAGGCTAGGTTTATTTTAAACTAGCGATACAGTTGGAACATTGTGGATGTATCTGTACTTATATTGCTTTTGGCTCTTCCTGAATTTCTTCATTAATTTGTTTTCCCTTTAAGTTATTTAACCAAGTTTCTTTCTTTGCACAAAACATGAGCAGCTTCCATGCCTGTGAAACACAGAACCCGATTGTTCTCCTGCTTACACTAGTGCAAATCAGCAGTGATCCCACCAGTCTATAGAATTGCATCAATGTAAAGCTGACATCATAGAGATGGCTATCAAAGCCCTTGTTTCAAAGTTAATTGTTTATTGCTTAAAAAAAGATGAGTACAAAACACATTTGTTCTCCTTCTCAACTGAAATGTCAAAGAAGCATTGCAGTTGTGGCATCCGATCTGTGTGGGATTTGCACATGTGACAAACAGAGCCCTAGTCACAACCCACTGTGCTAAGAGTCCGTTTACCATGATCTGATATTAAGGAAAGGAGGGGATTTGCCCATTTCTTTGCTGTCATTGAGGTGACTTTTTCCACTGTTTGGAGCTAGTAGCAAACTGTCATCAGTTGTCAGCAATAACGTTCTGGCCACAAATATGTGGCCAATTTAAAACCATTCCTCAGCTTTGCTTCACCCAGTCAAGGCTCTGCACATTTAATGCTTTCAATTTTTTCCTTGGAAAAGAAAGAAAGAAGCATCATACCAAGTCTTGCAATCATCCCCCCGCCCCTTTCCCCTCTTTAAAAAAAATAGCTGCAATGTTTGTGAAAAGAACTGAGTGGGGGAATTGGAAAGAGGATACACTCATGGAGGTCTTAGGCTCTGGACTGTCTTAGGAGGCTGCAGTATACTGCAGCATCTTTAGGAGTGCTCTAACTCAGGGCATATGCCTTCCTGCCATAAACCGTGTGCAGCTGACACACCCGAGGCATGGGATGCCATACAGAGGGACTTGGACAGGCTGGAGAAGTAGGACACTGTGAACCTCATGAGATTCATCAAGACCAAGTGCAAGGTCCTGGACAGAGCTCTGTGCAACCTGGTCTAGTTGAAGATATCCCTGCCCAGTGCAGGGAGGTTGGGCTGGATGGCCTTTAAATGTCCCTTCCAATCCCAAGCATTCTGTGATGCTATGACTGTTTCCTCCACGGTTCTGGTCACTGTAGCACTCAGTCTTCATCACTGCTTAGTTATCAGCCCTCTGGATTCACCTCTCATGTTTAAAAATCTGTAAACTGGGTCCTCATTGCAATGGAAATTTGTCTTTGTGAAGCCATCCATTCCCAAACCCCACCCCAGCAGAGGTGAGTCATGCTCACATGGACACTGTGGCAGCTGCTGTGGGACATTTGTGAACTCTACCACCACCATTGTGCTTGTTAAACCATGCACTCACCTGGCTGCTCCTGTTTCCTTTTCCCTCCACAGGAGTACTGTGTGCTGACCAGGAGCACTGGTTTGTTTGCACTGTGGAACTTCCCCTTACAATAGCAGTGTCCTCCAGCTGCACAATAGGCACCCAAAAGCTTTACCTGGCAGCAATTCCTAGGTGGTTGTATAACACCAGCTCAACAATGCTTGCATGGCATTAGCAGGGATTAAGTCTGCATTTGTTACACAAGTCAGAGCCACTCTATCTAATTGACACACTCTACCCCTCAACATTTATCAGAAGTTTCACACATATTGATTTACAAATGACATCCAAACTGAGGTGTTGGCCTTTTTTGCATCATTACTCAAACACCAAAAGTATCAGTGATGATTAGTTCTTTATGTACATATTATTTAGCAAAGCAATAAATCAAGTTATTTGCAAAACAAAGCACCTGAGCTGCACACAGCATGCAGAGAATCATGGAGTGGTTGGGGCTGGAAGACACACTTCAGATTCATCTAGTCCAATCTCCTGCAGTGAGCAGGGCCATCTTCAACTAGATCAGGCTGCTCAGAGCCCCATCCAACCTGACCTGGGATGGTTCCAGGGTGAAGCGTCTACCACCTCTCCAGACAACTCATGTCAGTGTTTCACCACCACCACTGCAAAAAACTCCTTATATTTAGTCTAAATTTCCCCTCTTTTAATTTAAAAACATTAAGATACAGTTTGTGTTGAAGAGAAAATTCAGATTCCCTCACACTTCTCTGGGAGAGGGAATATGTTTTTCCAGTAGTATATAGTTACAAGGAGGAAAATGGGCAAACCAGAGGTGAAGAAAGAAGGGGAAAACACATTAAGTTATAGATGAAAATGAACTGCCGAACGTAGACAGAAGAGCAAGGATGATCAGGTTTGACCAGACAGTCCTAGTCCTTACTGGTTCCACAGATTCTATTCTTACCCACAGTTGCTAGGAATTGCTAGGGCAGCACTGCCAGCACTGACCTCAAAACTGTGGAGCCGGAGAATCCTGAGTGGAGAGGTCTGCATTTGTTCTCGCTTTCAATGAAAGCTAAACAACATTTCATCCTTCCAGGGTATTTGTGTAAAACTCCCAGGCCATGTATCATGTCAGCTGTCATAAAAGCAAGCTCAGTTGAACTGAATAAAAAACATGGCAGGAGCAGAACACGAATGTCTGCCTAGTGCACACAGAAACTATAGCTCTGGAAGGGTCCATGAGGACGATGAATATGTAGTTTGGCTATATAGTTCCTCCATCCTTGACACCAACCCAGCAGCCAGAGCAAGTGGTAGGGACTCATATCCCAACTGACCCTTTCACCTTTGTCCCAGGACAGTACTGGGGAGTGACAAACAATATTGTCAGCACATTAAAGTTTCATGACAGAGCTCTTCCAGGAGGCTGAACCCCCAAAGGAGATTGCTGCCATATGTGGAACACTGGCTGCTTTATGCATAGGAATGAGAAAGGCAATATTTACCTACTGAAATAGCTGGAGCTTAATTGTTTGTTTTTCATGGCATGTAGAGTTTCTGTTGAATAATGAGGCTCCACTGTATGCCACTTGCAGCAGACATAGAAGAGGAAATAATATTTCCATAAAGAGGAAAGGAATGCACAAACAGAGAAGGAAGTTGCCAATGTTCATAATTTAATTTTAAAAATAAATAAATAAATCACTAATTCATGACTTGCTATTGTTAGTTTGTCAGGTATTCAAGAAATTTGGTAACACTAATTTCCCTCCTAGTAATATGGCAAATTAAACCCGCAGTAAACACTGAAAATGCCAAAGGACCAGCTATGGTTCTTGATGTTTACTCTGTGGTAGTTTAAGTATCATTTGTCATTGAAAGAAAACAAAAATAGGACAAAACGTTCAGTCAGAACATAGTGTTCAGAAACACAGGCAGGAAATGAGGATTCACAATGACTACCAGTGAAGAGCTTCATCTTTTCAGTCATTTGGTTTTTATCTGGGGAGACAGTTTGAGGCAATACCGTTTCACTCACTTTTGGCAAAGGAGTAGGCCTTAGAGCACACTTGTATGTCAATGCTTGAAAAGACAGTGTTAAAGACTTCTACAATATCCACCTAGGCTGTATTGGTGCCAGTGAACTTTATGGCGAATGTGTGCTGCTTGGGATGTCCTGAACAGTATTTTCAACATGTATAAATGCAGAATCACAATTAGAGGGTTGTTCTAAATTATAATCTGGATTTTCCAAAAATAAACCCTTCCCTAACCTCTCCCATGCTGGCTTTGCTTGCAGGCCTCTCCTTGGCAGCAGTTCCCCTGACTTCATTTAACTACGGCTGCCTCTGAGGTCGGTTCCAGATTCCTTTCAATCCAGTCAAGAAAATTTGAAATAAGAGAACAGTGTAAGAGTACAGTTTGCTAACTTATAAAAGACCAGGAAAACTGAAAAATTAATAGCAAAGGCTATAAAAAAGAATGAGGAATTAAAAATACATTACTGGAGAAACAGCCCTGTTCCCATTGCTGCTCTGAAGTCACGTGCATGCACGTTTTTGCACTAATGCCTCTTAAACTCACAGATTTTTCCATCTTTTCAGCTTTGGATTTGTCATCAGGTGTTGGCAGATTACATGGAGCAAAAGCTTTCTAAACAGCCTCTTTTGGTTTATATGTATTAATTGCTCATGCTGTCAGCCAGAGGGAGATACATCACCAGTAGGATGGTACATAAAGCCTAATGCTGTCTTTCCGGGGAATATAGGACAATATTCTGATTTTTATAGCACCTTTTTCCTAAGGCCCACAAGGCACATTACAAGTAAGATTAAATTAAGCTTGTCAGCACTGTGTATTGGAAGTAAATATTGCTTTCTCTGTGTGGGAGAAGGGAAACTGAGGCATTAAGTCCCCAGCAAAGCATTTAGCTGCATGCTTTCAAGCCCTTTAAACTTCTCCCATGATTTAATTAAGCACATACTCAAGTGTTTTGCTGGAATAGGGCCTAAGAATGATTCTACAGCAATGCTGCCAATTTAGACTGCATCTGGGAAAACACCACGAGTTCCTCATCACTCACTCGGTTACACGAACTTTTTTCAATCCACTCTTTTCCCTAAAAAGAAGATCATATCTTTCAAGTCTCACCTGCTTGATTCATTGTCACTTGGGCCTGGACAAGTCCGGGCAGGCCCTGTCCTGGCAGGAAACCTGGTTTGCAGAGCTATGTGGGGCACTGAGCTCTGCAGCTCTGCTGCCCATCAGCATGCAGCAATGAAGAAATGCAGTTTGCTGGTGGTGTTCAAGGTGCCAGGCTGCTCTGTTTTGATTAAACACATTGATATGAAATTCTTCATCACTACAGTGTACAGTGGTATTTCCAGTCTGTGAACATTTTTGGTGATTCAGGTTTCTGTTTCTGCTTAAAACCCCATGCAGCAGGACAATGACTGCGGCTTAACTCTGTTTAGATCTAATCACAGGCCTGCCCCAGCTTCCTGCCACAGCTCAGAGGCAGCCATCGTGTCTCAAACCTATGCTTTGGCATCTCTCTTCAATCCTGCTTTCCCCAGATCTGACTGTCATACCTCTGATCACACCGATGTGCTTTTCCATCCCCAGTTCGATTGTTGAACATGCTTGTCTTAGGTTTTAGTTAGGGTACTTGGCTGGAGGGCTTAAGGCAGTTGGCAGCTCTCCAAGGAGCGATGTACCCACTCCATACCTAACCGCAAAGCATTTCTGGGGTGAAATCCTTACAAAACTGGCAGTAAACATCCAAGTACCTTGTATGCTATATTTGTTCTCTCTTTCCTAAGGGCCACTTGCAGGCAGTCGGGTGGGATTGTAGAGATGCTGCAGTTTACAGTGGTGCATTAAAGGGGGCCGAAGTCAGCCCTGATTTTTCGTTTCTACACTGTTTGAACACAGTGGGATTCCTAAGGCTCTTGGAATGAGGGACATAGTGACCACTGACATAGCCACCCCTGTTCACCAGTGTCCAGGAGGTTCTTTAATTAGACACTAGATGTCAGCCCCTTCTCCAGATGTGCCCTTGAACTAACCAAATTATTGAAATTCTGAACACATGTGCCCAGGCCTCCTTCCAGAGCATGGCAGGCTGCAAACTCCCCTGGGGTGCCCAGCTGTGTCAGTGCAGACAGTGAGGACAGAGCCATCCCCTTCCTGCACCCTTGGACTGTGCATGCTGCTGCAGGTACCCAGCACCCTGAAAGCTGGCACCAAGGGCTCAGGGACTCTTTCTGGTGCACCCAGGAGGGATGATTTTTCAGACAGGCCTTCTGGAGGTAGCCAGCTTCAGCTTCCACCATAACATTTCTCTTGTCCTAGAAACACCTAGAGACCTCTGCCCCAGCTTAGGCTTTATTCCACTGGTGCATGAGGCTGTCCTGGATGCACCTCCTGAAGACCTACACTCTCTCAGCAGTGCTTGCCTGGACTAGGGACAGAATTTTTCATGCAAGATGTGGGGAGGCTACAGCAAACAACATGTGGGCAGCTCACGAATGAATACTGAGCTCAGGAAAAAGGGGCAGAATGCAGAGGAATACATGAGCACATGTTTCTGAGCTCAGGGAGCAACCCTAAATGAAAGTTGAGGGTGCCCTCCAGCATGTCAGTTGCTGTCATTCTCCTCTTCATCATCACACCAATGACCATACTAATAGCTAAGTAAAGTGAACTTGTTTCTGCCCCTTATTGCACATGACTTCCTGCAATTTAGTGTTTGCCAAGTGAGACACAATGTAAAATAATAAGTAAAGCATAAGAAAGGAGCAATCTAAATTACTTCCAAGGGCAAGTGCTTTGAAGAAGCAGGGTGGTATAACTCTTCAGGAATTTAACATCTGTTTTTTAATGCATATGACCCTAACTAAGCAAGCCTGATATTGAAACAGTCCTTAAAAATTAATACATAGATAACACATCATTACTAACATTATATATACTCTAATTAAAAAGATAAGGAACATATAATTTCTATTGGTTGTGAATGATGCTTCTTGTGAACTAATTGCTCTAGGTAGGCCTCCTTTAGAATTGAGTGGAGCTGAAAAAGCCACCAGCACCCAGCTGATGGAAAGCCCACTAAAGATCACTGGGCTCTAATTTCTCCCTCCAGAGGTACACACAAACCTCCACCAACTTGAGAAAACTATTGCTAATCCCAAACATTAATATCAGGATGGAAAACACTCAAAACTCACAAAACTGATTTTCAGTGAAAAGGAATTGCAACTGATGATAGAATTTGACATGACTTATGTGCCTCTTGGTTCTGAAGTTTTTAGGGATTACCATCATGAGGGTTTTTTTCAGATTTTCACAATAAGAACAACAGATGAAAGCAACCTACGGAGTTACCATTCTTGCTTCTAGTGTGCCTCTAGTGGTGAGGCTTCAGGGAGAGGCCAGTTTTTGTGAGACTTCTAATATAACTGGGAGCAGGTACTCACATGGATCTGAAGACAAGCTGTTCCCATGAGTCTCTGCAAAGGATTTCCATGGAGAAGGACAGGTTTGAGAACAGACCAGAAGCTCGGGTCAGCCCAGCAACTCATAGTGTAGCTCTCCAGCCAGCCTTGTACTTTATATAGTCTTTTAAACCCCTATAAATAAAATATATGCTCATCATTAGGAATGTAAACTTGTTGCAAAAGGTTCCATTCCTCAATCAGGAGTTTGGCTTATATCAGCTGTAGTAAGAGAAGCCTGATAAAACCTCTGATCCACATCCACCCTCTTTTGCAAGCTGGCTGCCAGAGCTGGGTCTGTGGCTAAAGCCCACCCCTTGCTTCTTCCACTTGTGAATCACCACCTATTCGAGCTGCTCATAGAGGGGTACTGCCCTACCTGCAATCCTGGCCCAATGGAACCATCCCCTTCAGCAGGACCTTTGCATCCCCAGGAGTACCCAGCTGTGGGCTGGGAAGCGGGGATGATAGATGGGTCTGCTTCTGGGACAGGGGCCAGCTTCAGTCTCCAGGGCAGCTGCTAGGCTGCCGTTGTCCTTCACATCCCAAGCACAGAAACCTTTCCTGTTTGGAGACTGCTTTCTGCAGCCCTGTAGGTGCCTTCCATGGAGAGGGCCTAGCTTCCACCTGTTCCCAGCACCCTGCAGTGTGCTTATTTCCTTTATGGAGAAATAGCTTTAAGCTTAGTCATCTCTAGCCCGGCAGGCAGGGGACAGCCAGGAGCCAGGTACTTGTGCATCCTTTTCTGTGTGCCACGGGCCTGATCCACAGCCCAGAAAAAACTATGGGAGCTCCTTCTGCAGTCATTCTGCCTAACTCCAGCATGAATCAGGCCCAGAAATGTCTCACTTCTCCTCAGCACTCTGAATCTTTGTGCTTTCCCTGTGCTGTCTTTTCTGTTTCTACCTGCGCCTCCTCATCTGCACATTTCTATTCTAAATGAATGTGCAGTCTCCCTGTGCCTTAGAAAGCATGGGGTGAGGTCTGCACAAAAAAGAAAGCCGGTAGCTTTTCCTTCTTGTGTAAAGGAACACTTTCAACCATATTTTTCCTTTGGGCTTCCATCCAGAATATTTCCTAAGCAGATTTCTTATCTTGTTGACTCACTTTGGGACTCCAGAAGAGTTGGGTAACTGCAGAAATCAGTCCTGCTGGTAGTAGCTGTGCACTGCCTTATCTCAGTGCATATTCCTGCAGGGAAATCACTTGTGTGTCAGGCAACACAAGCCTGGCTCTGGGGAAAGGTCTTGAGGAGCCCTCTGGGTTGTGATGTGTTGAGGGAGATCCAAGAAGCTGGGTTGGTGCCTCCATATATTTGTCAGTGTGACGCTAACCCCCGCAAGCACTGAGTGCCACACTCTTCTGCAAAAATCCAGACGCTTTTATTTTCTATACCCACTCCTTAACTGCAGCACCTGGTCCCTGTGGCTTAGGCCTGTGCCGGGCAGAGCAGCACAGACAGGTCACAGAAGGGTTGCCCCAGCACCCTGAGCCCTTGGCAGCAGCGCAGCCACCTGCACCTCTGGGCTCCTGCCCACTCTTAACATGGTTGGGCTCTGCCAGGGATTCGCCCTTTCCAGGCTGCTGAGCTGGGCAGTGGAAACAGTTGATGTTTTCCAACGTGAATCACAACAGCTCATTTTCTATTTTAAGTGACTGCTAAGAATATGACAATTTTTCTCTTATTCCTGTAAATCCAGTAACCACATAGTCTTTCATAAACAGTAAAGAAATGCCCAATACAGGATTTAAATTAGATCCAGGAAACCTCTGCTGTCTTTCCCTGTATAGAAGTGGGTTTTAAAATAAAAGGCATTTTGAATGTGGCTTTATAGTCCCAAGATGCAGTCTCAGGTCTGTCATTAGAAGTGTCAAATATCACAGATCTTTGTTTAAAAGGAAATTTACTCAATCTACTTGCATTTTAGTAATATTCTTACACATTTTATGAGTCAAAGCACAGGCAAACAAAGACCAATGTGGAGACAGGATTTGTTCCACTGAAGGGAAGTGAAAGGGCTGCAGCAAGGCAGGAATGGGGATCTCTGGGCTTCAGGCAGGGCTCTGCCCCTGCCCACCTAGGCTGCTTCCTGAGGGAACAGCAGAGGACTGAGAAGAGAAGATGGGAACCTGGGGGTTGGTAATACAGCTAGAAGGTTTTTTTCCACTAGTTGAGGCTCATCCTCACTCATCTGGTTTGTGCCCTTGTCATGGTTTGGGAGACCAATTCTCCCACCATGGGCAAAAATAACAACTCAGACAAATGGATTGCGAAAAATGGTGGAAAGTTTAAATGGAAAAACAAATAAAGCAACAATGAAAGTTTTACAGAGAACCACAAGCACTGTGACAAAAGAGAGAGATCCCAGAGCATACCCAAGAACATCCCATCCCCACCTGGGGGTACACGCAAAGCCCCCCCCCAGGGCTCTTTCTCCCCCCCCCCCCCCCCCAACCCAGCCTTGGGCCTGGGCAGGCCCATGGGAGGCAGCTCACACCATTTTACCTAGGCAGCAGCAGGGGACGAAAGAGAGAGTAAGGACCCTGCGTGGATGTTTTATAGAGAAGCAGAGGATTATGGGTGAAATACCTGGTTTCCTGTGACCACCCAGTGGGCTGGACCCTTTTGGGACCTCCCAGGTGTGGTCTGTGCAGTGGCATCTGGGCCAGCACCCAGCCTAAACCACCACAGCCCTTCACTCTACACAACTTGGAGAGCCTTCTCTCAGCAGATTTTGATCTGTACACTGCAATAAGGCTGCCAAGTGCAATGCAGGTTGGATAAGTCCAGCAATGCCATCCTCCTGTCTCAGGGCTTTAGGTTCTGCTCTTTTCCCACCCTTTCCATAACACACTGAGATATTTCCTATTTTGTGGCACACTGAGATGTTTCCGGGTGTGCAGCACACAGATGCCATTGCTGTTCAGCCTGTGTAGCACACTAAGAGTGCACTGAATTCCTGTGAATTCAGCACAGAACCTCCCCCTCCCCCCCCCCAAATCCACATGGGTGATATCTCTGGAAGGCTGAAGGAGAGGCAAACTGAGCAGGCAACCTACCTGTCAGGAGCTTATCTGTTTCCAGGGACTGATCCCACATCCTCCTCAGTGACTGCAGGGTGGGCAGATAAGGTTGAATGAAGCACACAAGGCAGCACTGAGGGAATCTTGATTGCAGAGGACATGGAAGATCACGGAAAGACCACACAGCAGAACTGGCCCTGGACACATCAGAGTTAGAGGGAATAAAAGTTGCTTGGGATAAGCTCAGTGGATACACCTAGAGAGTGCGGCAGCAAAGCTGCAGCTGCTACCAGTCAGTGTTAAAATCCAAGAGGTAGGAGCAGTGTAGTTGTGCTAATGGAAGACCTTGCACACAGTCAGATGCTTATGTGTAAATATGCCACATCAAGGTCTTTGTGTCTGTGTTTCCCATGTGTAATCAGAGATTTGGTCCATCCAGAGTCAAAAAGTTATGAAACTGCAGCCAGTGATGGTGCCTTGGAAAACGGGGGACTTACACTTGCTAAACCTAAGCCTGAAATAATACTGCAGCTTGTTCTGGCTGCTTTCATCTCCCTGCAAGTGACTGAATATTTTGCTAATGCAGTGAATGAGAAAACCTCACTATTTTGCTTGTTCATCTGAACTAAGGCTCACGTGACAGCAGCACTTGTTCTCATTTTTAGACCTTTACAAACCAATGATTTGCTTGTGATATTTTTCCACTGCAGTCTTGGATACTTTGATTACTTTATTTGATACTTAATCTGTTTGACAAGTTATCAGGAAAGAAGAATTAAGCAACAGTATCCAAAACCTGTATTAAAATAGCAAACTTCCTTGTCATCTCTAAAGCACTTGGAGACAATCTAAGGTTTTTGGAGGCTGCACAGCAGCATGTGCTCATTCCTACACAGAATTTCCATAATTCCTCAATCAATTACCTGGCAAAAGCAGCCATTTTAATCAAAACCCTAAGGGTAGATGAAATCATGAGAAAACACAAGCTTTATTGCAATGGATATTGACTGTAACTCATTAAGATGTTAAGGTATTGACATCCCGCTTGATGAGAAAAATGTCTGATAGCCAGTGTACATAACTGTGTTACAGAGAATGCTGGTATCAACACATCATAATGAGTAACTAATGATGTCTGTGGCCTAACGAGGCGATTAAAGCCGTATCCTTTGATCTATGTCACTGACTTGATTTAATGCCATGCCGAGATTGAATCTCTCTGCACCACTGGGGAGACTCGAGTAATTTGAGTAATTCACTAGCCTTGTCCCCACATCACCAGGGACATGTGTAATAAACAGTTACTTCTGCAGCCAAGTCAGCCCAGGGCAGCACACACTACCAGGGGAGAGGCAGCTGCTCCTTACCTACCAGCAGCCCCTTGCACGGGTCTCTCAACTGTGGGGCGGGGGTCTCACAAAGCCTCCTGCCATGGCCACGAACCTTCCTTTTGCCTTCCAGCCCACACTCCTTTCTGACCAACGTCACTGGCAAATTTTGGATGCATCCTCTGCCAAGAGAAGCTCGTAGACTAATGCTTTGCTACCTTTCATCCAACCCCTTTCTGCCAAGCACAGCAGGGGAGAGTCGCGTCGCACTACCCTGTCAGGTGTTAAGCATCTTGTTAAAACTGTGATTGTCCAGTGGCAGAAAACCTTAAGCACCAGTTCTCTGAGACAGCAACAAAATCACCCGGAGCCTAAACCTGCAAGTGACACCAGAGATGTTAAAGCTTTGACCATGGTCACGTATAAGTCATAGCTTGGCTGATCGTTATTATCAGAAGCTACTGTACTGCTTCCACTTTCTGTTCCCTGCCTCATTAGCCCTCCCCGTGCCCCAAGTTTCAGCTTTTAGCATTCATTGTTAGTTAATAATGTTGACAGCAGCACTGTCCTAACCCACACAGCACACCTGAGCTACCACCACTACCCTAAACATCCAAACACAAAGCCCTGAAGACCTGAGCACACAGCAGCCCACATCTCTCCACATGTAGCAGCTTTGCTTACCAGGCACAGATCCTTCAGCTATGGGAACAGGGTCCAGCTTGAGCAGCCCTTACCAGCCTAGGTTAATCACAGGCAAATGATCTACAGTTCCTGCATCACCTGTGCTGCCACTGCTGCCTGTCCCTGGGAGGGTTTAGGTGGAGGCAAAAACCTCCTTAGCTCCTTGTTCTGGGCAATTGGTTTGTACTCCTCTGCTCACTGTACCTGCCAATCAGTTTCTGCTAGTGTTCAGAAAACACAGTTTGAGAAGCTAATTTTGTGTTTAGGTTTTAGGCACCTGTGCTAAGCCAAGCTGACTCCTCCAAGCATGCTGAGATAAAGGGTGTGCATGGGGGAGTTAAATATAACTCCAACATAAATCTAAAGCTTTAAGATAATGAAGTAATGGGGGAGCTGTTCAGGCTCCTGAACACCCAGTCATCCACAATGATGTAGGCTGCTGGCCTGTACCCACAGCGTGGGCTGGGGATGCTCAAGGACATAGGGCAACAAGCTGCCTCACGGGATGGGAACACCCATGGGAGGGGCCACCATCCAGTGCCTGGAGTCGGGGAGATTAATGACAAAAATTACTCACCTGAGAAGGAAATGTGGGGCAGGAGGTGTAGAGAGAGGTCACCACAAGGGGACCTGCTGCAGCTGTGACAGGCTTTGCCCACATGCTGCCTGCTGTCTTTCCCTGGCCTGTAGGATGAAAGCCTTGGAGAAGGACCCCACAGCTGCCTGGTGAGCTTCAACCTCTGCAGCACCTCCAGATTATTTTTCTAGAGAAAGCATTTTGTGGTTTCACTGGAGGTATTTTTCTCTTCTGTGTTAGGACGTTGTAGACAGCAGGGTATGCTGGAGCCCTTACTTTGCACTGCAGCACTGGCTGGCAGCGTCCCACAGAGCTACTGACCTGAGTCAGTGCTGAGTTACCCCAGGCCTGGCCAGTATGATGCTGTGGAGAGCAAATCCCGTGAGCTCTCCTGGAGACAGAGGACATTTCTGGCTTCCCATCTCCCCTTTGCCTTTGCGCTTGCCCTAAATGTGTGTTGCTGGTGATGCTTTGGTGTCTCTCATGGTCTTGGGATACCAAACCCGTGGAGAGTCCTCTGAACAGATTGTGCTCAGTGCTGGTCCCAGCTTAGCAGTAAAAAGAAATTGCACATCAGGGCACAGGCTCCAGGTGCTTCCAGAGATAAAATATTGTCAGTAGAGTCCAGGCCATCCATCAAAATAAATGTAGCTGATGCCGTGATTTATGGGACAAAGATGAAGGTTTAATCCTCCTCTCAGCAGCGCAACCCGATTTGCAACAAAACCCTGTTAAATTTTGCAGCACACGCTTCATCACTTCATTAGGAGATAGAGAGAAAATGGTTCAATGCATTGCTGAATCTTTTACAGCCAGAGACTCTCCTCCCACCACTCCCGAGTGATGGGTAATCTCTCTGATCAGATCCCCGGGAAAAGACCCCGTGGGATTACAGAGCGCAGAGGCATTAACAACAGTGACAGGAAAGGAATACAATATCCCTTTAAACAATTAAATATTGATCCTGTGGGCCTGAGGTGGACTCCATCACACAAAAGGAAACACCTCCGTGAATTAGTTTGGTGACATCCATACCCTCAGACGATATAAAGGAAACCAAGATTATTTGCCTCACTTATTTTCTTAATGTTTTTTTCCCCTCAATTAGAGAAATGCATCTGGAAAAAGAGCCGTACTGGCCTTTGGGATGCTCAGCACTCGTCTCTCCTGAGTCCACCCTGCTGGGCACCGTGGTGGGAGCTGAGACGGGGAACCCAGGATGCTGAAGCCCAAGGCGCCATTTCACGTCCCCACCCCACAGATGTCCCTCCCGTGACAGCCAAACCCTGCCCTGCTCCCCTGGGCTCAGCCTGGTGCCTTGTGTCTGCACACACGGGGAGACAAAAGAAAGCAAGAAATATCTAAATTTAAAGTGCTGGAAAATCCAACCTTTTATTTACTACATTTTTGTGACTACATAAACGCTGAAACATTGTAACGCTGAAACATTGTAACACTGAAAAGCATGATGACATCATCACTTGCTTTTTTTTTTTCTTTTGCCTTTTTTTTCTTTTTCTTTTTTTTTTTCCTCTCTTTTTTTTTTTTCTCGCTTCTTTTTTTTTTTTCCTTTTTTTTTTTTTTTTTTTTTTTTCTTTTGCTTAGCAAACACAGCAGATGATATTGCACGGCATAAAGTGAGAACAGTAGCAAAGCTTAAATAAAGTAACGTAAGGAAACCGTAACGCAGTACAGGAGATACTCATAACCAAACCAGAATAATGCCTAGCGCATTACACTTGTCGCTACACACAAAAATACAGAAGAAGAAGCGCTTGACTAAGAGAGAGATTGAGGAAATATCAGCAATCAACTGCAATTAGGTACAAGAATCACTTAGTCTGAAATGCAGATGCAACGCATAAACTACTACTGCTTCCTAATGGGCAAACTAAAAATGACAGCAAAGTTGTCTTTTATAAAAATCTTCACTTTGTTTCCTTTTGTGTGGGTTGGTTTTTTTTTTCTTTTATTTTTTCCTCTTTTTTTTTTTTTTTTTTTTTGTTTTTGTTTTGTTTTGTTACATTGCTCTGGAAGAACTCCCTCTTGCTCTCGGAAGATTTCCTACCTCTACGGACCCGGGACTGGTGATTGTCTCTGTGCCCTTGCTGTGTAGCGTTGTCTGGAGCTGGGGGGGCAGAATGGGGCCAGGGGGACTGGGGGTCCTGGGGGTCCCAGGGGTCCCAGGCTCCATCTCAGCTGGGACAGGACTGCAGGCAGGGGGCTATGAAGACAACTACCAAAGCAAGTAAAACAAAATGTTTTAACAACTATTTTTATTTAATACTGTCACTTGGTTCAGACTGCAAAACTAAGGTGGTTCCACAGTGAGGATGCAATAAATGCAAAACAGACTGTGAAAAATCAAACTGTTGGAACAGGAAAAGAAACCGTGTCTCACGTCTCCCTAAGCACAGCTCTGTCCAGTGCTCAATGGCTCATGTGGATTCATATACTAACACCTTGTCTCCCCCTCCATGTGAAGTGTAACTCATTGCATGGCATTAGTTTATGTACTAAAAGCAGACACTTAGCCAATGCTTACCAACAGACCATTTAATGATCCTGCATTTCAGAGCATCTTTATTGCCCCATTTCAATACTTGAAGTATAAAAATGTACCTAGAAAGTGTAACTTCTGACCAAAAAAATCAAACCTTGCCCTTGTTCATCCTTCCCTCCCTCCCTCCACCCTTCCACTATCCCCCCAAAGGAAACCAAGGTACACTTGGAGCTCAGCTACTGTGCAGGGAAAGGAAATATTTACAGCCATCACAAACCATGTCAGTACACAACATTTACTTGAAACAGAATCTAGTCGTTATGCAAAATAAAATACAGGTGAGTGGCATCCTATTTTCTGTGCCATGATGCCATCATCAGCTTTGCAGAATTGTCATTACTTTTAGGGTTTTTTGCTTTACAACTCAAAACTGCTTTTTCGTCCCTGGAGCTGTGGAAGAGGCCAGGGGCAGGTGCAGCGCCCAATCCCCTTGCGGGGATGCTGTGGAGATCCCTGCCCACTGCGGGCCCTGGCTGGAGAGCAGGTGACACAGAGGTGGCCCACAGGTCACCATTGCCTTTAGCACTCTCCAAGCCAGGCTGGCTGAAACTGTCCCACTGCCGCTGCCCCTCCATCGTCCCTGGCACGTCTCAGGGAGGAGAACCTCCCAGCAAAGGCCTTTCCATGAGCAAGGTTCTCAAATTCAAGTCAGCTTTTCTCCCAAGGCTTACGCCCGCTACTTGCGCTACCCGTGCGAATGGCAAAGGAAAACAAAAACTCAGCAAAGTCTCTCACAAATGCCAGTGCTTTAAACATTAAACAACTTTTAAATTCTTTGGATGTGTGGGTCTTACCCACAAAGCAACCTCTCTAGAAAAAGACAAATAAATTAAAGGAAAAACACACTAATAATGCCTTTCTGCTTCCTAAGTGACAAAAGTACTACCTTGAAACACTCATTTTGGCATGTACAAGTTGGGGGGAAGGGAGGCCCGGGGGATAACCTGGCAGTGTTTGTAACACGGGTGGAAGTGCATGCCAAGACAAGGCTGAAGATACACCCTGCAGTCAAGAGAAGCACTCTCCTTCAGTTCATCTCAGCATCAAGAATGAAAAGATTGTAACATAAAGCTTTGGCCATTTTTGAATCTACTATATACAATTATTATTTTTTTTTCCTTTTAAACTACATAGTCATAAATTAAAGCAGTGATTAAATAAGCGTATACAAAATGTAATTAAATTAAAAATCACAGCACATCATAGAGAGAAAATAGGAACCATTTATCACAGCAGAGAATAGGTTTTTTTTTTTTTACCTGTGAAAAGAACATCGACTAGCAAACACAAAGCATCCTGTTTGAAACAAAAGAAATCAAAGCCATGTTTCCCTTTCTTTCATTCATTGCGATCTTTACCCACTTTGAAACACTTCCAGGAATAAGATCTTCCTTGAGTACAACAGAGAAGTTCTGCCCCAAAAAAAAAACACACATTTAAAAAAGGAAAAAAAGAAGAAAAGAAGAAACCCAAACCAAACAATATAAAAGGAATATACAAACAAAACAACCCCTACAAAATAAATAATAATTATAAAGCTTTTTTAAAGTAACCTTAACAATTATCAAACTAGTAAGTTCTGCCTTATCACATAGACTCTCTATACAACATAACCCTAAAGATTTATTACTATGAGGTATTTGGAGGAATTGGTAAAAGCGATGCACGGCCTGTCTGGGCTGAGGGACTCAAGCTTCTCTGGGGGAAAGAAGAGGGAACCTTTGGTTTGTCAGCAAGAAAGTGGAAAAAAACATTTTCCTTTGGTATCAAAGAAAGTTTCATTGCATGGTTGCACGGCAAAAAGCACCACGGTGAAGAATTATTCCTTTTTTCATTAGTGGCCTTTCTAACAGGCTGAGGTATTCAAAGAGTATAAGGTGAGAGATAAAGAGGTCAACAGCGGTTTAACACTTTGGTTCAAGCAAGGCACTCGTCCTATGAGTTTACAAAATTTGCAACATGTTTGCCTAGAGCTTTATTATTATTGTTATCCTTACCATCGTAGTAGTAGCAGTTGTAGCAAGAGAAGTACTTGTAAGGTTATTAGCATTACCATTAAGAATGAAGACTAGGTTACACACTGAGTGAAGGTGAGGAAGGGGGAGGGGGGGGAGGGTAAGGAGGAGGATGAGTTCCCTTTCCAGACTGAGGCCGTGCATGAAAAATCTTTGGTATTCTTTGGTATCATCAATGTGATTAAAATCACCAATGGAAATCGAGTGAGGTAGCGTCTTTGGTTCACACTATAAATAGTAGATTTTTTTACACACTTTTTTTTTTTTTTTTTTTTTTTTTAAACACGTGGAAGTAGCTATTCCTTACCTTTTGCTTCTTTGTCTTTAGCAAATAGTTACCAAATGTATTGTAAAGCTAACCACACCACAATAATAAACCAGGAGGCTAAGCAAAGTCTCAAAATTTAGCCCCTGGGCCTTTGAATGCACCCAAACACAGCGAGATAGAAAAGGGTAAGTGCTTTCTCTTTGTTTGCTAAATGCATAGTTTTCATCCTTATGTACAAAGGAGGAGGAAGAGGAAGAGGATAGGAGGAAGAGTAGTAGAAAGAAGGACTGTTTTTCAGGGTAAAAATGTCTTGTTTACAACGCAAGTGAGGAGAGGTGTCCTAAGACTCTTTGGTATAAGCTCAGTGGTGATTCCGAGCCCCCGGGGCAGCAGCAGCACCTGCTGCCTCTGCGGCCTGATCCTGAAATCCCTCTCAGGAGAAGAGCGGTGCCCACAGGCAGCCCTGGGGCTGGTCCCCAGTGCTGGGGAATTGGGTCATCCCCAGCCACTTCAGCTGCTTGGCAATTTGCTTCTGGCATCGGCTGGAGCAGGAGCAAATTCTCAAGCGAAAGCCCCGTTGCTGGATGGCTTGCTCTTGTGTTTGCTTTACCTGAGTAAGGAGAGGAGGCTGAGGCCCCTGGACAACAAGGTGGGGGCTAACCTAGTGCTATGGGTTGGTCTGAATTTTTTCCTTTTTTTTTTTCCTTTTTGTTTTTTTTTTTTTTTTTTTTTCCTTTTTTTTTTCCCTGTAAAGCTAATAATGCCATTTACAATGGGGCGGATGTGAACAGTTCACCTCTTGGCCAGCCTCCCCTCATGGGTCACTGCAGCCAGGTTTGGATGCAGCCTATGAGCCAGATGTGTGTTCCTAATGCCCTCTTGCCCATGGAGTCATCTTTCACTGATGCTCCCAAACTGTTTCAGGTTCTGCTCCCTCTCCTAACCCTTCCTGGCATACTTTTAGGTCCTTTCGTGGAATTTGAAATTAGTTTTCCATTTTGTCAGGAATGAAGTGAACCAAAAGACTAACACTAATATAGGACAGAGACAGGCTGTCCTGTGTGGTATTGAGTGCAGCAATAGAAAGAAGCTTCCCTTAAGGACACTCTGCTGAGGAATGGCAAGGATCTGAGCCAGGGAGCACCATGTCACCTGTCCACGCTTCAGTCGGTGCAGCTGGGCAGTCTGCTCAGAGGTAAAACAGCTTTACAGGTGGAATGAGCAGTTCCATAGTTATTTGCTTCATGTTTTGAAAAGAATTAAAGAAAACTGTTCTTTGCCTGTTTGAGAGTATGAGGTGCATATTGCTCATGGGAAGAGTGGTTTTGTTCCTAATGGCTTATAAAAACCCAAAAGATTTATATATACTTAAACAGACATGTTCAAAACAAAACAAACCCCAACAAACCCAAAACACTCGAAATCCATAACTTGTGCATCAGTTTTAGTGTGTGTGGATATATGTGTGCACATGTACAAACACACACCCCATAAAGACGTGTGTGCAGACCTATTCAGGGGCTTGCATGTGTGTCTATCAGAGATCCTGACATTGCATATTGGGTGCAAATTTAATGCTGGTATGAAAGTTCTCTTTGGTTTCAGCAAGTAGTCTCTAAAGACAATACAATGGAAATACTAAAAAAATGTGGCAATGTACTTTGAATTTCCCTGCATTCTTAAATTCTCAAGTTTTAAATAAATAAGGCTTTACTTTCTAAACTATAGGTACATTACAAAGCAGTGTTTTGCTGGAAAAAAACTAAAATGTTAGTTATCACTGTCCTTTATTAACCTTACCCTAATGAAACTGCATTCATAAGATACTTTATATGTCAGCTTATTAATGTTTCCATGTCAATTATGTCTCTGTGAGAATGGAACAATTTAAAAGAAAGCCTACTAAAATTTAAGGTAAGCTAGAGACTCAAAAACTCACAGATTGGATTATGTCTTCACAGACAATTGCTTTGTCAGTCTTAAAAAGAGTTTAATATATGCAAATGTGGAGAAATATTCAGTGCCAAAAATCTTGGGTTTATTTCACTTTATTTTGATAAAGAGATATTTCAGCTGTAGCCTAAACACTTACTGGAAATTAACTGTATACCCTGAACCTTGACTAGACCCTGTCCTCTTGGGAAATAACTGGTGCTACACAGTCACTTAACTTTGGTGTGGACGATATTTTCAGTGGGCTTTGTCCCAGAACCCAGTGTTGGCTATTGTTGATGGTGGCTGGATTCTAGTTTACCTTGAATTTTCTTTAACCGTTTTTCCCTTTTTTTTTTTTCTTTTTTTCCTTTTTTGTTTTTTAAAGGGTGTAAGAAAGATTATTTGGTTTTAATCCTTGCGTTGGACCTATACCTGCATATTTGGTTACTCTGGAATTTAACGTACTTAGCAGAATTACTACAGCAATTTGAAACACCAGTTAGAAATCTAACAGGCACACGTATTGGTTTTAAAGTCTATTTTTCCCTTATGCTAAAATTTAATATGCAGATTTGTCACACTTTTCTGTTTAATTTTATCAGAGTAGGAATGGGATGGTTTCTCTTCTACGGGTCTGTTAGCAACAAAGCATTTAAAGCTTTTTAGTTACAAACTTTAAGCTATTTCATGCATTATCCTGATTAATAGATCAGCAAGAAAGAATGCATGGGACAAAAGCTGAGCCTGCTACACACAGATATGATGCCACAAAACATTGGGCTGTAATGGTGTCATGGGAATTTTCAGAGGCACCACAATTTGGCCTTCCAGAAGCACTACCAGAGCTCCTCTTGGAGCTCTTTCCACCGATGTTAACTGATGTTGTACCACTGCTTTCAATAGGAAAAGACCACAGGCCTTCAAAGCTATTGCTATTCCTTTGCCTAGTCAAGTCAATAGGTAAAAAAAAAAAAAGCGCTTACCAATGTCAATGAGTATTGATCAGATGCTGAGCCCTGTGGTTTTACATCTCGTAGCTGCTTCCATTTTTGCATACAAAACGCCTCAGGTCCTCTGTTTGCAGGCTAGATGGCAGAGCTGAGCTGCGTTTACACAGAGCACACGGTTTGCACACAGGGCGGCTCAACGGCTCCCAGCAGCATCAGCCTGGGAGGGTGTAAGGAGGGGACGCACTCAGGATCGCTACGGCGCAATCCCACCCTTGGCTCGCGTTGAAGCCAGTGACAAAAGGGCTCACTGACTTCAACGGAAGCAGCATCCCAGTACCTGTGTGCTGACAGGCTGTGATCTCCTCAGATGACATTCTTTCTTGCCAATCATGGAAAGAAACAATATGTGGTTCTACTAATTGCAAATAACAGTCTTGATTACAAGTTTTATGTGTTATACAGTTAGATTAGTTTATACCTATAACTCTACATAGTATTTTGTGTAAAAATAGCTTTGGAATATTAAAATCATTGCAATAAAATACCTGCAATATAATTATTAAATGTGTTCTTTGGTAGCTAGTTGATTTTTTTTTTTTTAATGGATGGAATAGTTTTCCTTTTTTTTTTTTTTTAAATCTGAACATTCCTTAACAAACAAAGAGAATGCACTGGTTTAGGTACCATTCAAAATTTCTTTGCCTACTTTGAACTTGTTTCCAGGCGTTGCACCGGTTAAGTTCAAACCATGAAACAGCAAAAATCACACTACCGTTCAAATGAATTCAGACGACTCCACGCTTTGTTGGTCGTGCCATGGCACAACACTCTCTGAAGACCAGCCCTGACTAAGTCCCTAACCACTGGCGTGTACGCAGTACAGATACACTATACACCTTCACGGCAATTGCTGTGGAAATGAAGAGCCATATCTGAAGAGATGTCCATTCAATGACAAGAAATCACTATGCTCCAAACCACTAGACAGCCAAGTACGGTGAAGATGATCATGGGTGAAGGTGCTTGACCAGTGGTCTGTTTCTCCTCTCTTTGCATTCCGTTTCGTTCCCTCCATTTTTCTTTCTTCTCCCTCTATTTTTTTTTGCAAGTCGTCGCCCTACTAAAGTGTGTGTCTTAGAACAAAGTCATAATGCAGGTGAAATAAGTCTTTGGTTTCTTTGGACTTATAAATAACTTCTTTTTTTTTTTTTTTTTTTTTTCCTTTTTTTTTTTTTCCCAAATAGTTCTAAGTATAAACCTGCTATGTTGAGGTCCTGGTCTGTCTTTATTTTTTATCATTATTTTTTTTTTTTAAAGCTTTTCCACCGAGGTTTAGTTCGTGGTTATTCCTTCATGCTTTGGTACAAGTGCTTGATGAAGAAGATGAGTTGCCTGAATTGGAGCTGCCCTCGTCTTGCCACTTATCCAGACTCCTCCTCCGTGCATTCATGAAAAAGTTGCTGACGGTGCTCAGCTCCAACCCAAGCTGCTGGGAAATGGTGATTTGTAATTCTTTGGACGGACGCTTATTTTCCTTGAATATTGCATGTAGAGTTCGACGCTGGACATCTGTGAAGACCAACCGAGGCTTTTTGGGTGTATTCCCTCTATCCTTCCCATGCTCTTGTTCTTTCCTCTTGCACGCTGCAAGAAAGGAGAGGATAGTTAGAAAGAGCTGGCAGAGGAACGCAGGGGCATGCAGTATAGGAAAAGACCACCATTGGTGACAGCTTCCAAATGTGGAGAGCATGTATAGCAATTCATTTTCTAACTTATTATAAGCTATAAAACACATAAGAAATAGAAGTTAGAAAATACTTCTGTTATAGCAAAAGCTATTATTGAGAGCTTACATTTTGATAACACACATTAGTGCTGAGAATCTGTGTAAAATGCATATAGGGCAGCCTGGAAATTCACTGAGCCTTAAAGTCAACCTTACCCACTTCTTATTACCTTTATCAGGTATTGTCAGTCCAGTCTGTAATTTTATACTGGCTGAGAGATAAGGAACTTGGAAAAACCAGGGCGATACTACAGTCTTACAGGACAGATGATTATGTATTCTGAACAAAATAAACCACATATTGACATGAAGAACAATAGTATAGTAAATCTTCCTCTTAGAACTTTGTCTTATTTCATTATCGTCCTTTTTTTCCCTTTCAGAACATTATTTTGCTCTACATGATTAAAGGGCACTTTCAATTTGAAATCTGCCTTGCAGATCAACAGGATGGGAGGGCAAATCCCAGATACCTCCTGCCAGCCTTAAACTGTCTGCCAGTTCATCTTGTTAGGATAAAGGTTTCTTTGGGAGGCTAGATTTCTCTGCCTCACAGTCAAAAGAGTCTGAAGTTGTCTGTCACACTTTTTTTTTCTCTGACAATGTGCTTTGACACTGATTTAGAGAGGAATTTCTAAAGGTCTAAAGGTAATATGGGTGTTTGTGCTTGTCTGGTCCTGATTTCTGTGGTGATCAGTGCTGATTATATGAAGAGTTTTGTGCTGTCTCCACCTATTCCAAGGTTATCTGAATGAAAACAGCAAATTAGTTTACAAAGGTCTTCCTGCCTCTTTTACTGCTACTGACAGCCAGCCTTGGCATGAGAGTTTAACTGCTTGAGGAAGGTATAAAAATAGTCATCCACCTTTTGTATCTGAGAGACAGCAACTGTACAGATCAGAGAGCAAGATTCAAGAGATGCAAAGGCGCCTTCTGCTGACCCAGGAAGGCAGGGACCAAGACACTAGTATCTCAACCCCTTCTGAGGAGAAGCTTTTGAAGAGCTACTTAACAATATATATTCCAGCTACACATTCTTTCAGAAGCAATGACACAATCAAATGGACTAGGATGCCAAACTCCTATCTTCTACAGTTATTTTTATCTGAAAACCTTTGAAGAGCACTTTGAAGTTACATCCAGACCTCTAAACCACTGGAACTTCCAGGCAGAAAAAGAGGTTTGCACACACAAGTGAGCCCCCACCAGAATCAAGCTGCTGAATTCACTGTGGGAATCAGTGCCTACTGAAATAATTCCACATCCCCACTGAAAGTTAACATTGATAAGAGTTAAAAATATTTTTGCAAGAATAGTATATTACTTACTGACAAATGCTAGAAATGAGGAGCAAAGACTGTATCAACAGCATCTCAACTCTCTATACATGTCTAACCATTTGATGATCCTGTGAAAGAAGCTGCAGCTCAGTTCCATAACTACCTCAGCCTCCAGCTCTGACTCCGACCCTTCTGTTTGTGGGCTCATGCAGAAAAGGAGATGAAGCAAACTCAGGTAATGTTTGTCATGTCCAGTGCTTCATTTCTGCTCACACAGCTTTACATTTCCTTTTTCAAATAGTTCTAAATATAAACTTGCTATGTTGACTACACAAATTCCAGCTTTCACCTAGGCACTGTCCAGATCATCGTTTGTCACAAGACCCTAACTACACAAATAGAAGAGTGGTCTGAGTAAACACCATATGATGCTTCCATGGGAATCATCATATCACAAATCACAGTCACAGCAGAGAAACAAAGCTATTGCAATTAGCAGTGTAAATCTCTAGGGTTTCAATCACAAACTAGTAATGTTTGCGAACAATTAATAATAGTAATCAAATAATGAGTTCTCTGAAATCAAAGAGAATAACAAAAAAAACCAAACCCTAACTATATATTATGAAACTAATTTGCTTAACATGTCCTCCTGAGCCTATGCTCATTTCCTGAAATGTAATACTTCTGAATAATTATGTCCTTAGAAGATATCCCAAACGCTACAACATATCTTGCTTCTCAACTTCAGTTGTACAAGAGACTTCATAATTACTGCTGGTAACATCACAGAGGTAAGAAAAAAGTGCTCATTGCTGGGCAGAATAAAATATATCTCATCCAATCTGATACAAATAACCCAACTTTAGTCTTTTGCAAATAAAACTTCATTTCAGTCAAGCCCATCAGAAAGTGAGTGTTGAGATTCCCACGGTGGTTCCTGGAGAAGCTGGGAGCCATCCCTTCCTCCTGCAGACCAGTGTGGACCTTATATTTTAACAAACTATCATGCAGAACTGTTGGTTTCCTAAGGCTTGATCCACACTCACAGGGAGCAGGTGAAGATAAGCTCTAGTTTAGCCTGTGTAGTAAGACAGTTCTTGTCCTCACATTTCAGCTGGAGTTCTACATTAAATTGAGGACTAATGATGTGTTAGTTCAGGGACTGAGAAATTGACGCAATTGCAATTTGGGACCTTATCTGAAACACAACACATTCAATCCTTGCTGGCCACTGCACAGCCCCAACTGCCGAAACCAAGGCAGTCAGTGCTCCTGGCAGAGCAGCCCGGTTTGGACTCTTAGTCCCCCTGTACCCCCAGCATCTGCTGAGCAGCACACTGGGTCTGTCTCTGCCCAGCATTGCTTCCAGAGCCTTTTATCACCTGGGGGAGGCTGGAAATACCTTCAAAATCTGAATTGTTTTCAGGCAGTGCAAAAGTTGTTTCCTTTTCAGCTCTCCTCCTGTTAGTATTTGCCAGAGCTAGATCAAAGGCGAAATTTTCCCAATATGCTTAATTATTCAAAAAGCCCTTGCAAAGAGTCCTGCCAGGCCTGGAGTTGTGAGCATCAAGAGTGGATACCACCTCTCATCTTCTGCCTTGTCTAGACTCAGGAATATTAATAGCACTTAAAAATAAATAATGGTGATACTGAAAAACCGTAATAGGGTTTCCTTAAGATCATTTTCCCTGCACTGGAGCAAATCAATTTTAATAATAAATTGTAGCTTCCGCCTTGCCAGAGAACAAATGTACACCATGGGATAAAATTTGCTCCAGCATGAAGAGTCGGCTGAGAGCAGGCAGAGAGGCCAGCCAGCTCACACTACCAGAGCTGACAAATTGGGGCCAACCAGATCAGTGACAGCGGCCTGTGCTCAACCCAGGTGACGCTCAGACAAAGCACTACACCTGCTTGGGCAGGTCCTTCTCTAATGCTGGTAAGGATATCCTCTGAAATCAGAGTCTCCAGAAACACCAAATATTTTTTGGGGGAAAACACCAGAGCCTCTCTTCAAAACTGTTTATCACACACCTTCAATCTGGATTTTATTTCACACAGCAGAAGGTAGTAAAAGTAGTTGCATTGATGTCCCTCCTGCCCATAAGCACTGTGAGAGGACCTTCTCCCAAAGCACAGAAGCTGAATTCAGGTGCTCTGTGGGGTGCTGTGCTCCCCAGATGCACACACACTGTCCTTGCATGCTGCCCTCACTCCCTGCTGCAGGCAGCTGGGCTCTATTGTCTCTGGGCTGCCCCAGCTGAGTGATGCTCCTGGTGATGCCTTTTGAAAAAGCCTTAAGAAAGTCTAGTTAAGAAAAGAGCAAAACAGAGGATAAAGAAAGAGCAACACATGTGCAGATATGACAATACAAGATTATCAGCACCAGAAGGAGCCTTATAAATCCACAGCTGAACTCTGGCCTCTTCTAGTCACTTCCATCTTCCTCTGCCCTGAACAACAGATATTTTTGACACTTGCAATTCTCCTGATACAGTCCATCAATCTATTTTTGTTTCCATTTGTTCCTTCTAAGCTGCCCAAGGGATTTGGCCGAGCTCACTTGCCAAACCGTGTAAGGTCTGAATGTCTCATTGAGGCTCTGTTGCCTGTGCATGGCATGGAACCGAGGCCTCACTACTGCAGCTCCACCATCTGTTGCTGCTCTTCTGCTGTGCCTGGCTGGCCCTGGCTCTGTGCAGCACAGTAGGATCAGTCCTGCTCTGCTGGGAGTGCCAGCAGGATCATGTCCCCTATGGAAACACGCTAATTGCATCTCTATGTTGAGATAGTGAAGAGGGTGTTTTGCCCACCTGTGATGTGAACCACACTCTTCTGTCAGTTTGAAAGTCAAGATTACAATAAGCTCAGGTGTTAACCCTGGTGCTTGATTTAGTCTTTCATCCCTAGAGGGTGGATTTCTTTTTAAAATCTAAAGAAAGAAACCATGATTACCATAAATCAATTTTCAGGAGCACTTGGTGAATACACATGTGCCTAGTTGTATCTGTCAAATGTGAATTTTCCTTTCCAAAAATCAGAACCAAACAATGAAACCAGTAAAACTCTTAATAAATTTGTTTTCTGATGGATTGTTTGGAGCACATAATAAAATACCACCACAAGTTCTGCTGACTGCTCTTTAGAAAAATTAGCAAGAGAGCAGGGGGAGCAACAAGGGAAAACCCTATCTGGCAAACCCCACGCCAAGCCCATGGCTAGCTGTGAAGGCAGAGGACCACTGTCACTGTCATTGCTCTTGTAGTGGCCCAATACATCGCCATCACTGAGTGCACATTCTGTAACATAGGACAGAAAAGCAGCAGATGCTGAAGAAGATGGATTTAGGGGGTTCAGACTCTAATTTAGCATTTAGAGAGCTGTGCTCTTACATGCATGCTGACAGGCTGTGGCAGGGGCCAGGCTCTCCAAAAGGTCACACTGATCACCAGCTGGCCACAGCAGTGCTCATAACTCCAGGACACACACAACAGCCATAACTGTGTTTTTGACCATACAAAGTGTCTAGAAGGGGAGAAGGGACACAGGACAGCAAGACGAGAGCATGCCTGCCCAAGTGCACTGCCACAGCATAGCACTACAGCTCTTCATACAGTCCCACCAGTGCCTTGATCTGAGTCTCCTCACACCATGGAGGAGGAAGCCACAGTGGAACTCCACTTACAGTGAGCCTTTTCTTCTGTTTATGAACAGGTCAGGTCCAAAACAAGGAGACACATACACAACAATGTCTTCAGCCATGCTAAATTCAGGGTCTGGCAGACATGGGGAACAGACCATGTGCTGGCCACCAGCAATGGGATGGGAGCCTTTCACCCTGAGGTGACAGGTCATGTGTCCAGCTCTGGCTCAGGTCACTGCTGACCACAAGCCATTATTACTAGATGTCCATAGAGTGCCCCATACTAGATGAGGCAGCAGTCTTGGTTCAGCTCCCCCTGAGCAGATTCACACCACACTAATTTCCATCACACTTGACAAATTATTTGACACCAATTAGCACTGTGGCTGGAAGGTTGAGCCTGATGCTACAGACAGAAGTCTGTAGGAACAGATTTTATTGCTGAAATGTTCATTTTGGGGAACATAGAGAACTGATGATCTCTCGTGACTATGGGTTCAGCTCTGTCTTGCCTGAGGAGGCACCTTCTGGTTGCTCCACAGCACAAGGTAAACTCAACACTGAGGTCTGGGGTCATCACCACCACCCTCATCCTTATTGATTGTGAGCACTGTATTTTCTACAGACAGATAAGAGGAAAAAAAGAAAGCAAAAACCAAAACAAACTGCTTTATTCTTCTCTCAAAGACTTCAGTGTGAAATTCCCAGAAAGCAATGGGGAGTTAACAAGCCAACAGCTTTGCCGCTGTTTCTTGTGAGTGGGAAAACCCCAATAAATGATGCTGCCCAGCTCAAAGAAGTGCTGACAAAAGCCCTATGTTTCTGAGTGTGACATGGCAGAGGCAAAGAGGTATATTTTAGACTGACTTGAGGCAGTTCTCAACAGTTTTGTGACAATTATCTTCTCCCCCTCCTCTTGCAAAGCCTAGTATTCTAGTAATCTAAACTTCCTTGTGTACAGAACCTGTTTTATATGTATTTTCTAATCTCTACTGTGTCTAGTCTATAAAGGCTGAGAACCACCTCAGCTAGAGCTTCAACTGCACTCAGTAAGACCCTGGGAATCTTTCTGATGCATCCACTTATAGTTTGGAAACATCACAAAATATCCAATGACATTTTAAGAGAATGAAAACACTTCACTGGTACAAACTAGAAAATGTACTTGAGGATATTACTCTGAAGGAGGCTCTACCCTAGAGTGGAAAATGGAGCAGCATTTCCATAGAAGGTTCAAACTGCTTAAGAACTTTGGGCATCAGAGATAGTCCTAATCACATGGGCTACAATGGCTCAATGGAAACAAGTAGCCAAAAGTTTATGGTAGATTCATGGTGATGATAATATATAACAAAGTGGGATAAGATCCATCCTTATCATGTTAACAACACTTCTGGAACATGCAGAGAGACACAGATGACAGCTCTTTCCTAATTATCAAAACCTTTGTATTTAGGGCAATATGAGACCAAGATAAGGGGACTATAAGACACATACTACCCATGGGCAGACTTCACCACATGAACTAAAAGCAAGCACATCTGTTTGGCATGGAATGTTTGGCATTCACTTTGATATTTGGTGATCCCCTGCACTGCTCCATCCTGCCCTGAGGCCTTTGAAGGTGCCTGGCACATGAAATACCTATACCTCCAGAGAAGTGCTGCATGAGTCAGACCTCCTGTGTGTCAGGGCAGCTCTTAGCCTTGTGCTCCCATTGTAGTGGGTAGAAGACAACACTGATGCTGCAAAAAGCATTTTCAAAAGCTTCAGTGCATCATAGGATAAAGCCATTCACATGTGAGGGATGAACACCTACATGGGTGACAGAGTTTTGCCCCCAAACTTTCCTCTTTCAGATGAAGAAAGTATGGACTACCCTGAAATATCTGAACCCACAACAAATTTCTTCTTATTACTCCCAGCATCATTCAGTGTTCTGTGCTTGTCTCTCTAGTGACTTGTATTTACATTTCCTTGGAGTATGGGTGTACCCATCCCCTGGGGGGTCACTTGATCCATTTCTCTGCCATCAGGCCCAGGCAATATCCCTCTTTTCTTGTTTCATAGGGTGTTTAGGGACTTGGTCTAACGGTTGTGTACAGCAAGATGTTTTGATATAATTGGGCTTGATGACCTTAAGGTATTTTCCAACCAGGCAATTCTACAATTCTATAACAAGTAAAGAGGTAAAAATGCATTTGTGTAGCAGAAACTCACAGAATTACATTAGCCTGCCAATAAATAGATCTCAGATGACACTGGATGGTAAACATCTCACTCCTGTGTACTGTGTTAAAATAAGCAACCCTAATTTGCTACCTCTGAATAATAAAGTGGGTGTAGGTATGGCTAAGAAGTGCTGACTCAACAGTTTGGGATTCTGGGATTTACACAAATGCATGGTGTTGATGGACCTGTAACCACCTGAGTGAGCTGACATCACCATTACAGAGTATGTTGCTAAGTGGATCAATCAGGGGAAAGCACCTGATTTTCCCGTGATATCATTTAAAGTACACATTAAATTTCTTTAGGTAGGTCTTTAGTTAACCATATTACCATGACAAATATTTCTTTGTCTAGCATAAGTAATTAGAATTTAATCACTTTAACTGCATCTTAATTACCTCAAATTAATTGAAAGGGCATTTAATAGCAAAGATTAAATTGCCTTAATGAACGATTTTTGAGACCACATCAATATTTTAATCGTGTTAGCTCTTTCCACCCTCCCCCCACCCCGCTTCCCACCGTAGACGCGCAGGCAGCTCCCGGCCCCTGGGTGGCGCCCGCCCCTCGCAGCTCCCGTTCCGCGGTCGTGCGCTGGGGCAATGCACTCCGCACCATACCGCTGCCCAGCAAGGGGGTAAAGCGCTTCGCACTGCTCCGCACGGCTCCACGCCGCTCCATACTGCTCTGCTCCGCACCCGCGCTACCTCATGCCACCCAAACAGAGAGCGCCGCCCGCCCCGCCCTGCTCCGCTTTGTACCGCATCGTTCCTCTCCATATCTCATTGCTCTGCACCGCTCTGCATCCGCACCGCTCCGCACCGTCCAACGGGGAGAGCCGCACGCACCCCCGCCGCTCTGCGCCGCCCCTTCCACACCGCCCGCTTCGCCTCACGCTTCTCCGCCTGTTCCACACCGTACAGCCGGGCAGCACCGCCGGTACCTGTCCGCTTTGCTCTGCGCCGCTCCTCAGCCTGCCCCGCCCCGCGCCGCCCCGCCCCGCGCTCCCGGGAGCAGCTGCAGCAGCGACAGCCCCGCCCCAGTCACCCCCGCGCGGGTTTCCCGGACATAGGCGGCTGCAGAACCGCACTGGTTCCATCAGCCCGCTGCCACCTGTATTGAGCAGCGTGGTGGAACATATCCTCCTCGGCGCTCGGATAACGGGCCCGGCCGTAAGACGGCTCATCCCGTCTCTTGCTGTTGCCCCAGCCCGGGATTCTGCTGCAGACTCCGAAAAACGGAATTTCTGAGTTGTGGAAGTGACGCAATCCATTGCAAAACCTTCACCGGGACATTAAGGGTAGTCAGTTTAAAAAACGTCTCGGGCTGCTTTCCTGAGAACCTCCCTATCCGTCCCCGCGCCCTCTGCTCCAATTTTTAAGCCCTCAGCCTCTTCTGACACTAAATTCCAAATAGGGACGTACGTCTCAGATGAACGAGAAACGAGAGAAACCCGTTTTGGGAGGCAGCAGTATGGCAACTGCCCTTGCGAGGGAAGGACTGTAGACCTGCCCGCACTAATGAACCTGCACTAATTGCACCGCCTCTGGGTAACTTCTTAGCGACAGGTATGTGACAGGATTGCTGTGCCAGCATATCCATAGCCTCAGGGCAGGTTCACTTCAGCAGCTTCTGCCCCGAAGTCGCTGAGGAAGTCGCCGTGACACTTCATGCTTTTATGTGTTCGCAGTAGAAGCATTTCTAATGTTCCATCTCACACATACCAGCGCCAACGTTCCGCAGCCCGCAGCAGCCGGCGATACTGCTTGCGCACCCAACAGTAATCCATTGCGTTTTAATTGTCGTTTGGGCTGTACATAAAACACTACCACTGAAACTTCCTTTCTCCCCAAAAAGGGGGAGGGGGGGGGGGGGAGGGGGCGGGGAGGGGCGAAACCAAAATCAAAACTGCTGTTGAGATAATAAATTGTTCCTGTAAATTACTCTTTCAGCATCATAAAACTGACTTCCTCTTAAGCAAAACGGCTCAAGTAAACTGCATTTCTGAAGAAAGTCAGTAAGCATCGGCCGCTTCTCTTTCAGTATGTGATTTATCCAGATAGACTGACGTTCAAAATGCGAATAATCATTTATCTATTTGATCATGGAAGTACTCGACATAAAGCCATGGTGGGTCCCGGGTTCGGTCCTCAGTAAATACTCCCCTCCATGCCTGTAGTCTTCCGATTAAAGTCACCAGCACTTCAGCAAAGCTCTCGCGCTTAAGAGTCACCTTAGTTCTCCCTCGAAACGAGCTTTTCCCTCGGGTGGAGGTTACGGGAGTCCTTCTGCCACATAGGAAAAGGCTGACTGACACAAAGCATGAGCTTTGGTTTAGAGCCGGTACATGCTAAGACCTACACTGGCCTGTGCATCTCGATACTTTTGGTTCAACCTAACCATGGCGCTCCTTTCCGTCTGTGTAAAGGGAGATGCCTATGCGAAGGTCAGTACTCAGCTGCAGCCCCGGCAATGCCCGGGCTCCCCAGCTATAGCGGGCACAGCCCTGGCACCATGAACCCCTCTCTCCTCTCCTCCTGGGCCATCCCGACCCCTCTGGCTTGCAGGGCCCGGGGGGAGACAATGCACAGTCACGGTGCTGTGAGGAGCTCGCTTCCCCTCTGGCCACGCACCCTTACAAAAGCAACCATCCCCAAAAGAAGTCTTCTCGGGGCGCGCTGCCCGGCCGAGAGCCGAGACACCTCCGATGCCGCAGCCCGGCCACGGTGAAACACAGAGGGTGCACAGCCCGGCCCACAGCGTACCAGAGCAACCCTAATTGCAGGCTGCCGTGATGAAAATTCAATGAGCCGCTGCTCCCCACCGGAGCCAGCAGCCGTTAGGCGTCTCTGCAAGTCCCCATGGCCCGGCTCCGGGTGGCCTCGTCCACAAAACGAGAGGGCTGGCTTCACCCCGACCTGCCGCGGGACTTGCTCGGACGCGGGGGTGGCAGGGCCAGGTCGGTCCCGCCAGGGTCGTGCGGCGAGCGGGGCAGTGCTGGCAGTAGCTGTCCGCGGTCCTGAAGCCGCGACGTGCTGCTCCTCCAGGCTCGCCCCCGCGCCGGAGACAGGGGGTACCAGCGGACGGCGGCAGCCCGTGCACCGGCGCAGGGCACATCGCCAGGATGCCACCTGGCCCGCGACGCTCACCGGAACAGCCATCGCTGCCCGATACAGGAGGTGTGCCCGTATCGGCGGGTCCGGCTCCCGCCCGTCGGCGGTCAGTAGATGGCGCAGAACCCCTGGCAACCAAGCTGCGACGTGGGGGCGGCCGGGTGGCCCTGGTCGGTCAGGGCGGGTTAGAGACAGCGGGCCGGACCGGCAAAGCACTTACGGCCCCGGCCTTGCGGTAACCCATGAGGGGGCCCTGGCAGTGTCCACGGTCGGGAGCGGCCCTTCTTTGAGGTTGTTCCATCTGAACGGCAGGGACAGTAGGAGAGGGGCACGGCCCCTCCCGGAGACTCTCAGCCACGCGGCGGATAATTAAAACAAATAAACAAACAAACCAACCAAACAAACAAAGGAACAAACAAAGGAACAAGCAAGGGCTGAACCTTGCTACGAGGGCGGAGGTTCCGCGGGGACTGGCGTGGGGAGGGCCTAGCCTGGTGCGAAGGAACGCCGACTCGCCGTCACCCGGCCCTGCACGTCCTCCTCCCGCTGGGCAAACATTAACGAAGGGCAAACGCGGCTGTGTGCGAGCGGCTGCAAATCAATCCCGCCGCAAGGACACGGCCGGCAAACAACCACGGCTCCCAGTGCCCGCCCGGCTGCGCACTGAGCGCCGCGCCGGAGGCTGGATGGGGTCTGCGTTCCTGTCCTCCGGTCCCAGCGGACCGGAGCACAGTGCCTCGGTCCCAGCCCCGGCCGGCAGCCGCGGAGCGGCCTCTGTCACCGCCCGCGGTGCGCGGAGCTAGGTTCGCGGATGTCCCCGCGGTGTTCGGGCGACCCGCGGGGAGGGGCAGGGACTTTTCCCCAGGCCCCTGCCATGCTCGGGCGTCGGCGAGAAGCCCCCGGTCGATGCCCTCCGCCTCCCTGATGCAAATGCTTTTATGCAAAGTCCCCGCTGGGTAAATATTAAACAGGCCCTAATGAGGCAATCGGGGCTGAGGCGCTGCTGGGGCCGGGAGGCATCGACCTTCCCCCCGCTCACCGAGGCGGCCGGAGGGGCGAAAGGTGCAAATGGCGTTCATTAGATTTCATATTTAATGTGGAAAACACTCTGATTACTGTATCGATTTCTCTACAACTAATTTGGCGAGAATTTCTCGCCGGCTTCCCAAGGCTTCAGCTTAGCCGGGATTCACATTAGGAGGGAGAAAGAAAACGAGATGACAAACATGCAGCTGTGAAGAACAGGAGTCAGGTCGCAGGCAAATACGGAGCAGCTCTGGAGGCACAAGCCGCACCCCCATAGCCCCTCGGCATGAGTCCCACGGGCGAGCGCAGATCCCCAAGATCCCCTTTCCCCTCGACCGGCTCCTGGCGCCGCGGGACTGGCTCGGAAAGCCTGATGGGGAAGCTGCCGCGAAGGGGCCCCTTCGGGACGAGCTCGCTCCGACAGTGCAACTCGGCAAAGCAAACACCCTCCTGCAGTAGATTCACAGGGGCCTCTGGAGGTCCCTTATACCCCCTTGCCCGCTCCCAGAATGTTTATCGCTCGGTGCTTCCCTTTTGCCCCTGGTGTAGGCCATGCGGGGGCCGGCTGTGCGGGGCTGCAAGCCGCCTCCAGGCAGATGTGTTTATAATAACAAACAGCTCGAAGCTGATGATTTTTTTTCGGAACAAGATGAGATGATTTTTGACTTCTTGGTCCCCTCCTATTCCTGCTCCCTCTCCAGATGAAAAGAGCCTAAAATAAATTCACCCTCAAATCCCAGCAGGCCGCAGAAAGGCTGTACATTTTCTTTGAATTGTATTTATTTTTTTCGGTGTCCCTTCATTGCCCTTCTAAATGTCAGTGGAGTTGGGGGAGGGAAGACTAACTAACGGAGAAACGGCCAAATAGATAAATATTCAGTAGTAGAGGGGGAGAGAGGGGGGACAGACAAAGGAAAAGAGAACAGAGAGAAGAAGGAAGATGGGATGAATAAGATGGAGGCTGGAAGAGGTCAGCTTTGCAATTAGTAGTTCTGCTTACATTTCAAGAGACAGCCCAGGAAGTGTCAAGACCTCAATCCTGCTTCCATGTAACTACCAATTTTTCCTCTATTTGTCGGAGCTTCTGTAATCTGGGAGGTAGGAATCCCCCAGGGATGGCTGGAAGGGGCAAATACTCAAGATAAAATGCTGGTCAAGACCATGAGGCCTAAAATAAGCAGGCTCCATCCCCCTCACTGCCTCCCAGGTGCTGCCAGAAGGATAACAGAAAGACAATAAATTAAGGTGTTGAGGACTCTGGTATTTATCTACCTGGTAATTCCCTAAATGCCCGGGAGTGAGTTATAATTTAGATGTGAAATTTAATTTGTGTCAGCTGGAGTAATTTATGATATTTTGAATTGATGTTCATATGCCAATATCAATCGGGGCAGAGTTTTACCACTTAGTAAGATCATCACACATTTAAAACCTGCGCAAAATAAAATCGATCCTCGATGCATTTACAGCAGATCGCCCTCAGCGTGGTGCGGGCTGCGCGGAGAGGCGCTGAGGGGCGCGCAGAAAGGGGCAGGTGGGGAGCTCAGCAGGCCGCCCCCATTGGCTGGGACGCAGTGCTATGCAAATGACCACGTGCTGCGGAGCTGCCCGCGCTCGGGCGGGGCTGCACCGGGCGAAGCCATGGGCTGCGCTGGAAGATCCCTGAGGAGGCCCGGCAGGGCCCGGCACTGCCACACCGTTTGCATGTGACGCCGGAGTGCCGGCGGCCCTGCCCGACATTCCGCCACCCCTTCCCCTGCCTCCCCGGTTGGCGAGCCCAGTTTCAGCATAGGGAGGCCGTTTCTGTAAGGTGCCAGCTCTCGAGTGTCATCGGAAATGGAAGGTGGAATAATGAGCCTTTGTCTTTCTAACGGGATTACCGGGATTCGTTTATGTGAGGGCAGTGCGGGGGTGGCTGGAGGTTTGGGCGGTTTGGGGGCAGAAGCCAAAAATTTCGTCTGTCCAGACCCGGCAGCAATGCAGAGCGGGGCCGTCTCCCGGCAGAATTCGGCCACGCCAGGGGAAGCTGCCGCCTCCCTCCCGGCTGGGCCTGCAGCCGGCGCTGGCAGAGCTTCTCGGCCGGCAGCGCCAGGAAAGGGATGCCAACAGACTCCGAAGTGAGGGGTTGTTTCCAGTATCGATCTATGCAAATGAGCGGAGATTCAGGTCGACCGATTTGTCGTAAAAATACGCTCCAGACAGAAGAAAGTTCGTTTTAGTAATCGTTAAGGGGTTATCTGGAACACAAACTCCATCCTCCTGTCCGGGGTAACACCAGCAAGACGAGGGTTTTCTTCTGGTGGGGTGGTTGTTGAAAAAGGGAAGGCGGAAAGGGCATTTTGTGAGAGCTCAGACCTTTGAAACTGACTGTGCAAGAGTAGAAGCCAAAGAGAGCAACGTCCTCCCACCGGCGTGCTCCGCAGGGCCAGCTACGGCAGGGGAGGGAGAAATTGCTACGGGCCCTTCCTAGCACGGCTTTTGGCTTCAGAAACGAGGAGGCCGGCTGGAAGCAGGCAAGGAGAAAGACAGTGGCTCAGCCGGGTTCCTGAAGGGTCGGGAAGCGGTTCCCAACCCCCAGCGTCGGGATAATCGAAAAGCGCAGGACTGTTAGTGCATTTCAAAGGAGAAAGATTTGGCCCTTCCCTTATTTTTTATCTGTGAAACGGATCAGTGACCCCGTCTCCAACTTGGATTGACTGTCTCGCGTTCTCCAGGGACAAATTAATGGAGACCTATCACTTAATTAACAAACCCTCACTCGCGGCATATTAAACCCGGCCTCAGCTCTGAGAGTGCAGGCTGGCGAGTTTGGGGAGGTGGCAGAAGAGAACAGGTACCGAACGGGACTGAGACCTCCAAGCAGACAATACCGGAGCTGCGACATGCAGAGGCACCCATGCAAAATTCAAACTCCGCGGCCTAATGATAATTAAAACCAAATTAACCCAAAATCTAACGATTTTAGCGTTTCCCAGCCACCACTCACAGGCCAGGCTCGTAGCCTTTGTGGAAAGCCCCAGCACGCCCAGTCTAGCCCGGCGGGTCGCGGAGCTAGCTCCGGCTTCGAGGCCCGCCGGGTGCTGCCATCGGAACCCAGTGCCCCGGGGGTGCCGCCACCGCCAGCACAAAGCAAAGACACTGACTCCTCTCGGCGGTGCCTTACCAGGGCTCCTCCGCACCCCGTTCATGGGCAGTACCGGTGCGCGGAGCCCTGCGTCGGGCTCCAGTAAGCCCGGTAAGCCCCGATCGCTCAGACAGAAGGCGATTAAAGCATTTCCGCCTCGCCCTGCCCGCTCCGAGCAAGCCATGCCACCGGCCGGCGAGAGTGTCGTCAGCTCCCCGTTACTGGGCGCGCTGGACACCGTCCCGCTGGCGACAGGCGAGGGTGTCGGGTGCCCCCCACCCGGGATAACGGGGAAAGACGGGGCGCCGCAGTCCTCAGCCCGAACCCCGGCTCGGCTTTGTTTGGCAGGCGGGAGCGTGTCGCGGAGGAGCCGGACGGTGCCGGTGCGCGGAATTGGGAGAGGGAGCGGGGAGAGGAGAGAAGCGGAGCGGCAGAGGGCAGGCAGGGCTGCTCTTCAGGGGCAGGCAGGGGGACCAGGGCGGCCTGGACAGGCCCGGGGCCCCAGCTCCACCAGTGCCGTGCCCCGACCGCCCCGCAGCGGGCTCACCTGCCAGCCGCAGAGCAGACATCCTCTGAAACTCCGGCTCCTGGAGCCACTTCCACATCCTGCGGAAGGTCTCCCGGCCGGATTTGAGCTTGCTCCAGGGCTTAGGGTTCCTCAGCAGGTCTGAGAGAGTCCCTTGAGAGCGGCACAGCACCCTCTGGGCGAAGATAGCCTGGGGGATGCTGTATCGCTTGAGCTCGGTGGTGATCCTCTGAGCTACTTCTTTGGTATTGATTTCTTCCATTTGCCCTGAATTACTTCCACTGTTGACCTGCGAACCAGTTACAGAAGGGTTTTGCTCCCTGGCAGAGCCCAGGATCTGCCCGTGGCTCTGGGCATTCAAGTGGGCATGGGGGTGGTGTGGGATCCCGTTGATAGGCACCATGCCAGCGGATGTGGGGGTGAGGTGTTGGTCGCCATGCCTGGCTAACATGGCAGGATGGTGGGCTTCAAATCCGTTTGGGGTGAGCATTTTTTCGGCGGGCATGGTGGCACTGGGGTGAGCGTAGTGGGGCAGCCCTTGCTGGGAGTTGTGGATGCTCCCCAGGCCCGATCCAGATAACGGAGAGAGGCTTTGCCCCATGCCGGTAACATCCTTGTGGTAGGGGGTGTAGAGATTGTTCATAGACGCCAGACCCCTCTCGTCTCGCATGAGCGTGAAGCTGCCGCTCACGTTGCCCGGTATCCGCTGGTGGGGATGATGATGATGGTGATGGTGGTGGTGGTGGTGAGGGAACTTGTCCGAGACCGTCGAGATGGGAGGTAGAGGCTGCAGAGGGGTTAATGTGGTGTAGGTGCTACTCATGCTCATGCCGGGGGGTGTCTCGCAGGCCATGGTCATGGTGGGGTGCAGGGGGCCCGTCAGCGCGTGGTCGGGCGGCCGGTGGTGGTGGTGGTAGTCGCCGCCGTCGAGGATGGACGCCATACCCATGGAGCGCGGGTGGGCTGGCAGGTGGCTGCCGCGGTGGGCCACTGCGCTCCGGTGATGGGGGCTGCCGCTCATCAGGTCAGCGGCGGCGGGCACCGGCTCATGGCTCACCCCGTGCAGATCGCCGATGTTCTCCATCGCCAGCTGCGCGTTCATCGTCGACCGTGCGGGCGGCTGGACCGCACATCTATCTGGTGGGCGGTGGGGCGTCCCGGAGCTCTTCGCGGCGGCCGCGGGTCGGCGGCGGGCGAGCTGGTGGCGGTACTGCTGCTCCTGCCGGGCCGGTGGCTTTGCTTGTCTTTTTTTTTTTTTTTCCTTTTAAAAAAAATTTATTTATTTGTTGGGTTTTTTGTTTGTTGTTTTTTTTTTTTTTCCCCGTCGGGTCGGTCCTAGGGCCCCCGCTCCCTCAGGCCGGGCTCCGCAGCCGCGGCGGGTGTCTGGCCGCGTCCCTCGCCATCTCTAGCCATGTCTCTCTCTGCACTCCGCCGTTTGGACACGGCTCCGCTGCTGCAGCGGCGCGGCCGCCGAAACAGCGCATGCGCGCCGCGCCCCCGCTGCACCGCCCCCTCCGTTTGGCCCCGCCCCGTGACGTCACACCCCCTATTAAGGAGGCGAGCCCCCACGCTGCGCTGTTCAGAGTCGTTGGTGCAGTGGTGCTTCTTTGGGTTCTATTCCCCACCCCATCCCCCTCACCCCCCCACCCCCGCGGCCTCCATCCGTGCCCCGCTGGGCATAAAGGGCCACCCACCCCGCACTCAGCCTCCGCCTTGCAGGCGGCTCCCGGGTATGAGAGCCTCCCGCCCCACCCCTTCGGTGACTCCGCGCTTTCCGTGAACGCGGAGCCTCCTCACTTCACGGTGAGTTTCCGGGGATGAGATGGCCTGCCCTGAGGAGCCGACGAGCTGTGCCCGCTGTGTCCCACTCACCCCACCTTTGTGTCCACCCACGCTGTCCCGTAGCCGCCGGTCCTCATGCGCCCGCCGACTGTTGAATCGCTCCTGTGTGCTGCCCTATCGGGAAACTTCCCATTACCCAGCCTGGGGAAGGACGCCCGGAAGCCCCACAGCGTTGTGTCCCGTGCCCAGCCGGAGTCCCCCCTGCGCCTCATCTTTCGACCTCCCCCAAGCTCTCGCCCCGTCCCCTCCCCAGCCGCGACATCCTGCTGTGTTCAGCCAAGCAATGCGCTGGGGAGGGACTTATAGAGCCCCTGCCCGGGACCCTGAGTAGCCCGGGGGCTGTGCCCGGCGGTGCAAAGCGAGCATATGCCTCGAGGCGCCCAGCAGCCGGACATGCCGCTGGTTTTCTTTTATTTTTTCTCCTAAAAGAAAGAAAAGGAGGAGGGGAAAGAAAAAGCGAGGCCACCCGCCAGCCCCCTCTCGTTAGCTAAGGTGTCTTTATGCTGGAAGAAAGGGCAGATGTGCCTATTGTTCGCCTATTAACAATAACGAACCACGCCGGGCAGAGTGGAGCGTGTGCGCGGCGCAGAACGGCGGGAGGGACGGGGCGAGCTGAGGCGCTCTGCGGGAGAGCCGCGGGGCCACAAACGGGAGGCCCCGGGCGGGCAGAGCACAAAGCCCGCCCCGCTTGACAGCCTGGCCGTCGCGCTTCCCTCCAAGCACCGTCGGGGCTTGCGGGAGTTCTCGGGCACCCCGCGCAGCCGTCGCGAAGGCTCGGGGACAGCCAGCAGATCCCTTCTGCGGTGGGGCTTGTCCCGGGACTCGGGAGAGTTTTCCAGGGAGAGGGGACCCAGGGCTGGACCACCTGCCCTGGAAAAGCTACCGCCGGTGGGATGTAAAGCGAGGGCACATCGACACCTCAACTCCCTGATTGTAAGGGGAGGCCTTCACCCTCCCTTCGCCCTGTCAAAAGCTCCTAGGCCCCTTGCCTAATGGGAGCCGTGAGTCTGCTGCCATCCCCACGGCGGGTGCACACTGAAGGACCGGAGACTGGAGCCGGTTCGCGAGAGAGAGCCACCCCGGTGGGAACCTGAAACTAAACCCTGGGGAAGTAACCCCAGGTATTACCCGAACCTTAGAGACAAGGCCCGTGGAGGTTTCCTTACTGCATAGGGCAGCGAGCTGCTCGGGAGCCTGTAGGGAGCCCACGGAGAGGCTATAGAGACTCGCCGGTGCCCTGGTGCCGTGAAGCGGCGAGAGCCCTTGCCCCACCATTTAATCCCAAAGTACCGAGCAGCTGCGGAAGCGCCGGGCGCGGAGGTCTGGTCCCGCTCCTGCTCTGACTGTCCCCGACACAACGCCTGCGGGTAGAGGGGTGTCCAACTCCGCGAATGAGGGCCTGGGAACCGTGCTCACGGCTCTACACAGACTGGCCCGTTCCCCCCACCCGCGGCGAGTCTCAGGGTTGAACGGGCGGCACCCGGTGCCTGCCTCTCGCCCAGGCACGGCTGTATGTCGCGGTCCCTCGTGGACACGTCCGAAGAAGGACAGTACCTTGGTAGGCCGACGTGGGCTGCTGACCAGTCGTATGCGTGTGTATGTATAGCCTCTGTGTGTGCGTGCACCCTCCGTGAGCTAAAAACAGTCCTAGAAGCCGGTCAAGCTCACAGGAAACTTTTGAAATAACAACTGTCTGCTGAGCGTGTTGAGTGTATGTCCTGGAAGCCAGCATCCCGAGCTTTGCCCCCGCTATAAATGCAGAATTTCCATAGCGGGTTTATTTATTTCCTGCAATTAAGAGAAACACACAAGTATTTGTAGGAACTCAGCGCCGTCGAACCACGTCTCTGAAAGACATCCCTTACTCACCTCCACACACTTTCCCTGTGTAGACGAAGCTCCTTTGCATTTTATTTTCTGCTACAAAATACATACAGATCCTGGTGTGTACGACACCAGCCCGAAAAGCTTCCACATCTCTATGAATCTTTGTAATGTTAACATTAACAGAGTCCCCATTTCTTACAGCTAGATATATATAAGGAAAAGTGTATCTGCGAACGAAGAACAAATAGACCAGAAACCTAATTAATGATCTCAGGAAATGTTTAGGATAAAATGCAACAAAATTATTGAGAGCATTTCGAGCTGAAGAGAACGGCTGTGATTGTTCCCCGGGCCAACACGAGGTGATGTCACGAATCTAATCAAAACATTGTCAGCTTCTTCATTATCAATATCTGAACACATTTTACAGTTTAATTAAAAAAAATCTCGTCTCCACTTGGATAGTGATTAGCTACCAAAGTAAATATCAGAGTGAATATAAGTTACTCCCTCGAGTTTATAAGAAATTGCAGCATCGAAATTTTCTGTAGGAGACGAACATAAAAACAACCCCGAACAATTTCCTATTATGCGGCAACCTCTGTCTCGATTCAGTTTATAGGCTTAGAAAAGAGTGTCCGTGGATTCACACCCATCTTCCCCCAGTCCTAAAGGAATCTTTTCTTTCAAAAAATGTTTTCTTTCTCTTTAATCCTTGGGGGATCCCAACGACGGGGCGGCCCTGGTGTGCAAAACCCGCCGACGCAGAGGACCGCGCAGAAGCGGCAGTGTTGCCATTCCCCGACGGCTCCCGGGCCTGGCTCGGACGGTGGGTACCCCAGGACCCCGTGACGGGCTCGCAGGGACCCGGGGCTGGGCAGGTGAGGCAAGCACGTCGCCCCGGTTCCCGGCCGTCGGGGTTGTCCGGCTGTGGGCTCCCCTCGGCGTGGAGCTCGGCACGGTTCCCTGTCGGAGTCTCCCACCCCGCCGGCGGTGAGGGAAGCGCCGGAGAGAGATCATTTCGGTACGCTAATCAATTACTGCTTGTGCAGTCAAGTACCATATATTTAACAGAATAATCGTTACCGCCCTTAAGTCTTTATTTGATCAGCAGATACTCCGAGCGGACTTAAAACGCAACTTTGCTTGTTTGAATTGCGTTGTGTGTGTGTGCTTTTTAAATCCGAGATAATGACACCATGAAACGGCCGTAATCTCCCACCTGACGCCGGCAAACACCGTGCGGGCACCAGGGCCCGCTCGGACGGGGCGGACCGTCCCGGGGCAGCGATCGCAGTATGCTGGGGCGGGCCGGACGGAGGACATTTTATTTGTTGTTATTATTTCACTTGTTTTTTTTTTCCCCATGTCATGTGTGCTCGCTGCCGCCCTTCGAGCCTTCCAGTTCCTGCGCGACTTTCCGCGCCTGCTGCGCGGTGACAGCTTGCGGCACCCGAGACCCCTCGCACGGGGAGCGTGTCAAAGGTGACGCTGGAAGGCTCCCAAAGCCAACAGCTGCCGGGGGGATTAACTTTTCCAGACTTTCCCCCGTCGAGCTTCTTGGAAACTTGCTTGGTGACAAAAACAGATACATCTGTCGGGGGCAGACAGAACAGAGGGCTGCAGGGGCCGGGGCAGGCTGGGGAGGGCCCGGCTTTCAGGGGAAGCTGCGTCTGGGCGGGTGCCCGCCCTGGAGAGGAGGGGGTCCCGGGTCCCCCCGCAGCGCTCGTTCGCGGGTCTCTTCGCAACCTCGTCCCCCGGCCCGGGGAAAACGGCAGGCACCCCGGGAGGCAGCAGCCCAGTGGCTGGACTTGCTCTCAGCCTGCCAGGCAGCCCTTGTTGCCCGCTCTAGGGCGCGGAGCTCCCCTCTGCTCCCTTGCACGCCCCTTGGCACTAGTGCCTGTCCAGGCTGGGGGACGCGGGGCTAGCAGCGGGGCGCCGAGGGAGCCCCGCGGGCTGCAGGGCGCTGCCTTGGCCGAGCCGCCACAATCGTTCCCTGCAGCCGCGCTCTCCCGCACCCCCAGCTCAAACCGCAGCGCTTGTTAATGAAGGAACTTATGGAAGACTGCAAAACACCGTAAATAATTTAGCATTGTATTTCAGCGGGAAAAAAAAAGTAAGGAAAAAAAAAAAAAAAGCTTTCTTAAATCATCTCCTCAATATAACTTGCAGACTTACAGTACGGCCCTGGCAAGTCTAAATTTTTAAAGTAGCAATATTCAAAGAGACAGAGATGTCTGTATTAATTATTTATCCGCTGGTGCCTTCCTTCGTTTCTAACTTATTATTAATTAGGCGCCTCTAGTCTTTCGCAGAGAGCTCCACAGAGCCAGTTGCAGCTTTAAATATGAATTAAAAGCAAATCCAAGCTACTGTAATGCGAAAATTATTCCGTGTCTTCTATGGCAGAGATGAATAGCTGCACAGATCAATACTGTGAAGCTATGCTCCAAACGACAGGGTTATTGATAGCTTATATTAATGATGTTAATGATGGAAAAAGGAAAACAAGAACCCGACCAACTTATAAACTTTTTATCTGCTGAAACCCCGCAATCAAGCGGACAGGAGCATGAATTAAAGGGGCTGGAGATAACGAGGACATAATTTATGAAACCGGATGAATAACTTCTGATAGTTTGATCTGTTTGAACTCTATGCTGCTGCCTTCTCGCAGGCAGGCTGGGACCAGTTTGGCGCTTCCCCCGAACCGGGGTGGCCCCTGAGGATGCGTGTGATCCGCGAGTGACCCCCACGGTGCTGGGCGCGGCGGTCTGCACCCCTGTGCTTCAGGTCCTGCCTGCTCTGGGAACCCTCCAGGAGAACACCCCTCGGGGTGAGGACTCGCTCTTCGGGGACCCCGCTGTCAGCCCATCCCGGCCCGTGACCCGGTGGGAGCTCACCCGCGGCATGGGCGAAGCTCAGGGTAACCGGAGGAAGTGACCGAGCGCGGTCCCACCCCGCGCCTCTCCTCCCCGGGGAACGACCAGGGCCCGGACCCGCCGCCCACGACACACTCAGGACATGAAGAGCCGGGCCAAGCCCTCTCGCTCGAGGAGCGTGTGCCTGCGAAGTCGACCCTGCAGTCAGGCTGCTGTTGCCCCGGCTTCCCGCCCGCAGCGGGCCAGCTTGGGAGAGGTGCGGGGCTGGTTCCCTCTCTGCGACCCCGCCTTGGCATTCACAAAAATCCCTGCCCCCTGCGCCCTGCACCCTGCACCGCTGCGGGACAGCCGAGTGCCTGTGCCCGTATTCACGGGCGGGAGCACAAGAGGGATTAATAGCGTTCCAGCGAGCACCGTCAGCGTAGTTTATTATTTAGGAAAAGGTGCGATTAACGGGCAGCGCACGTTGCCCAGAGGTGATGCTCTGCCAGCGCTCAGGGAAGGGCACCGCTCTGAGTTATCAATTAGGGCAGGGACACGTTTTAATCAGGCAGGGCTGCTCGCAGCGCCTGAGTTTCGGAGCTGAGGTCTTTATTAGTTACTTCTACGAGCCAGCATATTCGCTCACTTCCCCCCCCGCCCCTTTCTTTCCCCCACTTTCCCGGGCGCCAGACCGAGGGCTCCATCAACTGTCCCACTCGGTAATTAATTCGTATTCGACATTTTTCCGTACAATGTTCTCCTGTGCCCATCTGAACGCATTCTATACAACTCTTTGTCTAGATGCCATCTCAGATACGCACGGCCAAACTCATAGATATATATTTGCTTGTGCTTTAAAACGCTGCTGTCTTTCAGCAGCAGTTGTTAAAAGATATTTTTGTAATTATTATTTTCAAACCCAGCTTCCACCAGGAGAAAGTCGCACTTGTTTCCATAAACAATTCACAGCAGATAGTGTAGATATCACTTAATTCCTATAGAAATCAATGTGAAAATTAGATTTATTGGCTACTTACATTGTTAGAAATGACAAAATGCTGCCTTATATTTTCATAAAACCACAGAAGACCAAAAATAATTTAATAAAGAATTCACCTATCTTAATTTCACTGCAGGTATCTTGCATCGAAACCAGTTCTGCTACCCTCTCCCTCATAAACTCGCCTTCGATTCTAATAATAATGACAAAAAGAATACCTTCAAAGACAGTTAGAATAGCAGCATTTGTTTAATATCTGAAAAACATTTCACGCTGCTAGCTGAAAGGGATCATGTAAATGAAACAGGATCCGCTGTTTCAAATCGTTTGCCATCCCCTATTAACCCAGACGTTTGTGGATTTCTATTTGTTTTTCTGGTTTTGTTCGGTTTATTTAAGGAAAATGTCCCTTTAAAAAAAATTAGCGTATATTTAAACAAACAAACAAACAAAACCCCCAAACCCAAACAAAAACCAGAACGAGCGAGAGGACAGCTGTGCATCCCGGTACTCCCGAAGCATGGGCAGCCGATGTGCAGTGGCCAAGCCGGTGCCGGCGGTGTGGCCGTTTCTCCTCCCGCTACTTGTTGGGTTTCACTGCGCGGAAACGAAACGTGAGGGCAGGGGCGGCTGCACATCTCACCACCCCCCCCTTCCCCCCGCCCGTAGGCCGGCTCCGCACTCTGTGGCCCCGGGCCTGGCCCCGTGCGCCCCGTCGGGGCCGGCGCAAGCTGGGGCTTCCCTGCCTTTCCCTTCCCGGAGCTGCCCCCTGCTTCTCGGCAGGGGAAGCGCTGAGGGCAGGTGGTCCTAGTCCCGCTGACGTGCACCCCGGGCAGAAGCCGGGGCGGAGGGCAGCAAGATGCCGCCTGTCAGGGGATCGCGGGTCTCGGGCAGCGCCCGAGCAGCTTCCGCACAGCACCGCGCTTCTCTGCTCCCAGCGCCGCCGGGATTTGGGATTCGCGCCCCGACTGCAGAGAGCGTCGATAAAATTCTCCGTATCAAATGAGCAATCATTTGTTGTGGTTACGTGTTGGGTAATGAAAGATGTTAGCAGGATCAATAAAAATGAAAACACTTTTACTTACATCTTGAATTACTGTTTTAAGGGGTGAGCTGTGGTGATGCAACAAACCAGAGAAAGATCTACAACCACCAAATGTTTTCAAATGAAATAGAAATGAACGCGTGTCACCCCGGGCTCCCCCTGACCCCGCCCCAACGAGAGGGCTGCTCGCCCTTCGGCCGATCAGGGATCCCGGGCCTGGGGTCCTCTCGGCCGAGCCATCCCATCCCTTCGCCTTATCGCTGTTTTGAAAGGAAAACTCTGCTGTCTTACAGGGTGTCTAAAGGTCAAATAACAGGTCGTAGCCCCAGGCAAATGGGAATTTTAGTGAGACGAGGAGCCAGCCAGCTCCACGGCAGCCTAAAAGCTTTCCCTTCACTGTCGCTAAATAATAAAATATCTACGTATCCCCATCATTTATTCCTGTGTACAAACGACACGGCAGTCGCACGCTAAGGTTCTGTGACACTGGTCTCTCCAGCGCCCGAACCTGCGGAGAAACCAGCCCGCAATCGATTCCCCTCGACCCGCAGGAGCCGTAGCACCGCACTTCATCCCAACTACAATAAAAGCGGGGCCCTTATTCGCAGAATACGATCGGGATCGATTCGGGGACGCTCACGGTGAATTTAACAAGGAACAGCCCCAAACATGGAGGCCGGCAGAGCTCCGGTACCATTCTCGCCTTGGACATGCCGGCGGGCTGCCGCCGCAGCCTGCACAGAGCTGCGCGGCGGCGGAGGGGGCGCGGGCAGCCACATGGAGCGGGCGGCGAACGAGCCGGCTCCGCGCCCTGCCCCGCTCGGGGGTGCAGCCTGGCTCCGCGGGCGCGGAGGCAGCGGGCGAGGCTCCCTCCCTCGTCTGCACACACCCCGGTCCGCGGGCTCGCGGGAGGCCGCGGAGCCGCCCGGGCCCTGGTCCCCGCCCGGGCCCTGCTCCGACACCCTGCCGCCCTCCCACCGCCGGTGCGCGTCCGCGGCCGCTGCGCGCCCCGCCCCACCCGGCCCGGCCCTCAGCCCGCTCCTTGCCCCACTGGGCACGCTTACCCCACCGTCCGCCTCACGCCGCCAGGACGGGCATCCGATGCGGGCTCGCCTCCCACATTTGCCCCCTATGAGAAGAAAAATCAAAATAATAATAAAAAAATCTACCTGCATAATTTCAAATGAGAACGAGAAGAAGAAGAAAAAAAAAAATGCAGCCACCACGGCTGCCACGCCAGTCCCGTTAAAAAATAAAGCACCAAACCCTCACAAGGTGTAGGAGAGATCTTTTATTGGACCAACTTAAATGCAAGAATTTACAGCCAGAATTACATGTTCTTCATCAGCCCAACATGCACCAGAGGCAGCAATTTGTGTATTCCCTGAGTCTGCAGGATCTGAGACGGTTTTGGTGGGGGTGGGAGAGAGGTCAGACTCTCTTTCACCCCAAAAGAGCCTCTGTTTGTGGCTTAGGTAAAAAGAAAGAAAAATAAAAAGAAAAAAGGAAAAAAAACACCACAACCAAAAATCTCTCCAGTGCCCCGTTTTGCTCCATCTTTAAGTCCAGTCCAGGATCAATTCTCTCTCTTACATTCCCAGTCATAAACAAACAGCTTCCAGCTAAATCTTTTAAAGGTTAAAAGGAACAAAAATAGAAATCATAATCAAGGGCTTTTTCTTCTCCTCCTGCTTGTTGGACAGCGCATTTTGGTCAGTCTAGCCTTGCATTTAGGGATGCTACTTGCATTTGAATAGCTGCCTGGCTGGTTATGGATCGGGAGGCTATGAGAGGAATCAGTATGCAAATTGTTTCAGTTACAATCGAAGGGTTCGATCTGGAGAAGGTGCCTGAGCGGAAGTCGCTGTCAGCCAGCGGTGCATTAGGCTGCCATTGCCTCTGCCGTCTGGGCCTGCTCTCCCTTTCCTCACCCTTTTTTATGCTTGTGTACAGGTTTCAGCGGTGGTAATTAAAACATACACACAAATCAGGGGCTGCTGCATATCACGTTGGTGCCTTTTGCAGGCTGTGGGCACGGGGAAAAGGGGAGTGGAGAGAATATATCGCCATGCTGCTGGGGTTATTATTATGCAGCAAGGGTGAGGCGATCAGTGAAATAAAACATTTATAAATGGTTTCGTGCTTACAGTAGGAGAGGTGGGCCGGGGGGGCTGCCTGGGCGCTGATCACACAGCGCAGGCTGCAAATCGATAACCCTTTCCTTGTAATCCCAGTAATTGTGGGAATCACGGCTCTCTGTTAAAGGGACCACGGACTGCAGCAGGGGGCCCAGGGCTGTGCTCATCAGCCAGCAGGCACAGCTCCTGCCTCCAAAGGGCCCACCCCAGCCTCTCCAGCTTTGTCTGGATGGAAGCTGGAAGGGCTGCAGGATGGAGGCAGGGGCAGAATCTGGGCCCTCTAAGAACCATTTCCACAGTCTCCTTTGCAGTTCCAGCAAGGTCCTTCCTGTCACCTGTGGCATCCTCTCTCCACAGCAGGACATATCCAGCACCCTTGGTTTGAGGCACTGTAGGGAGAGAGCAGCTCCTGGGGCCTCAGGCAGGGGAAGGGGCTGGCCACAGTGCTACCTCCTTGCCCAGGCTCTGCATGGCTGCTCCAGAGCCCCATGACTTCCCTGCCCCTGGAATTGCCAGGAGCAGCAGAACACCTCAGCCACTCCATACTAGTCAGGCCTTCATGAATTTAGTGATGTTTTGTTGCATGGCAAAGGGATGGGCAAGACTGGCAAGTTGCTGGGGTTGGGCTGTGAAGGGCTGCCCCTGGCCCCAGGGTGACCCCAGTGCAGCACCCCAAGCCCAGCTCTGTCCACTGCCCCATATCCCCAAGGTATGTGGCTGCTGGGCTGTGGTGCTGGCTGGCACAGGGACTGCGTGGGTAGGAGCACCAGGGGTGTGGGCCCCTGCTCCTGTCCTTTCTCTGCCGCTGACCATCTGTCATTCAATTAGGGCTGGGAGGCAGCTGAGGGGCTGGGGGGAGTGGGGCTGGGGGTCAGTGACCCCGTGCACAACGGCCTGCTGCCTCACAGACGAGAAGAAGTTCAAATGTTAAACGCTCTCTGGCCCCGGCTCATCCAGGGCACTCGCCTTTGGAGGCAGCGGTAGGGTGAAGGGCATCAGTCATTAGCACTTAGATTTCATCTCCGAGGCTGACCCTGCCTTCTGTTGGGGGATTTCGGCCTGAAAAGAAGCCTTAACCCTTCCAGGGCATCCCACACCCTCCCTGGCCCTGGTGTGGGCAGCCCCTGGCTGGTGCTGCCTGACCAGGCTACACCCCACATCTTCCCCACTGGCCTTGGGCTGCACCCTGAGCAGATGGGTTTGGGAGAGAGAAGGGATCCCTGCAGCTCTGTCCACAGCCAGCCTCTTGCCTGACTCTGATGAAGGGGTAAGCCAATGGGGCAACAAGTCTCAGTGCCATCAGGGAGCCACACGGCAGACCCACAATGGGGGCAGCACGCACACCCTGCCCACCCACAGTTCCATCCCCTGCAGGGTGCCTGCCCCCCCTTCTTACAAACAAACCAGAACAAATTGATGAATTGAGCTTTCACTATGCTAATTCAGACATGATAAATATTTAACTATCAACCCTAGCAGCCAGCCAGAGAGGAATCCTCTCTCCTTTACATGCCACTTATCTAAAGCAAATGTTTGCCCCAGAGGTGGCTGGGGCAATCTGAGCATCCCATTCTTTGCCCCTTGCTTTCTCAGGGAAGCTGGGTAGGTCCAAAAAGAGGTTCTTGTAATGTTTGACTCACTTCTGAGAGCATCCCTGATAGCCTCCTCAATTTGAACGTGCTAATAAGATAATCTGAGGCAGAGACACAGCACTGCACTGCCCAACACAGGAGTTGCTCTGTCCAGATCACCCAACACCAGGGCTGCTCTGCTGGGATACATTTCATGCATATTCATAGCGAGGGAGATTCCTGACTTGGGATCAAGGCAATGAAGGACGAATTTCCACTCTTTCAATGGGAACTAGCTCCTCTGCCTCATGTAAACTCACAGCATACATCATTCCAGTGGAACAGTGCCTAGCATGAGAATACCATGGCCTTCATTTTCAGAATAGATTACATAGCCCTCATGACATTGGCACTGATACATTTTCTAGATTTTCTTGTTTGATACACTTCCTATTTGCCACTGAAGGAGAGCATTTTCTCTTTCCACGGGGTAGCACATCACAAATATTTGATACCAGGGCTTGGCTTTTTCTGCAGGGCTTAAGCAGCTGTTTGATACCTTCAGCTGCAACAGTTTTACAAGGCATTCACCTTAGAGACTGTAGAAGCAAAAGAAAATATCACTCAGAGCAGTGCAGGGATCTGTGGGCTTTCAATCAGCTTGGCTGGGGCTTGGTCTAGCAGTTCAAAAGCATTTGTGTGGTGGCTGTGCCACTCACCTGAAGCTGCAGGCCTTGGGAAGATGCCTTTCTGATTTTGATCTCTGTTAATTTGTTAATGAGAGCCTTATGGTATCTGTTACTCACTCTGACTCCCACCAACTAGCAAAAAGTGAAGTTTTCTAAGGAGGAGTGGCTGGTCTTTTTGATACCTGGCTCGGGTGGGCACCATGTACCACCACACAGCCAGGATTCACAGCCCCACACAACCCCCCACCTAGGTACAGAGTGCAACATAGTAAATGAAGTCTCATATTGTGCTAGGTGTGTAAAGGAGCTATGGAAATAACTGTGGGTTGCCATTTCCTAAGCAAGTACATAGAGTTGACATCAATCCCTACATTAAAATACACGCAAGAACAAGAAATTATATTCTGGAATGATGCTGCAAATCAGGGTGACTTCCCTCTGCCCAGTTATTTTGAAACTCCTCCCTAGTATCAGGTGATAGAATGAGAGGAAATGGCTTCAAGTTGCACCAGGGGAGGTTTATATGGGATGTTATGAAAATTTTCATTGCCCAAAGAGTGGTCAGACATTGGAATAAGCTGCCCAGGAAGGTGGCGGGGTCACTGTCCCTGGAGATGTTCACAAAACATGTAGACATGGCACTTCGAGGTATGGTTTAATGACCATGGTGGTGTTAGGTCAGTGGTTGGACTCAATGATCTTGGAGATCTTTTCCAACCAAAACAATTCTATGATGCTGTGAAATACAGGAGATGTTGGTGTATTTTTGAGCTTGTTCTCCCTTGCCTGGTTACATCCCTGCAAAAGGCAGGATGCAGCCTGGGGGATTGCCCTGAGCTCAGACTGCAAATGGTGAGTGGATGATGCACTGGAGGTGTGAAGCACTAGCTACTTTGCTATAGGGTCAGATATTGGATTATCAGCAAAAGTTAATCCCAGTCATATGCTAGATCTTACATTTACTGTCATATAATCTATCATTATTTAACAGGCATGGAAATAATATTTTTATGTGGACTATGAAGGAGGAATCTTTAAGAAATGTCTGTTTACCACAACAGAGAGCATATCAATCATTAGTTTTGAGAGCTCATAGACAATTCAGAGATGTGTGTCAACACAAGTCAGCAGCTAGTTTTGCTGTATTCATGGTCCAGAATCAAACCCCACCAAAGGGCTGCACATCCAGCTTTCCACTCAAGTAGATTTTTTTTTTCCTTTACTTTAAAGACTACTGTTCTGTTAAAGACAAACAACAAGGAAATTGCACGGCATCAACTTGCCTCTCGTAATGCTGCTGTTTGGAGTGACACTCACAAGTATACACAGTGAGGAGGTACACTTCTGCCTTTTGCCACAGACAAAAGCTGTGTTCTGTGGATGCATCTGACCTGGTATTTACCACTGCAAACAGCCTCATTTATTCTGTCAGTACGAAGGGGCTGATCTCATCCTGACCTGAATTAATGCAAATTGTTTCCCTAGTATTAGGGGCATCATGTGGAAAGTGGACCAGGTTGCTTTTTCACTTTGCAGAGGATACAAATACTGACTGTTTCCATTCTTTGGTGTCCCCTTTTTGCTGAGTGCATCTCTGGTGGGGAGCTGAGAGATGAAATCGAAAGGAGAAGTTGTAATGTTGGTAGAGGGCATGTAGGAGCTTCATCAGGTTACAGCACTGTCCCAGCACCCAGACTTCTCCAGCAAATGACAAAGGGATTTGCATCCTTTCTCTTTGCCGTGGCAAAGTGGCTCAAGTCATGAGAAAGATCTGTCCTGGGTAAGGACTATTAACTGTAGGTGATCTGTGATTTGTATCAGATTTCCTGATAGACACTAAGCCTTTTCACATGCATTGTGATGGAGCATTTCTAAATGTGTTTTTCCTAGTCCCCATTTGTGGATGCCTTGAGGCACTCCATGAGCTGCCATGGCTTCACGGTCTTCATGCCAAGCCTGGTCTGTCTCTGCCAGCTTGTGGTGCTGCTGACACCCTGGCACTGAGGAGAGCAGAGGAAGTGTGAGCACTACCTGCCTCTAGCTTTAGAATTAGCATGGTCTTTAATATGTGCATATTTTAAAGTATGGGGATCGCATAAATCCTTCCACATCTGGGATCGCTTGTAATGGCCAGTGTCAGGAGTTTACAGAGGAGCTTTCCTAAGATCTAGCGCCCAGAATCAATAGCAGCTGCAATTCCAGGCAGGGAGATAGGCTGAATCCCGATTTGATTCTCAGGTGTTTTCAATTGTACTGCCAGCAAAAAATTATTGTTGTTAAGCAATCCTGCTGGCCCGCTTGTGCCTTTTGAAGTTGCCTTTATTTCTTTGAGCTCAGATTCCTTGAGATCTTCTTGCTGTTCCATCCGCAAACTTGCATGTATCTAATAAACTTGACAGCTTCCCAGCAGATGTCTCCATCTTCTCCATTTTCCCCTTTATTGAGGAGATGGACTTCACTGGAGAGTACATCTTAGCATGTGCGGCCAACACATGCTCTTCAGAAAGCTCTGAGTTCCCACTTGTGTGCTCCAGCCATGAAGGAGCAAGTGGATGTTACCCTCCTGGGTAGGGCAGGGCTTGAAACGTCCAGCAGTTCACACTCACTTCGTTCTCCTGCTTGCTCATGTTAAACAATACAGTACAATACAATACAATACAATACAATACAATACAATACAATACAATACAATACAATACAATACACCAGGTTGGAAGAGACCTTCAAGATCATCGCGTCCAACCCATCAACCAATTCAACCCACCCAACAACTAAACCATGCAGCCAAGCACCCCATCAAGTCTTCTCCTGAACACCTCCAATGAAGGTGACTCCACCACCTCCACGGGTAGCCGATTCCAATGGGCAATCACTCTCTCCGTGTAGAACTTCTTCCTAACATCCAGCCTAAACCTGCCCTGGTGCAGCCTGAGACTGTGTCCTCTTGTTCTGGTGCTGGCTGCCTGGGAGAAGAGGCCAACCTCTGCCTGGCTACAACCTCCCTTCAGGTAGTTGTAGAGAGCAATAAGGTTACCCCTGAGTCTCCTCTTCTCCAGGCTAAGCAACCCCAGCTCCCTCAGCCTTTCCTCATAGGGCTTGTGTTCCAAACCCCTCACCAGCTTTGTTGCCCTCCTCTGGACATGCTCCAGCAAGACAACATCCTTCCTAAACTGAGGGGCCCAGAACTGGACACAGTACTCGAGGTGTGGCCTAACCAGTGCAGTGTACAGGGGCAGAATGGCCTCCCTGAACAGTGCATCTGACAACATCAGCTACTGTCTGCCTGGAAGCATGCATTCTGCTTTGGGTGGCATTTCTGGAGGTTTCAGCTACCCCACTTTGCTGTGGGGACAGGCCCTCATTATTAACATTGCTTCCCTTTCTGTATATGCAGGGAGCTCCCAGGGAGCACCAAGAAAATGGAGCCTGGAGAAAAAGACTGTGCTGTGCAGTGTGTCTTCGGCTTGAGTCACAGCATGCTGGCCAGGATGGCTGGCCAGTCACTGCCCTCTGCATGAGGCCCTTCTTCTGGGCTTGTGCTGAACCACAGGGAAGCTGAGGTCAGACTTCCTTGGCCATGTCAGTTTGCTCTGAAGTGCCTACGTCTGAATTGCTTGTGAGTGGAAGAAAGGAACATGGAAGTGATGGGCAGCATCTGTAATAGGAAATTGCTGTCTGCAGATGTGTGTGCGTGAAGGAAAGCCTGCATCAGACAATGGTATCAAGGGATAAATTCCACAAGTGAGTGAATCCATCTGAGTGTAAGACACAAGTTGTGCATTTTCTTCAAGGAGCTGAACAGCTTCAAGGACATCAATCCACTTTATGAATGACGTGGTTTCCTTAGCATTGCCCATGCTTACTCAGTAGGAGAGAAGACAACAGGCAAATAAATGAGAGAAGCTTGGCTCACCTTAGACCATGTTTTGAATCCTTACTCCTTTTGTACTTAGGTGGAGCTGTTCTGGGAATTTTGCTTGTATAAGAGGCTTGATTACGTTCCTCCTTTGAAGGAGAAATGTGATCGCATCCAAGCTGAAACACCTTCTGAAAAATGTAGCCTCTCCTGGCTTGCTCAGCAGGTGAATGGTGTTCAGTGGGAGATACTCCAGCTTTTTTTCAAGTGAGGCTTTGCCCATTGAATACAATGAAAAGCAGCTTGCTACCATCTCCAAGTATAGAAATTTCTCCTGCCTTTGCTTTGAACAAATGGAAATCTGATTGTTCCTTCTAATCTTCCTCTGTACAGCTGCTGTTGCAGGGACCAGCGACAACCTGGCCCTGATAAAGACTTCAAGAGTGGATCTATTATCTATATGCCAGAAACACTCCGATCATGTGGGAATAGTTAAAGGTAAGAAAATATATAACAGGTCATCTGTCTTTCAGCTATAGTCAGCTCAGAGGTGGAAACAGATTGACACAGCTGGGTGCAGCCATCACGCTGCAGCCTGCAAATGCCGGTCAGCAGAGCTGCAGCAGGCACAGAGCACAGACCCTGCTGTTTTCAAAAGGTTTTGGCTGCCAGCTTTGGCCAAAGCACTGGCATTCATTTTACGAAGTCCACTCTGATGAGTTAGCGAGACCTAAGACTGAGTTTGGTTCTCTGACCTTTTCTTGATCCAGCAACCTCTGCAGCCTGGGCATTGAGGTCAGTGCTTGCTGGCAGAGGCAGGGAAGGAGCTGGCTGGCACCTGTGGGCAAGTACTCCAGGGCACGTAGGGCAAAGCAAAGCCTTCCTGCCACCCATCCCTGATGCTGTGGCATGCACTGTGACGGGAAAGGAGCTGGATGCCTGAGAGGTGAAAGCCTTCATCTGTACACTGCACTCTGGGTATTTGCTCATACTTGGTATTGTTGTGGGCAGGGTGTAACCCCTGGCCTCCAGTGCAGATGGCTTCATGAAAACAATTAATCTTTTGTAGAGCAGCGAATGGAAGCATTAGTGCCTCAACCCCTAATGCAGGTGAGCATGACTGCCCAATGCAAAGACTTGTGCATGCAGGGACCTTTTGTTTGAATGCTGGCTTTTGGAGGCTTGTGGGTCTGTGATGAAAGGCAGAGAAGGCAGAAGAAATACATACAGGGAAGCAGAGAAGCATTGCATTTGTCCTAGGCAAATATTGGGGTAGAAGCCTCAAGGAAATCCAGGAAACCTGCTGTGCACAGGCTGGCCAAGGGGCTGGGAGAGCCAAACAGCAAATACCACTCACTCTGATTCCTGCTGTGGAAAAGGCAGCAAGATATGGCTGTTTGCTCCTTGCAGATAACCTGGAAGCTAACTAATACCCCAGCTTCACCTATTTCTTATCCCAGGGGGAATCAACCATCTGCAGTTTTGCTAGCTGTGCTAGATGGAAAGGGATAGTTCATTAGCAATTTATACGTTCGGTTTGCCTCCTAAAATGGATCTTTCCAGCTGCAAGGATGTGTCATTTCCCTGTTGAGATGCTCCTGCTTTCACAGTAGTGACTCCCAAGCCCCTCACTCTCAGTTTGAACTGGAGTTACCAGCATATGTAAATGATGTAAATAAGCTGCAGGAGCAGGGTCACATAACCGTTCTGTCAGGTTCTGCCCTGTCAGTCCTATTTCATGGGTTCCAACAGAATCTTAACATGTTCGCATATGTAAATGTGTTAAAGAGAGCATCAGCTGAGGGAATACATTAAACTCAGTCGTTCTTCCAAGTTGATTTAATCTGACAGCACCTCCATTAAAAAAATAAAAAGCATCAGTTTTCCCTTTGTGGCTTGATGTACAGTAATTAGCTTGTTAGAGCAGGAAACACCTCCTTTCATAATTGATTTTGCACCCCTTTTACTTGGATATCTCCGACAAGCTGTTTCTAGTTCCCCAAGGACACCGTCAGTACTTCCCATGTGTTTGGAATTTCATGAATGTGAATAATGAATATGATTTATCCCTCCCACACTCCCGTGCATGGATAATATATGTAGCCAATTTGTGAACTGGACCTTGCATCAGAAAGATGGGTGTCAAGGTATTAATAGTGTAGTCACCAGATGTGCTCAGGAATTAGGGCACAGCTAAGCAGTGGTTTTCTGGGAATCAGTAAGATGGGAGCAGGTTGCTCCAAGAGTTTGTACACCAGGGGGAAAAAATGGAAGAAGATTTTCTGAATAGTCCTGTGTATCTAAGTTAGCATGCCAAATTGGTTGCTTATTACAGCTGGCACAGTGCCTTAGTGGGCTAATGTGTTAATAATGTGTAATGTTTCTCTTAGGCAATGGCACCACTCTTCATTAGTGCTTCTCAAGCCCTGTCACTGTTGCTTAGCTCAACATTTTGTTTCTGATGTTTGAGTAAGGGTATTTGAAATCAGGATTTCAGATCTGCTAATACATGTCACACACTCTTTAAAAATGGATTTTAAGAAGGCCTCGATAATTTTATGGCTACTAATAACATTTGTAGCTATGTGAGCTAAGCTAATGATAAGAGTAATCAAATTTCATGTTTCACAGCATAAAATGAGCAACTGTAGGGGTCAGGAAGGTATTCACTCCCTGCCCTCCTCCCCTGGGAACCACCGTCTCTTCCAGTTGGTTCAGTAGATGAGTGGTGCTTGGGATGTGAAACAGCACAGCGCTACAGGGAGGTTCAGGGTGTCACACTGTAGAGAGCATGGATCTTATTTCTAAGCATAGGAAATCTGGTTCTGGTTGCCAAAAGGAGTGAAACGTTTTAGTGACGCGTTCGTTTCACACCGATTACCTCCCATGTTGGCATCAAATACTTGAGGCTGATTCTCCCCCTGTTTGCCCAAGCCCCCTGAACTTGGACGTACAAGCCTCATATTTCTGAGCAGCCCTAGCATGGCCTTGGGACTCAAACTCTCATTTTTCAATCAGTGAGGTGCTTACTTAGATTTTCCTCACATTTCTGTGTTTTCACTCCCTGTATTAGCAAATCTGCTTTGAGCATTTCTTTAACATTGAGAATAACTGCAACAGGCAGCTGAGGGAGCCTGGAGCTGCCTGCAAACACCTTCCTCTGCAGCTGCTGCTGCAGGACCACAGTGGGGAGGATTGCCAGTGCTGCTGCTGGGTCAGGAGCGAGGCCATGGGGTCACACACAGATGGGTGCAGGCAGGTCAACCTTCTCATGCCCCTGACATGTCTACAGTTGGCTCCCCATGTGCTCTGGCAGGGGTGTGTTCTGCAGTGGTGGCTGTGTCTGAATTCTGCCTTACGTGGCCACATACTGATGTCGTTTACCTGGACTTGAGCAAAGCCTTCGACACTGTCCCGCACCACCTCCTGGTCTCCAAGCTGGTGACACATGGGTTTGATGGATGGACCACTAGATGGATAAAGAACTGACTTGATGGCCGCACCCAAAGAGTGGCTGTCAATGGGTCCATGTCCCAGTGGAGGCCAGTGACAAGCGGAGTCCCTCAGGGATCAGTCCTGGGACCTGTCTTGTTCAACATCTTTGTGGGTGACATGGACAGTGGCATCGAGTGCACCCTCAGCAAGTTTGCTGATGACACCAAGCTGTGTGGTGCAGTGTGCCGCAACACAGCAGTGGACACGCTGGAGGGAAGGGATGCCATCCAGAGGGACCTGGACAGGCTGGAGAGGTGGGCACAAGCCAACCCCATGAGCTTCAACAAGACCAAGTGCAGGGTCCTGCATCTGGGTCGAGGCAATCCCAGGCACAAATACAGGCTGGGCAGTGACTGGTTGGAGAGCAGCCCTGAGGAGAGAGACTTGGGGGTGCTGGTGGACGAGAGGCTCAACATGAGCTCTCAATGTGCACTTGCAGCCCGGAAGGCCAATCAGATCCTGGGCTGCATCAGGAGAAGTGTGACCAGCAGGTCAAGGGAGGTGCTTCTTCCCCTCTACTCAGCTCTGGTGAGACCCCACCTGGAGTACTGCGTCCAGTTCTGGAGCCCCTATTACAGGAGGGATGTGGATGTGCTGGAGCGTGTCCAGAGAAGGGCCACGAGGATGATCAGAGGGCTGGAGCACCTCTCCTATGAGGACAGACTGAAGGAGTTGGGGCTGTTCAGTCTGGAGACGAGAAGGCTCTGAGGTGACCTCATTGTGGCCTTCCAGTATCTGAAGGGGTCCTACAGGAAGGCTGGGGAGGGACTTCTCAGGATGTTGGGTAGTGATAGGACTAGGGGGAATGGAATGAAGCTGGAAATAGGGAGATTCAGGCTGGAGGTGAGGAAGAAGTTCTTCACCATGAGAGTGGTGATGCCATGGAATGGGTTATCGAGGGAGGTGGTTGAGGCCCTCTCCCTGGAAGTGTTTAAGACCAGGCTGGATGAGGCTCTGGCCGGCCTGATCTAGTGTGGGGTGTCCCTGCCCATGGCAGGGGGGTTGAAACTGGATGATCCTTGTGGTCCCTTCCAACCCTGACTGACTCTATGATTCTATGATTCTATGATACCCCTCATCAGTGTTCATCTGATGCTGAGTGGCAGGGCCAGAGCCAGCAGGCTGCGATGTGGCAAGGCAACAACCTGTTTGATTGATATATGCTTTGGATAAAGACTTTCAGTCCCATGTTTTGCCATATAGTGCCTAGAGCATTTTCTAGCACCTATACTTTTAGTGAGATGTGTTTTCTAAAGCCTTTTAGTGCATTGTGACAGTGATGTGCTGACGAGTCTAAAAGGACTCACTTAACACAATGTGTAATAAACTAGAAAGGAGATGTGCCAAGCAAAAAAATCCTGCAGACAGTTGAAAAGCTCTTTGCATTTTTTAAAGAGAGAACTACCTTTTATTTTTTTTTCAAAGGATCTTTTCCAGAAAATATCTTTTTTTTTTTTCTTTGAAAGGTAGGTATTCATTTAATTGTATAAATAACTTGTGAAGTTTTTTGTTGAATCACATTTAACCTGAGATCTTTAGATTTTAGGTAGTTTCCAGAAGCCTGGTATTATCTTACAGAAATGTGAAAAAAAAACCTTGAAAAGCATCTAAAATGGTTTCAGTTTCAAAACCATGTTTTGTAGAAAAAGTGCTCTTGGTGAGCTCTGACTAACAAGATGTAATTTGTCTTTGGGACATGTTTCTGGGCAGAGGGCCAGCAGCCAGGAGGGCCAGATGCTGCCACACAAAGTGCTGGTGTGGGCTCTTCAGGGCTGCCCAGGGCGGTGGGCTTGCTGATAGTAGTGATGAGCAAAAAAAGACTGTTTATAGAGGCAGCCTTGGAGTTAGTCAAATTGGTCATGATTAGAATAATTAACACTGTTCACAACACCCCCTGAAACACTGCGGGCTTGGGTCAGAGTGCTGGGTTAATGGTTGGACCTGATGACCTTAAAGACCTCTTCCAATCAAAATGATTCTGTGATTCTAAATTAAAGACATCAGAAGAGTGCTCCAAAACCCATCTTTGCTCAGTACAGTTTGACAGTTAGAGCTGAGCGTAGGACAATGAGGCTGTAATAAGGAACCAGACCTAGAACAGCAAAGGATATCCTGGTCAGTTCAGGCTTCCCAAGTGCTGCTTCTTTGAACAAACTGGAGCAGTACTGGAGATTTCTTCCCATGGCCTCTGACTGCGACTAGGCTGTGTTCCTTCCTGGGGACAAAATCCTCTTATGCCAGCAAGCATGCCTAGTCCTGTCCTGTGGGCATGTGGCCCTATGGGCAAGAATAATAGAATCATTTTGATTGAAAGACACCTTTAAGATTATTGAGTCCAACCTTACACTGCCAGGTCACCGCTAAGCCTTGTCCCTCAGCACCACATCTACACTCTTTTAAATACCTCCAGGCATGATAACTTCACCACTTCCCTGGGTAGCCTGCTCCAGTGCTTGACAACTCTTTCTGTGAAGAATCTTTCCTTAATGCTTGACCTAAATGTGCCTTGGTGCAACTTGAGGCTGTTTCCTCTTGTTCTACTGCTTATTACTTGCGAGAAGAGACGGACCTCCACCTCACTACAACCTCCTTTCAGATAAGTTGTAGAGAGTGAGAAGGTCTCCTCTCAGCCGCTTTTTTTTATTCCAGGTTGAACAACCCCTGTTCCTTTAAAGAAAGGCAGGGTTAAAATCCTGGATTCTGGGTAGAAATGACACCATAGAAACACCCCTGGTTTTTGCTTCCCATCTCCTTGTCTCTCTGTCAGGTTTTCTTGGATGCTGAAGTGAAGTTGTCCCACCTGCTCATGCCCCTCTTCCCATGTGCTTTCCAGCTTTCCTGTCTGTGGTGTCTGGGGCTGCCTGCAGAGCTGCTCAGCTCAGAGTTCTGTAGATGTGGGGTGGTAGGTGATGCTGAGGCACCAATTTCTCCCCATGCCATCTGGGGCGGCTGACTCAGCCCAAAGAAGGGAAAGAAGCCCCCTGAGGGAGGGCTAAAGCTTGGCTGAGCCACACTGGGCATTGCCAGTAGCATTTTTTTTTTGAGGCTCAGAATGGTTTGCCACGTGGAGGGGGCTTCCTAGTACACCAGGGAACATAATGGGAAAGGCTGTAGTTAAAGACCCTTTAATTGAGGCCTTCAGAGCGGTAAGTATAACACTGCATTGCTCTGTTTAAGGGATTTTGTGTATCTCCACCATCAAGGCTACATTTGTCTGTAGGATTAATCACTTTTTGATCCAGAGGGTTTAAGACAGACAGCTTACTAGGAGTGTGCCGCATGGCTCTCCCAGGCTGGCAATTAGCTTTGTTTCTTCATATTGTCTTGTTTATTATGCTCTTCTCCACATTTTTCCCCCTGACCAGCATGTTAATACACTAATTCATTTTTAATCCATTTTTAACTGTGCTTTTAGAAGACTTTCAAACAGAGAATATTTAGTAAAAGCTCTATGTTCAACATAGGAAATGAAAAAACTGCTGCTGAGCAAAGAAGAGGTTTGTATATAAATGATACTGCAAAGAAATCCTTGGAGAAACTCAAAGATACCATTTTGCTCCATTTTAGAGTTACATCTCAGGACTTGCTGAGGTTCTCCTACTCACCTGAAGGTCATCAAGAAACCTGAAATATGCCCATTGCCATTTAACTTGAATGCAAACAAGTTTCTTTGGGATGACATTTGTATCTTATATGAAATAAAATATACGTCCCAGGAGCTGCATGTGTGCACATCCACTCAGTTCCCTTCAGAAGCTGAGAAACCATCTTCTGCTCTCAACAGGCTGTTTTCTTCTGCATATCACTGGCTCTGAATGGCAGAGAAAGCTCATGCCCCTCTGTCCTGTCATTCTGCCCTTCCTCTCATACAATACAATACACAATACAATACACCACACCAGGTTGGAAGAGACCTTCAAGATCATTGTGTCCAACCCATAAACCAATCCAACCCACCCAACAACTAAACCATGCAGCCAAGCACCCCATCAAGTCTTCTCCTGAGCACCTCCAATGAAGGTGACTCCACCACCTCCACACATACTCAGTCCTATACTGGCTAGGACAAAGGTGATGGATAAAGTCTTTACCTCCATCTCATGCATTGTTTGAATGGAGGGAACAAGCAAGAAACTGTCCTTGAGCTCTAGACCAAAAATGTTCATCAAGGCTGTGGCTGGGAGGTATATACCTGCAGCTCTTGCATGAGATTACACATGCATGGGACCTGTGAGTTGGCAGCAAATAATTGGCAACAATTGGCAAAGCCCCATCAGACCTGGCAGCTTGCTTTGTAGTTGGAAACAACCAAGATGCTCTACCTAAGGGCTCAGGATTTTTATATTTCCACATGTGGCTTTGCTCTGAATCTTCCGGCTCACCTCAGTCATGCAAGTTCACTGCTTGGCATCCATTCCTTGCTCAGTAACCTGCAGGAAGAGCACTGACCACCTCGATACAGCATTTTTCTATGCCCTGAGGACCAGCACAAATAAAGGACTGAACGTTGCTGTGTAGAACAGCTCACAGTTGGTGTAACTACGGCACACCAAATCAAATGTATTGAAATTGGTGGGAGCTTTGCGCCAACTTTGCTCAGTTTTGGATCAGATGCTAAGGGCTGTGAAATTTGTTTGGCCTTTTGACTTCCCCAGTATGAAGTTACTAGCACGCTCAGAGTGGGATGCAGCATGAGCCACACTTTTCTGTCACAGGCAGTTTGTCTTCCTTTTTCTTGTCTCTTCTTTTAATAAATATAACCTTTTCTCCTATGGCTCAGGCATTGTGTTGAACCATCTCGACAAATGTTCTCAGGTTTTTAAAATATTCAGTATTAAAGAGATCAGGCCAGATGTGTTCTGCTGCCTTCATCACTCTAGGTTGTGTACTCTGTGTTGAAATGATTATTGTCATCACCTGGTGAAAGGCAGCTGATGAAAGACTCTCCCTCTGATGAGCTATCCATCCGCCCATGCCCGGTGCAGAGTGCACAGGTTTTGTTTTTGAATGATATATTGTTGTGTCAAAGTGGCTTATGTGCTGTTTAAACTTACGTTGGTGAATGATAGCAAGTATGTATTAAACAATCTCATTGCAATGGGAGCTGTATTTTCTCATCTCTGCCTTTGGGAGCACCACAGCAACTCCCCGTACTGTGAGCCTGACAGGTGCTCTTGGAGCAGGGTGCCTGGGTACATCTGCCTTCAGGTTGGGGTATTAACCCTGGGAATTTCTAAAGAATACAACTGGATACCAACCATTTTAAGTCTTTCTGTTCTTTCTGCACACTCTATTGTGTTAATGAAAGGAACTGTTTCATGTAACTAATTTTGAAATGTTTGGGTTTGGATGTGTTTCCCTTAAACCTCTTTCTGTTCTCAAGCAGCATAACTTTCATTTTCCCTCTTGCCCCTTCTAGTCCTCTTTATTTTTTAATTTTTTTTTTTAAATTATTTTTTAAAATCCTTTACAAGGCTCAGCAACAACCTCTAAGAAGAAACAGAAGGAGAGTATGCTGTAAAGATTTCCATTTTGGGTCTATTCCCAGTCTCCCAAGCCATCTCTAAAGGAAGTATGTAATGAGCGAAACATACTTAAAATGATGCCCTGCCTTGAAAAGTTTGTTGAATGGCAAATTCACTTCTCTCAGCCTTCCACACTTCCACAGTCCTCCAACGCATCTGGTGAATCCCAGCATTGCTGGGCAGAGCAGTAAGACCTTTTCAAAGAACTGAGAATAATTAAAGGCCCCAAGACATAGCCATTTTCTCTGTGTAGTAACACAATCAAATACTTAACCAAAAAATAGTGTAATGAAAAGTCTAGGTCACAAAATGGAGTACTGCAGCCTGGAAAAATAGTTTTCTGACCTTCTGGATTTCCTCTATTAGAGGACTACTGTGCAGTGAGCAAACCCTATTTCTTACAACAAAGAAATTTAGCAGTCTCTGAGGCTATGTCACCTTGGTGGCAGAAACACTGAGCAGCAATAGTGCTGAAAGTCAACACTAATAGCTGACACCAAATTAAACTGCCAGAGTTTGTGTGATGTAGCTCTGTCACCCTTTGACACATTTGATGTGAATTCAGAGGCTTCTGCTGTAAACTCATCAGCAGAGCTCATGACGCATCATCTTTACATATCTGTTCATCCACATTTGTCAGCAACCTGTGTGCCTCAAATGACTCCAGCGATTGGGATATAGATTGCTTTACCTTCACGTATAGTAAATAGAGTGTTTTAACACTTGTGATACCCTCAGCTCTAGCTTTTAACTGACAAAGTCTTGTTAGCTGCACTTCAGCCCTTCTGCATCCACGCTGAACGTGGTGATTGATGAGGGCTGATTATGGCAGTGGGGTGGCCCATCCCTTCTTAACCTGGTGCTCAAATCATCTCCAGTTTGCCCATGCAGAAGAGCAGCAGGCACACTCCTAAGTGTCTTCATGAAGTGCCTGATTGAAAGGCCACAGCCAATTAGGCTGAGCTGAAATGGACACTTGCAGGATGTCTTTTCCTCTCAATTCCCCACGAGGTGCCTGCAGAGAGCAGGCACTAAACAAGCGCAGACAACCCTCACATCTGCTCACATGCACCCAGCAGCTCTCAAAGCTGGGGGCCAGTGGTTCAGTCCAGGAAACATGGCAGGGTGATTGTGTCTGTGTTTTGCAGCCCTGGACTAGGAAATGCTTTAGCAAACACTAGGAGTGATCTTGATGCAGCAAATGATGCTCACAAATGCAAGACACTCTGAGGCAGTAGTTCACTGGTGACCACTAGATAATTTCCTCTCAAAATAACATGGCATTTCAAAATACTATCCCCCCTCCTGTCTCCCTGGGCAATCTGAAAGGCATTTCTAGTATTTGTATTTTCTCTAAACCCGTTGGTATTACTGTGGTTTCAGACTGATGCCTTTTGGTTATCAGCTGCTAATTTTCCTGTTAATTTTGGACTTACCGAAGCAACAAAAGCAGGTCCTGCAGACGACAGCAAGTCCCTGCTGGGGTACGTTGAGCACTGGATTTGATGCGATGCTCTGAGCAATGCTGAAGAAACTCCATAGATGTGTACCAGGCTTGTGTCTCCCCTATAAACTAAAAAGCAAAATGGTCTGTAGTTTCTCTTTATGTCTCCATGGTATGTAACATACCCACTACCTTCAACAGCAGCTTATTTACCACATATTGCTCTAGAATATTTAGTATCTTAAGCCTTTTTCTTCCTCTGGCTAGCTTTGCTATCAGTGTACATCACTATGGAGAGAAATCTGTATTGAAATCTGGCCACAGCAACCCCATGCAGTGCTACAGGCTGGGGTCAGAGTGGCTGGAGAGCGGCCAGGCAGAGAGGGACCTTGGGGTGCTGGTTGATAGTAGACTGAACATGAGCCTGCAGTGTGCCCAGGCAGCCAAGAAGGCCAATGGCATCCTGGCCTGCATCAGGAACAGTGTGGCCAGCAGGAGCAGGGAGGTCATTCTGCCCCTGTACACTGCACTGGTTAGGCCACACCTCGAGTACTGTGTCCAGTTCTGGGCCCCTCAGTTTAGGAAGGATGTTGACTTGCTGGAACGTGTCCAGAGAAGGGCAAAAAGGTTGGTGAGGGGTTTGGAACACAAGCCCTATGAAGAGAGGCTGAGGGAGCTGGGGTTGCTTAGCCTGGAGAGGAGGAGACTGAGGGGTGACCTTATTGCTCTCTACAACTGCCTGAAGGGAGGTTGTAGCCAGGCAGAGGTTGGTCTCTTCTCCCAGGCAGCCAGCACCAGAACAAGAGGACACAGTCTCAAGCTGCACCAGGGCAGGTTTAGACTGGATGTTAGGAAGAAGTTCTATACAGAGAGAGTGATTGCCCATTGGAATGGGCTGCCCGGGGAGGTGGTGGAGTGACCATCACTGGAGTTGTTCAGGAGGAGACTTAATGGGGTGCTTGGTGCCATGATCTAGTTGTTTGGGTGGGTTGGATTGGTTGATAGGTTGGACGCGATGATCTTGAAGGTCTCTTCCAACCTGGTGTATTGTATTGTATTGTATTGTATTGTATTGTATTGTATTGACTCACAGGAGGAACAAATAGAGCCAGAACCATAAATCAGATGATTTTTTTTTAATGTATATATAAGTCTATTTTAACATGTAGTTTTAAGTACTAGACTCCTAAGGTAGTGTGCACTGAAACATATTTATTCAAATATGAGCTATAAAAGAATGGGAATAGAAACATGATGCCCTATTAGAAAAGCCACTCTGTTTTCACGCTGTAGCTCCAAATCTTCTGCTTATGTAATACTGGAATAAAATCATCGTGCAGTGTCCCATGGTCCAATAACCCTTTGCAACACCAAAATTATCTCAAAAAAAAAAAAAAAAAAAAAAAAAGGAAAGGTAATAGAAGATTTCCACCTTTGGGAGAAGACTGTGGATCTTGTGTCAGAGAGCAGAGGTGAGCAGTTCAGACTGAATCAGGCAACGTATTTTTCTTATACATTATTAATACCTGTCAATAAAAATAAAACTTTCCGGCAAAAAGCAGGGGAAAAAAGTTTGCTGGTTATATTTTTATATTTGTTCCTAAAAATTTTAAACTGGAAAACTTTGCAAAACTATAAACCCAGGTAAAATCTGTAAAAATATTTCCCAGCAACTTCTATCGCTGTTCTGTGACCTGCTGTGTTTGGAAACTGCCGCACAGTGCCACTAGGATTGTGCGAAGGAAGAAGTTTGAACCCTCAGACCCAGCACCTCAGATTAAATTTGACTTCTAAACGTCATACTTTTGTCCTCCAGAAATGTCTTTCCTTGTTGTTATGATTCTTTTCAGGGTCTACCAGAAACAAGTGGATCATTAGAGCAGTTTGGAATTCCCTCCTCCAGACAGAGTGCTCCCATCCTGGCTGCAATAGGAAGACCTGGGGGGCCAGGGAGAGCCCAGAGCGGCCAAATTGATGCAACCAAGAGACACACACTAGCTATGTGGCTTTAGCTTCCAGCCCACCACCTCTCCAGGCACTGGAGCCTCATTCCATGCACAAAGGGGATAGTAATGGAAATTCTGACAGGTCTTAATAACTATGATGCTTCTAGGCGTCTCTGTAATTATCAGATAGAGGCTTCTGGCATGTAAACAATATTAGGGTACATCTTGTGCCTAACTTGTTTTATCTATCTCTGTGGCAAAGACAGGAAACCATAGCTTCTCCTTGTGCTTTTAAAAACACCGTTTGCTCTTTCATCAGTTTATAGTCACTTAACAGCAGAGGCAATTGGGCTAATTCAATGCTTGTTTCAGCTTCCATAATTCCTGATAACAGGCTGTAGAATAATAGAATTGTTTTTGTTGGAAGAGACCTCTAAGATCACCAAGTCCAGTCATTAACCCCACACTGCCAGCTCACCACTAAACCATGTTCCTCAGCACCACATTCGCGCATCTTTTAAATGCATCCAGGGATGGTGACTCCACCACATCCCTGAGCAGTCTGCTCCAGGGCTTGACAACCCTTTTGGGGATGACATTTTTCCTAATATCCAGTCTAAACCTGCCCTGGCATAACTTGAGCCCACTTCCTCTCGACCTATTGCTTGCTACTTGGGAGGAGACATCAACCTCAACCTTGCTCCAACCTTCTTTCAGGTAGTTACAGAAAATAATTAGGTCTCCCCTAAGCCTCTTTCTCTCCTAGCCAAAGATGCCCCATGCAAGGTGTTCATTGGACTGGAGCTTTTTCTGCAGTGTCCCAGGGAGGAGAATTATGAAACCTGCACCTACAGAAACTATTTCTAAGTGCATCTGACTTGGTTTTTGTGTCATGTCATCACTGGGATTGGGGCTGTTTGTCCTTTCTTGCATTGTCCTGGTTGGTGGCAGGGAAAGATAATTCCCCACCTGCCAAGGGGCTTGTACCACTATCCTATATCTGGCACTTTCTGATGTAATGAACAATGTAAGTACTATGAATGCATTTTATGGCACTCCTGGTCAGGTGAAGGTTTAAATTAGATGAGTTAAAACAGATCATGAGATGCAAAGCAGCTATAGCTGATATTATCTGGACTACAGCCAGTACACCACAAGCATTCCTGCAAATGGCATTGCTTGTATGAGGGATAATTACCTGGAGATAATGCTACATGACATGTAAAAATAGAGCAACTAAGCAACAGCCTCCTGCCTCCCCCTTAAATCTTGCCTCCAAATGCTGAAACTGTCAGTGCAGTAACTCATGTAAAGCAGGTGGTGGTGACCAGGGAAATGATGATGCCCAGGGAGGTGTTTTCCACATAGCCTACAGCTCTCAACATGGTAACTTTATCCTCCTGCATTTTCTTCTCCTTGGACCACAGACTCCAAAACAAACTGCATTAGCCCAGTAACGTGTCACACCACTGGGCTCCCACCACCTCCTGTATTTAGACTAGTGCCCTGTTGGGAGCAGTTGGGTTGTGTGAGTGACAGATAGAGCAATATTTAAACAGTTATTGAAATAAATTCTCTGGATAATTAGATATTGTAGCACCCTCTTCTGGCTTCCTGCACTGCCTGGATTGTGACTGTCTCTTCCCTTTAAGACCATTTGGCTCACGGGGGTCTGCTGGTTACTGGTTTGGAGCCATGTCAGTTCTGATTCTCTCCCATTTTCTACGACCTCTAGGAGAATTGCTCCTCAAACTCATATTTGCCACATTGAGTCCCTTCACAATTAACCTTTTTGTGCAACCTTTTTAGAGCAAAATCCTCCCCCCCCCCCCCCTTTTCACTTGGTGATTGTGGGAAAAAAACAAACCCTGACTTAGCACATTTTCTATGGTACTGACTGTAGTGCTATGGAGGGGATCACCTCAAACCCATGAAAGCAGAGAGAAGAATTCTGTGTGAGGAGCAGAGACTGTCTTAGTTTGTGGCAGCTGAAGGCACATGGTGGCCTTGGGGAGCAGCAGAGGGGTGAGGGTCCTCACCACCTTCAGTACTGCTACTAAGGCAGTTGGGGGTCTTTGCACAGGTTTTTGGGGCATGATCCTTCCCCTCCAATGTCACCACTGTGAACTCAGATGCAAGCCATTATAACTCATAATGCGGGCGTGCAAAATTCCCTCTAAGAGCTAATTAACTCTGAGGACTAATATTTCTGTCTGTCTCAGGGTCCACAAATGTCATTATACCATTATAAAACAAACTCTGGAAAAATAATTCATGTTTAAAATAATGCATTGCTTTCCTTTTATCCAGTAGGTTAAAGTACTTTGTTCCTTGGTACCACCTTTAAATTTTTCATGTCAGGGTGAAAAGCAATTTTTTAATTATAATTTTAATGCATCTGACCGTATTTTGCAATGATACATTTTGAACCCAACTTGTAAAGGTGTCAGAAGAAAATATGACTACTCCAAGGAAATACCTGAACCAGAAGAATTCAGTTGAAATAACATAGTGCTTTTTAAAGTGCCAATTATTTATTTTAACTGTGATATGACACCTGTCATTAGCACCGTGTGAAATACTGAATGTGGTATTTAGGAAAGTTTCAAATTCAGCGGTTTCAATGCTCACAGAATTTGCAGGAACACAAGGTACCAGGCTATGGCTTCTCCAAAGCAGGTCTGGTGGCAAAAATCAGCCTTAAATCCATTTTCACTAGTTTCCCTTGCTTTCCCCCTGCAGGTGACAAAGCCTTCCCCGGCTGCCCTGCACTGCCCCACATCTTTTGCTTTGTTCCCTCGGGGCACCAGGCAGCTCAAACACTGTGTAAGTGCAAAGGGGATTATCTTTGCTTTGCAGGCTTAGCAGATGAAGAGAGGGAATCATTACCACATCCTGCTAGCAGCAAGCCAGGAGAGAGGCTGAGAGGTGCGGGGGAAGGTGCTATCAACACCCAAGGTAGAAGCAGGGCTGACCTAGGGGCTCCCAGTTGCATGTGTGTATCTCTGGGACCTGCAAAGCAGCTGTTTCCCCAGGCACTGCTGCTCCCTGGGCTTTGGGTTTATGGACTGTCATTTTTAAGGCCATGATTATGTGTGGGCAGGGAATGTGGCAGCAGGCTTGGCTACAGCTAAGGTTGTTTCCAAAGACCACTGAAGTAACTGGCTGCTCTGTAACATCACCCCTGCCAGCATCCTCCTTGCATGATTGCAGGCTGCTGGTCGTGTTGCCTACGTGGAGCTGGAAACACTTGGAATGGAATGGAATGGAATGGAATGGAATGGAATGGAATGGAATGGAATGGAATGGAATGGACTAGACTAGACTAGACTAGACTAGACTAGACTAGACTAGACTAGAATAGAATAGAATAGAATAGAATAGAATGAACCAGGTTGGAAGAGACCTTCAAGATCATCGCATCCAACCCATCATCCAACACCATCTAATCAACTAAACCATGCAACCAAGGACCCCATCAAGTCTCCTCCTAAACACCTCCAATGATGGCAACTCCACCACCTCCATGGACAGCCCATTCCAATGGGCAACCCCTCTCTCTATGAAGAATTTCTTCCTAACGTCCAGTCTAAACCTCCCCTGGCGGAGTTTGAGACTGTGTCCTTTGTTCTGGTGCTGGTTGCCTGGAAGAAGAGACCAGCCCCTGCCTGTGCTACCCATACTAAACTCTGCTGATTTTTTGAGGTGACAGCTTCATTTTGTCTATCTTGCCCTTATTTCCATAGGGTGACCCACATCTTTCCTTGCAAAGGCAGGAAAATGGAGCTATATTTTTTCCCATTTTGGCTGCCTGGCTCAAGCTATGGGGCTTAAAAAAAAACACCCACCCTTAAACCCCACAGCATACTCATAGATCAGTGTTAGAAGTCCCACTGCTCTGACAGCAACAGGAGATCTCAGTGAGCTTACCAGTGGGATACTCATGAAGCACCCAAGAAAAATGTATTCCTCCCAGGGGGATGCTCTGAAGCTGTGAATGAAAGCACAGCTTCATCACTCCCTTGAGTACAGAGTCAGTAGGAAAAACTGCTTAGAAGCTTGGCAGTCAGACAGGAAAATGAGTGCCTCTTGGAGAGCAAAAGAGGAGAGTACCAGGATGGAGTACAATGAGGGTTTGATCAGCACAAACAAAACATTATCAGTAGCTTCTTCAGCTATAGGGAAAAAGAGGGTTGCAAAGGATGTTGCAGATTTATACCCTGAAACCTGGACCTACCCCAACCTGAAGCTAAATCAGAAGTCTCTGGTACTTTGTATTTCTTTAACACATTCTGTGCCCAACTCCTTAGGGCTCTTTAAAACATCTTTTTGAAGTAGGACTCAGAGGTAATACTTCTCAGACCTTTGGCTCAGTACTGATGCTCAGTCAGCACAAATCACTCGTTGACTGCTTTTTGGCATATCACACTGATTACACAGTATAGCTTATGTATCTAATATGCCTGCACCTTGGTGTAAACCTCTTTTGGCATGTCTGCCTTAAATTTCCCCTTCTGTTCATATACCACTCAGTATACCTCTTTGCTGGGTGTGTAAGTCTCACAAGCCAGTGCTGGAGGAACAGAGCTGACCAGGAAGGTGCTGCCTTAATGAAAACAGCAACAGCCTCCAGAAACATACTTTCTCCCTCTCAGACAAACATCTCTTTCCTCATTTATGATGGACCAAAGGTCGAAGATAGCTGCTCTACAACTTCCACAGCTCTGCTGATATCTTATGCCCTGGAATTGCTGTCAAGTTTCATGTTCACATTTTATATAATGAAATAGCAATTGTTCCAGCTCTGCAGCTTGAATGAATTCACACTGAAAAAGACTGAAAATTTTAGGTGAAATTTCATAAACTGCTTGGACCTTCAGCCAGTGGTCTTACAATGGATTAAAAGCAGAGGTAAGCATAATTTACTTGGAAAACCGAGCACCAGACGTATGTGGAGAATTCTTTGTGAATCTAATATCAATGCATTTGAGAACAAACCATCAGAATATGTACCCTTTTGTACAACTTCATCAACCTTTTCTTACAACCTCTTGTTAGCTTTTCCCCTTACAGGTTTTTGGTATAGATCCTTGGTTACAAGTCTATGGTTCTCTGATGTGTTGCTGCTTTGTAGAAAGGAAGGTCATTTCAGTTTACACTTTTATAATACAAAACATCAAAGTAATTGCCTCTTCAGTAGTGTTTTTACAAATAAGCAGGGTCCCATCCACAAAATTCCCATTGACTTTGTTGGATACAACACCCATGGCTGAACTTTAAAGGTGACAATCTAATGCTCACAATACCTTCAAATCTGGCAGAGCCGCTGGTTTACCTAAATGCCAGAGATGTGTCCCTTATGAGTCACAATTCAGGGCTGTCTGAAAGCCCCTCTGAAACACCTGAGGACGACTTCCAGCATTTAACAAAGCAAACCAAGAGCTGCAGAGTTACTGTGGAGGTTTTTTGCATTACAGTTTATAATTGCTATGAACAAGCCCAGAGGAGCTTTGCTTCAGTGGGTGAAGAAGCACCCTAAGGTCCAACGGATCTCTAGATTTTTCTTCATTCACCTCCTAGCAAGTGGAAACTCAGCCAAGTCTATAGGAACAAGGTGTAGCTGTGATGCTGAAGCACAGCCAATGAGCAGGAAGCATAGAATCTCAGAGTTACCTTTGGTCCCTCTGAATCTACTTGCATGCCCACAGCAGTGCTAGGGGTCAAAGGTTCACCTCTGCAGCACCAAACCCTCTGCAGAGCGGTGCCTAAGACAGTCTCTGGGGTGTCAAAGTAGCTTATGCTGCTCTAGGAAGAGAGGAGGAAAAATGTCTCCGTGAGTAGTAAGTCTGAAATCTGTATTATTGTCAAAGAAACAATAGCAGCATCAGCTGCTGCTGCTGCCCAGGAGAGGAGCAGCGTCATTAGCGGAGCAGAGCAGGGGAGCTCCGGGGGCGGCAGGGCTGCCGCCGGCACCGTGCCCCAGCTTTACGACCCTGCAGGCAGCGGTAGCAGCAGCAGCCCAGCTTGTGGGGCAGAGGCATGGGAGAAATCAGCTGTTGGGAAACACTCTTCTTTCTCCAAAGTGCACCAAGAACAATCTTCATGCTGCCTAGTCTGGACAACACAGTGGACCATGGGGCTCCTCTGGCTCATATTTAGCTGGCAATTTGCCTTATGCTTTTCAGGAGGCTGTTAGTGGCCGTCTTTCCAAGCACCCCAATGCTGCTGATTGCTGCTGCTATGCTTCAGATATGTTTGAAATGTCCTTATTTGAATTATGACTCGCAACAGCTGTATTTAAAATCGCATACTTCACCTTCACTTACCACAATCAATATTGTTAACAGGGATAAAGCTATGGAGGGATAATAGAAAATATTTACTGATTTCTCTCTGTACAGTCTTCCCCAGCCCTCCAATTACCACATCCCTGATCTCACCCTCCACAGAGGGATGCGCCTAGTTGCTGGACGTGGGCAGCATGAGCATGGCAGCAGCAGGAGATTCTGGCAGCTGTGCTCTCACAGCAGCTGGGAGAGGCGTTCTTCAAGGACTGGAACCTTCCCCTTGCATGCTGCTCCTGGCCATGGGGCCTTGTTTTCCCTTGCATTTTACAGGAGGGTTCCCCGAAAAGCACTGCTGATCTTCCTGTGCCTCTGGGCTCTGGTGGGCATGCCTGTGGGGGGCCAAGTGAAAGGCAGAGGCTTACTAACAGGGGGTTGCTCACTTGGTGCCACCTCCTCTGCCATGTGAAATGGAATGCATTGCCCAGTTCCTATTTGGCTGTACCACCCTCTATAACTACACTCCTTAAACAGTATTCAAGTCCTTGCCAGATATTCTGGTAAGGCTTTTAAGATCAAACTTATCTGATGTAAACTGATGCAGTTCGATCAAGTCAACGAAATAATGTCATTGTATAGTAGCTAAAGCCTTCAGTTGTTAGTTTTTATAATTGAATATGCAGCTCTTCCTATTTCAGGTAACAGACACCTTCATTTCCACATTAGCAAGGGGTTGCTTTCCTCCAATAAATATTGACCTGTTGTGATGAAGCATTCTTATTATCAGGATGTATTGGTATAGCACAGATATATTGACAGATTTTCAGCTCAGTGTTGTATAAACATTTTCCAGTGGCATATTTTGAACTTACTTTGACACGCTTCTGAAAATATTTGTGCTGGCAAGGAAGCTGTGAGCTCACTCAGTTATCTCTGGTATGACAAGGGCTGGAAGGGTGACCAAAGATTCACTAGAGTTTCAGGCTGTTATCAGTTGTTTTGCATGTACAAGCCCAAGCACAGGTCAGGAGTCTGTTTGCAGTGGAGACCCACTTTCTGAATTTGTCCCATAAATCATTCTTCATTCTACCTATCAACAAATAATGAGATACTGAAGCTTAAAATTCCCATGCAGAGAGGTTGTGTATTTCCCTTTTCAGAAATTTCAGCTTTCATGTTTTGCTCTGTCTGAGGGCTGAATGGTAGAGCCAGGGATCCACACCTCCTGCCCATGAGCAATCTGACAGTTTACTTTCAAAGCACAGTGCTAAGATAGCCTTCTCCCTCCTTGTCTTTGTGAAATAAAATCCATGAAGCTGCAGTGTAAAAGCACTTTGAGATGATAAGCAGAATGGTTTGCAGAGTGAAATATGGGACCTAAACTCTTGTAAGCATTTTTCTCTTTTTGTTAAAATGACCGTCTAAGCTACCAACCCCCTTCTTGAGCAGAGGCACTTTAACAAGAGTCACCAGCCTGGGCAAAGCTTCATTGAGAACCTCTGGCTCTGTGCCACTGGCAAGTGCACAGGAGGCGGCACAGCCTATTTTAACGTTGCTGCGATGGGTGAATTCTAGCGACTCATTGGTGAGAGGCAATTCTCTAATCCCAGAAGAACCAGTATCATTTGAGCTGTCAGCAACTGGCAGGCAGGATGGATTGTGCCTCTGGCTGTCAAGCAACGCTGCAAACCTTGCAGTGGACTATCCTCCGTGATGGCATGTTGGCATGCAGCATCCCCAAACTTTTCTGAACCTGTTTGGCTTATCTTGATTAATAAGCCCAAGTATTCGCGAAGCTGAGGCCTGCCATTAAGGCGGCGATAAGCCATAATTTGTAATAAAAGAGCTACCTTTTCCAATTGTCTTCAGCTGAAGCAGAGAGTCCCCGTAATGATTTATTGCCTTACTGCCAGGCTCTTGATAAGTGGACACCAAATGGCTCCTCATTACTCAAAAGCTCCTCTGATTTCTTGAACCAAAGTCTTTTCCAAGCTGCACTTAGTCCACTTTCCTTCCAAAGAAAATGAATCAAAGCCTTTCTCTCAGTAGCCTATAAACTATTTTAGCATAAAAAATATCATAAATGAGAAAGGAGAAAATCTTGTTTGCTAAAGGGCTGCTGGATGAACTGCCTCTTGCCCTTTTGATAGCATCTTTGAAATGGAAATGGCCAGCTGCCTGACCTTCTGTTCAATGACCCTTTTTGTACAAAGTCAAATTGCAGTGGCTTCACAGCAGCAATTCACCTATGGACATAAACTAGATTTCAGGGGGAGTATGGAAGAGGAGGCTTCTATCAGCAGTTTCTTTAGAATAATTCTTCTGTGTTAGTATTTCCTACGTACACATCAAGAATCAAGCTTATAAAATAAATTACTGTTCATGAAAGATATTTAGCATTTTACTTCAGTAGCTTACATCTCTCTGCTTTTTGTTACATTATGGATGTAACAAGACTTCTTTGAAAATCATTAATCAAAAAGATTTAGTATGTGAACAGTGCTACATGCAATTTTGGGGAAAAAAATGCCTATAATCAGTTATTGGATTGTGGCATTAATTATTTAACTCATTTTATTAGAACTCAAGGGGAAAAAATATAATTCTAAGCAGGATGAAAGATCAGGATAAAAAAACAAAACCAAACCAAACCACAACCAAAAAAAACAAACCCCAACCCCACCCCCAAACAAACAAACAAACCCCCAAACTCCCAAACCTTTAGAAATAACATTTTAAAATGTGTTAAGACTGAGGTACTCAAATTTAGAAACTGGCTGCTCATGTGGGATGTCAAAGTACTGTAAAAACCAGTTTCCCTATCCAATGTATGCCTTTGCAGCTTAGTTTATCCTGTGATACAATTGCCTTTTAAGAGCAGCCTTTCTTTATTGAATGTATTTGCCAAATTCAAACCCATTCTTTCAGCTGGGGTAAATCGCTCATGCTCTATTTTGCCAGCTGAGAAGCTGGCCAAGGAGCTTTCCCAGATATTCACAGAAACAGCAGACTTGGGGTGCCTGTTGGCAGGAGCCAGGACCAGAGTGGGCCACTGTGGGGTTTCCCCGACTGAAAATCTGGTCCTTTGCCTTGCACCCCCACCAAAACAACTCATCCTGTCTCTTTTGGCCCCACTTCTGTCTCTCTGCCAACTGCCAAACGTCATAGGACCAAAAAAGACAAAGGAAGTGATTGTGCTTTTTGAGCAGTGTGTTTAGCAGCATTTCAACTTTGTCTAAAATGACGACTGGATCATGTAAGCACAAGCAATCACTCATAGCTGTCAAAAAAAAAATAGACCCTTAAGGTACCCAGTATATTTTCTGATTAAAGAGCAGCCCTGATTGTTTTACAGCTAACAGCTGGTATGGCAAAGCTAAAATCTGAGTGTCAATTAATTCTGTATCAGATCAGCTGAGAAAGACAACTGTGCGCAAGCATATGGTCATTGCAGGAATAAGGCTGCTGGAAGTTGAGGGTGTTTGGTGGTTTTGGGCTGTCACTCTTCACTTATGATATTGCAAATGCGGCTAAACCAGTTCAGTTTGTGTAACTGGCAGTCATGAGTGTTTAACCGAGGGAGGGGGAGGGCTGGCAGCACTGGCAGGTTCTCTTGTGATTGCTTGATGTGCAGTGGATTGTGCCCAGTGGCAAGCTGCCCAGTCTTGTAGCACACACAAAACCAGTTCATAATTACACCATAATTCAATCTGAAGTCTTGTTTCCAATAAATCCCTCATGAAATTAGTACTCTACCCGGCGGCAGCCCAGGCACCTGCCAGCCCTGCCACCCTGAGATGCGGCACAGGAGGGGTGCGGCAGCCTGAGCGGGTGCTCCTCGCTCTTGGCAGGAACACGGTGGTTGCCAAGGGGAAAGGCCACCAATCCAGGACCCTGATGTGCTGCTGTTGTGCCCTGTCCTCCTGTTCTTTGGTGGTGGGTACACATGGCTTTCCTGTCTGGGATACACTAACAGCTTGGAAATTTTCTAGTTGATTGATTACAACACAACTTTAAGGGAGGAAGAAAACCACAAGTGAAATGAGTAGATAGAGTACAGAGTAAAAGGTGACCCTCCTTCTGTTCCTGCTGGCACAGGTCAAGCCAGGAGGAGTTTCAAGACATATTCTTGTGCTCCTAAGTTCAAAGGAGCATCTGTACATTTCTTTAAGTTTTAGCATGTGCTTAGGTCCTTTCCTACAAAAGAACACTCTCAAATCACATGGAAACTCTGACAAAGCATGAATTAGTATACTATTTGTAGAAGCTGTTTGATCCAAAAAGAGGATTCGATGAAATTCAAGTTCCTGATTTCAAGAATACCATCCTCAGAATTACCACCTGGCTGCATCTTGATTTCTGAGGTGCTTAAACTTAATTTTAAAAGTTAAAATTTGGGAATCCACAGTTTCACTCTGTCAGAAGCTCTTGCAGCACAAGCAGGCTCAGCAGGTCCAGCCCCTCTTGTGGTCCAAGAAGGAGACTGGGACAGCTCTGTTTTACCTTGTAACCCCCAGCCTCATTTGTGCTCTCTGATTTTTCTTTTCAAACAGCTGGAGGAAGAGGTGCTGCCTCTCTTTGCCAGAGGAATCCTGTGGTTAAGGCATAGGGAGACCTGGGTTTCTCCTCTTCTGCTTGAGATGCTTGTGTACAGGGGTGTTGTGGCTGCTGAACTGTACTTTCTGCAGGAAAAGCTTGTGGGGATGCCAGAAGAGAAATTGCTCTTCACCCCTTCTGTTGAAAAATGCATTTTGGAAGGGTCCCTGGGGGCAGCAAATGCAGCCACGAGCCTGACCATCTCACTGAGAGAGTAAGGCACTCATCTAGGAGGCAGGATGGACCCTGCTGGACATGCGCTTCATTCAAGACCTGATGTAATTAAAAAAGACACAAGCAAATAGTCATCTGATGTTACTTCTTGTATAAAAGCCTCTGAAATACTACTGACAGAGAGTGAAGTAGCTTTTCAAGTCCCATATATGAAGGCCTCTAAAACGGCCAAGAAGTATTTCACAGATGTTTAAAGGAAAATAAAAATCCCTCTCTGAGCTGAGAACAAGGATGAAATATTTAGACCAAAGGTTAGTGTCCTCCCATATATATAAACCTCCTGGGTCACTGGCTGTTAAGATAAAAATCTTTCACTTGTAGTGGAGCCCTGCAAAGCTGTAGCACTGCTGCACTTTCAGGAGAAACCTAGCAAGGGAGCAGGCATGTTCCTGAATGGAGTGAAAACACAGACCCAGAAACATGTGGAGAGTGGAGTGTGAACTCAGGCTGGGGCATGTGTGCACAGCATGGCCAGCTTGGCATGGCTGAGGGCTGGGAGCAGTGTTGGTCCCTCTGCAACCTGGCAGGGACATGCACCCATGCACTGCTCATACTGCCTAGGTCAGGTGGAAGCCTCAGCTATGAGGCTTCTCCCAATCCAGGTGGGTGGAAAAACTCTGCTGCAGAATAAGCTGAGTGAGAAGAACCACTATAAGCTTTTCCAGAGAAAAAGAGTGGATTTTTATTTTTCCTTTTTGGAGCTTTACCCCATCACCATGTCACGTGGGCATCTCCCAAGGTGCCCAGCACTCCACCTGTGAGAGCCACAAGGTTGGGATGAGCACCTGTGAGGGACCCCTTCACAGCCCCCTGCGGCCATCCTCATGATCCAGCATCCAAGGACCAGCTTGCAAGGAGCAACCAGCCATCACCTCCATAGCTACAAAACAAATGCTTGCTTTTCTTCCATACTGTCCCAGCAAACATAAGGTTAAAAGAAACCCACCAGTGTCTTGTTTGAAATTAAAATGGCAGCACTTCTTCATTGGGAAAGTCTTCTACCATCTCCCTTCTCACCAGTGGCACCATGACAGTGAAAATCAGTTAATACAATCCTCACGAATTAGTGCTAGCCTCACAGATGCTGGGAACCTTTTACAGAAAAGCTTCGTACCCCAGAGGAAGTTACCTAATTCCTAAAGGTCTTTACAAGTTCAGCATTCCCTGTTGTTTCTGCACAGTAGCAGTGCAGGATTAGGGGCATGACACAGGCACAGAAGTGCTGTGCTAATACCTCTCTGAAAATCATCTGTTGGTTCCGCTTAAAACCCAGGTCTCCTAGGTTAAGGAGCAAACACTATCATATTCAGATTAAGTATGTTTATCTCCCAAAAAGGAATAATTATGGAAGCCCAGATGAATTCAATAATTTTACTTAATATAACAAGCTGAGTCCTGCAGTGCAGCTTAACCAGACTAATGAGCACAACAGCGAGGATGAGCAGAGAGCTAACAAGGGGGAAGGAAAAAAGTAGTTCAGAAACCAGTGTGAGAACACGCAAATAAAACACCTACCAGGTTTTATGCCTTGCCCTTATAATCATTGCCAATGCTTTGAGGGATTATGCAATGCATGATTGTTTATGCACCCTTATTTTCCCCCAAACAGCTGGTTATTTTTAGCGACAGAAGTATCACACAGCCCACAGTATATGGACTGAAAATGATGCTTCTGTATTTTTCTGCTTGCTGCTATTATTCCTGGGTTGTGAATATTTTAAAGCACAAGCCAACTCTTTGCCTCTGAAAATCAATGGAAGTTTGGCTGTTGACTTTAACAGAGCTGGATCAGATCTGAAGGTCTGTACCCCCCACCCCCTTTTTAAATAAGTGGGCATTTTATAGGGTAATGGTCCTGGAGTGTATTGATTGGCCTCAGCGAGGCTGTACATTACCCTCACTGGAAAATGTAAAACCTGTAATGGGCTCAACACAATGGGGATGTGACTGACATGTGCCGAGGGCATTTTGGGGCTCAGGATGCACTCTGCTTAGGTTGCTGCCACGGTGGGAAGCATCATGGGGAACACCTGACAGGCCCAACAGAACTGTACTGCATGAAGCACAAACCTCCATAAAGCTGCATCTGCTCTAAGGGGTGGCAACCTCAACGCCACTGGCATTGTGCCAGTCTGCCAGGACAGCACAGGAGGCTGTGTGTTTCTCTGTCCACGTATCAGTAGTGTTGAATATCCCTGTGACAAATGTAAGTGTGGAAAGACCTGTGGGCTTCAGTGGAGGTGGTGTGAACCCTAGAAAAGTGTTGATCAACATGCCAGCCATATGCCACCTTCATCACCACCTTAAATCAGCCCCTGCCTCATCCAGTGCCTGGGTATCTGTATTTGTTGCTCTGTGCAAAGAACATTCAAATCAGAATCACTGTCCTGGAAAAAAATCTTTCCAATATAACAACTGATGATGTGAGCCCACGTCAGTGGCAGCCTCTTATTGACCGGTGGGGTTTTGGATCAGGCCCACCCCCATGGTCATTTCCAGTGGCAATTAGCCTGATAGCTCCTGCTTTGCCTTCTGTCACGTAGTGCGATTGCTCTGGGGCTGGCCAGGCTACCACGCTCTCCTGGAAGCCATTTCCCTTCACTGAACTTTGATTGTGAGGAATAGGTTATTGTCCGAGGCTTGAAAAGGAGACTGTGCACAGACCCTTGGCGGATCCAGGCACCGGCTCTTTTCATAGTCAAAACCCAAACAAAACAGAGTTTTCTCCTGCCAGCCATGTGTGATTGCAAGGCAACCTCTGTGTGTGTGTGTGTGTGCCAGCTGAATGTGGGAATATGCTGCGTGAGACTGTCTGCTGAGAAACATCACACATTGTCTGTGCTTCCAAGGCTTCAGAGTCTGAACACAGAGGAAATAAAATATTCCTTTTGCAGAAATCAGAGCAACTCTATTATATACATATTATTTTTTCCCTTTTTTGTGTGTTTTGTTTAAATCTGACTTCATCCCACTTAAAAGAATGTTTTAGGTACAGTGTTAATGAAAAGCTACTGTCATGAAAGCAGAGAATATGGGTGTCAGCCACTGTAATAAAGGTAATGTAAAAATCATAGAAAGTTGATGTGTGACTTGTACTGGCCCCATTACACAGGCTGTGCACGCACATGCATGATATTCAGGACACCTTCTTATCAGGTTTAATTCTATTAGTACCCAGTGCTCATCTATATCCTGTATAAAAGCAGCAAGGCAATCATTAGAAATAAGCGTTGCAAGGCAAAGCAGGGAATGGAGCACAGTCACGGCTTCTCTCTTGCGGTTTGATTTGACATGCTTGCATAAACACACATAAGACAATCCTTTATTGTTTTATTTTAGGCAACAACCAACCCCAGACACCCCAAACTTGACATAATTTGATCGCATTTTTCCATAAAGGAAGGAGCGGAACTACTTACGGCTACAAAGACAGAGGAGATTGTATTAAAGGGCTGTGAATCTAGACCTCTTTGTTGTGTTTGCAGGGATTTTCAGGGTGATTTAGTGTGGATTGATTTGCAGTTTATTCTGCAGCCATTGTTTGTAATGTGCTTTGCAAGCTCATGTACTCTGAACCTTAATTGTTCTAAATTAAACTATGGGGACCAGACAGAACACATTTCAATCAGAATTACAAAATATTGCACCAAATTCCTTTGGGATACATAATCTCTCACTGTGTCTGCAGTGCTTGTATACATGAAGGAGGAGTGAGAAAGCATATTTAGGAAGACATTTTACTATAATTTAATTTATCCTTTTCCATTGGTAAAGCAAACAAGGACAGGGATATTGGCAGAAACAAGGAAGCGAAGTCATTCTGAAGCTGCCTCACAGCAGTATTTTTTGCACCCTGCTTAAGCAGAATTCTCTGCGCAGAGCATGGCAGGTAGAAAAGTGCTGCCAGCAGTGGATGGCTGGGCACTGACTGGGCTCACAATTACTCTGGCAGGGTACAGAAGGTAATAAAAGCTTGCATGGACTAGTATAGGAGAAAAGAGAAATATAACTTGCATTGATTTGAGCGATTCTGGGCAAAAGAAGCTCAGATATCAGTGGGGTTGGAGGCCTTTTAAGCCAATATGCCTTTAGTGAAAGAGCTCTGTAGTATTTGCTTGAAAAATACCTTTGTGTATCTTGCTAGAACTGACCTGGCTCCTAGAAAGTTGGCAGCCAAGGAAAACCCCCTTTTTTATTTTTCCCTCCTCATCTTTTCTTCAGATAATTGCTTCTCCAGATGAAGTTCCCCAGAAAAGCCATGAAAAGGCTTTTCTGATAAAGAGATTATACATGAAGACACAATTTGGGAAGAAAAATGGTTGGTGAGGATGAGAAAGAGTGTGAGAATGTAGGAGGGGTGGCAAAAACAGGGGAGGGATTTTGGGGAAGAGCAGGTGATGCCAGCATAAAACCCACAGCCAGGAGGACTCAGGACCACACTGCCGCACAGAATGGGATGTCTGGCATGCACAGTGCGCTGGTCAGGGTATCAAAGGTGTGAGAAATGTTTCCTTTTCTATTCAGCAGCATACAGGGTTAAAATTATGGAGATTATTATTTTTTTTAAAAAATGAGAATTCTGGAGATCACCAGAAGAAAATACTTTCTGTACCTCTGTTTTTGCAAGTCAGAGAGTGTATGCTCCAGAGCCCCACGGGCACCTCAGCACTGTTATTTAGGTGATTTGAGCTGGGACCTCTGAGCAGTGGGTGTCTCAGCAGCTCTGGGGGCAGAAGCAATGTCAGGATCTCACTATGTCCCAGGGTGGACTCCAAGGAGACCACCTGAACCTCCCTGGGGTGGGCAGAAGGACAAAGAGGGATCTCTCCAACTCCTGGAGCAGGCGACTAAAGAGCTCCTGAGATAGTCCCTGAACATCAGTAAACTTTTGTGACAGGCTTAAGGAAGGAGATGTGATAAAGGGCAGAGACCAACAAACCTTGGCCTGGGTTGGGGGTGCTGTGTATATGGGTGGTCTTTGGAAGGCACCATAATTTTGGGATAGGAATTCAAGCCTTCTCTGAGCTCACAAGTATCGTTGCCTCTTCCTGTTACTTCCAGCCTAGAGAAATACAGATCAACTGAACAGCAGCTCGACAGGCTTTGGAAAGTCACAAGTGATTTGTCAGAGCTTTTTTGCTGGGAGGTCACTACAAGTGAGAGCATATTTAGGCACCGTATGTGTCCCTATTTATCGACTGCACCTGGGCTTCCATGCCGAGCCTGAAACAAACCCGCTCATACTCAATTTAGCATAGCAGTCCGAATTAGTTAATTTTAGTCAGTTGGTGATTGTTATTGCTAAGATCCTCCACTGTTCTGCATCGCACAGGCACTAAAATCAGTGTGAAGATTGACAGCCTTTTTCCGGAAAGAATAAAAGTATCTGCACATTCATGATGAATATAAACAGAAAGGTCAAGACTCAAAACCCAGCAGTCACCTATATAGTCTCCAAACAGTAGACTGTCTCATAAGGTCACAACTCATTTAAGCCCAATGCTTCCTATGAATGCTCTGGCAGATGTACGTAAGTGAATGGCTTATTTATCATGAAAGACTGAGCTCAGATATAACTTTATGGAAAACACTAAATTTTTACTCCTGTGTTTTAATTTAGACTACCAAATTAAATTCAGTAACATTAGAATAGATTCAAATGTTCAGACTGAGATAATACTGACTGAATATACGGTTGTCGGTGCCTGTAATGGTCTGACAGCCTCTCTGTATCAGTGGTTTTCAATCTCTTCCATGTTTATGCATCTAAAATCTTCTGCTGGAGGTAGGGACCCTTATACCGAAAATTTAAACCAGCTGACAATAGGTTTCCTGTCCTTGGTTATCTTTTATAGTGCTTTCATGCACAATCCTTGGACCACAGGTAAAAAAGCCCACCAACTGAGGTATTTACATAGCCCTCCTCCCCACAGCACCTGAATGCCCTAGTCACCATGAATTTATTTTTATTGCAACAGTGTGAATTAGAAGAATGCTATTTTTTCCACCCCACCTATCCAAAGAGCAGAGACATTCAGGGTAAGATTTTAAAACAAACAAACAGAAATCAAAGATTAGCTCCCCAAATCCATCCTTATGAGCCTACCTAATGTAAACAAAATCTAGCAACTCTAGTTTGCAATATACATGGGCAGGCCAGGATTCTCAGCCCCATTTAGCCTTCCTACCAGTAATTCAATCTGCTGAATTCTTATTTACAGTGATATTATTTGTTCAGCATTGAGATTCAGCTTCTCAGTTTTTCAGAATGCAAAAGGAGATAAGATGTGAATTGTAAGGGCAAGAGTGAACTAAGAGCAGTCATTTATAGCAGTAATTAAAGTTAGCTCACCCAGGGATATTTTAGTCTTGGTGCTAACTCAAAAATATATCTATATTAAGGTTTTAGCTTACAACCAAAGGTACCCTGTGCATTTACCTAACTAGTCTTTGTGGGATCTCTATTGCAACAGTGCTCTAAAAACACAAACTCATCTTTGTTACGACTGTCTTATTCAGAGGGAGGCATGGATAGAGCCAACTGCACCAAGAGATCTGCTGGTAAACAAATGAGATTTGGCAACTTAAAAGAAAGGATTTCAAGGGGTCCAGTACATTGAATTTCCTATATGAAAAAAACAGTGTCACACAACTGACAGTCTTGGCACAAAGGAAAAGGCTGGGTAGGCACAGAAATGGATTTGCCCATGGTAAACACTGCTGAAATTCCACTTCCTAATAACATGCCTTGTGTTCAGAGTACCAATCTCACCCTCACTGCAAGATGCACAGGACAATACGTGAGTAAATAAAATACATGCTGATTGCAGTGCTGCCTCCTTGTCTTTCTTTTAGCACTGCCATTAGGACAGAAGGTGAAAAATATTTTTGGGGAGATGAACTTAGCAGCTGCAGTTTCTAAGTAAAGCTTATTATTTGTACAGCAAAAATCAAAACAACCTTTTATTTGTCACTGAAGGCAGAAGAAGAAATATGATTCCTGTCTCCTGGCTCTGTAATGTCCCCTTCTTCAGCCGTGCATTTTGTCCAGTTGTGTCTTATCATGTTAGTGAAAGAAGGGTTACTGCTTCCATCTTTTTATTTTTTTCCCCCTTCCATCTTTCTTTCTCTCTATCTATTTTAATACCTCCCTATTCTTAACCTGACCTCTTGCTCATGTAACATCTCAGTTTTTAAATGGTCATTCACTATCCCCATTTCTTCTGGGAAACACGTTTCTAAGCCTGAGCATACAAGATTATAGCAGATTTCTTAGCTTACTGTGTAGTGTGTTTCCCATGTGATAGCTTCTCCTCAGGAAAGCTATTCTTTCATGCAGCCATAGCACCAGCATTGATCAGTGGAAAAGTTCAAGGCAGCAACTCATCAAGCACAGCTTCAATACTAGATTCCAGACAAGGTCTGCAATAAATAAGACCAGTAACAAAGCATCATATTTCCTCCTTACACAGAAAACCAACGGTGACACAGTTCTAAATTTCAGAATATAAGGACAATTTCTTCTCTGCATTGGAGCAAGATGAAAGCTGGAGGTATACTCCCTTTTAATATGAACTATCTTTAAGCAATCCTGAATTTTCAGAATGCTAGCCTTTGAAGTATGCTATCATATAATTTTAAATGCAGAGTTTCTTACTGTATGAGATTTTTGAGTGCTTTCGCTGGATAGGACTTTGCTGCCTGAACACTGCGATATTATTGAATGTGAGCGTTTAGAATATGTTCTTCTGACCCTGGGTGTTAGTCACTGCTTTTTATAAAAGACAATAATGGTTCCAGGATTTCAATGTTAGCTAACCAAAAATAATAAAATAAAAAAAAAAATAAAAAAGGAACAATCTAGTGCTGTAAGCAGATAGGAAAAAAATCCCAAATAGCAGTGCGATAAAAAAATATACACCCTATGAGGCCCTCACAGATTATTGCTATTGATTTCTTTCCTGGAGACGTGGAAATGTTACCAGATGGGGTGTTAGGCAGTAAGTGTGTGGGTGCAAACGCAGTTTATTGCTTGCTGTCTAGAAATCACTGAAAACCTTCACAATTCTGTTTGGCTGTGTCACATAAAAAGGTAAATTTTTTGCCCTACACCGGTCCTTACAAAAAGCTACATGACATGCTATAGCAATGAGCATACAGTAAATTTGTCTCTAAGGAAAAAAAGATCAACAAGGGAATTAAACACACACACACACAGATACATGCACATGCTTCCCAGGGACCGTAAAACGCCTTGCACATATTTAAGCATTTGTCCTCATCTTGGTCATATTCTCACACTACGTTGATTTAAATTCATCTTAAAGACTAAATTGCTTTATTTCACGATCCTTCTCTTTTACTTCTGCCTGGAACATTGGGGTCTGTCCTATATTTTATGCTTATGGAAGTGCTAATAAGATTTCCTGTAGGATTCTAAAAGTCAGGTACTGGAGCTGGAGTATAATGCACAACTGTGCCTGAGCCCCTCAGGGATGCACCCATTAAAAAAAAAAAACGGCTGACCTTCTGTCACTTTCTTCCTCCTCCCTTTTAATGATTCCTTCTATATCCTTTTGAGAAGATCTTTACAGCCCTTTGACCCCTGTTAGAACAGGAAGACTTAAACAGCTAAAAGTACCCTCAATATCAGCAGTTGCCAACAGGAGCTCAAGAGGCTTTTTCGGAAATGCCAAAAGACAATAACCTACATTTTCAACGCATTTAGAGACAGGTCCACATTCAATACTGTATAATTCTCCTTTCTTTAGCTTTAGCACAGCACACACTTGCATTGAGCCGAGGCCTGACAGTCCAAACAGGCATTCCCCCAGCAGCAAGGCTGATGTGGCAACAAACCCATTTTGTAATGCAAAAGCAGCAAATCTGTGCTAGTTGTACAAGTTATGTTACTTCTTATTGAGCCTTCAGAAAACCAGAATTGTGTGCTTTGGAAGGGTCAGCTGCTGAGGCAGAGATGCCAAACTTCACGTCCCCTCCAGCAAAGCTCGTGCCTTGCCATTTCCTGAACCTTATAAAATTCTCCAGCACACTGAGCCCATCCCATGCCACTGTGCTCTGTGAAGAGGAGTGGCACAGCAGAGCCAGGTTGTGCCAAGCTGAAACCAGCCTTTGCCTGTTCTCTCTGGGTATTTCTCAGGTGGTGGGGAGCAAGCCAGCAATCTGTAGCAAAGCAGATCAGTGCTCACAGCTGGAAAACAGCTTGTTACTGCGGTCAGACATAGGCAAGAGCATCTGGTGGGAGGAAGCCTATATGGGCCAGCTAGAACAACACCGAGATGAAACTGAGAGGTGAAAGCACTTTGCAAGCTATTGCTTAAGGGGGCTTGCTCAGAGAGGTAAAGGAGTCTTCTTTGTGCCATTATGCAATATTCTGTGATATTCTTTTCTGTTTCTGTAGAAGAATAGACTCTGATTCTGCTCTGAGCCTCTGTTCAGGTGAAGTCAAGCATGAGGGTTCACCTGAGCAGGATGGCAGATTAAATGGCCTGTACTAAGCTAGTGCTGGGGTGCTGAAAAGCAGTGAAGTGATGGTGGAGTAAAAGTCACCTAGAAAGATACACAGACTGTTGCAATGGTGCAATCTCATGGGCATTTCATTATATATGTCATCAAAAAAACCATCATCAATTAAGCAGTTGATGTCACCATCATATTTAAATTCAGGGAACAGTGTTTTGGGCTAAAAATTCTTAACAGAAAGTGAGACAAATCCATTCAAGTCTCACATACCTCTTAGCATTTGATGTTTGGGGACACTAACCATATGAGTAGAGCTGAAGCTGTGCTAAAATTGACCTGACCCATCTCACTAAGATTTTGTAAAATGTTACAACCAAAGCCTTGGATTGCCCAAGAAAGAAAGCAAAACATGAGTTAGAATGGAGAAATTAAGTGAACAACAGGGGTATTTCAGGAAGGACAATTAAACACAGACACAAGTTTCTTTCACTGTCTCCCAAGACTGGTTAATGCCCATAGCTTGCAACACATTCAAACTTTGATAGCTCAAGCAGTTCTCTGCTAAAGTGACTTTAAAGAATTTATCTCAACTCAATTGTGCCTGCATACTGCAGTGGAGTTCAGCCCCTTTGCTGCTGAGAGTGAACTTACTCTTTTAAGCATACTAACCAACTGTCTATAGTCTGTTTGAGCAATTACAGTATGGAGTCTGAACTGCCATGAATGACCTTATTAGGTCATTCGTAGACCAGTAGGCTTGGAAAATTGATGAAACTAGTCTTCATGGTAGAGATTTCAAAGACAGTAACAAGGAGATCCCCATATGAATGATGTTCAAGCCCTACAAAATAAATGGCCATGAATATAATTGGGCAATAGCCAGCATAAAGTGTGATCCTTCAGACAATGAGATATTTTATATACAAGTAAGTCTAAAGGAAAGAGATCCTTCTGTTTACATGTTTGCACGACCTAGCAGAGAATGTGATAATAACTGGGTAGCCTCAGCATCACAGTGAAAAAAGGATGAAACTTAGTATAATGCTTTCCACAGAAAAACTCCCATGAACCCAGAACACACAAGTGGCAGAGCATGGCTTCCTTTTGACTTCTGCAGACTCCATGGCGCTCACACAATAAATACAGATACAGAAGCTACCATTTTTTCCCTCGAAATCTTTAGGGAGTGAGATCAGGTATTTCCTCCTCTGCAAATCTGCAAATCTGGCCAAGGGTAGTAATTCTATAATTTTCAACAAAAAAAAAAAAAAAAAAAGTAGCAGCCCCAGGAAAAGGGAAAAAAAAAATCCAAAAGGCAAAATTTTCCTGCAGGCTTCATGCTACAGATGAAAAATGAATCAGAACACAGGTCTGATAAGCCTCGTAGGCCAAAACAAAGCACAGCTGAGAGTCCCCGGTTCTTGCTTTGTCCTCTCTGAGGCACTGTGTCCCTTGGGGACCAATTGTGCAGCTCAGAGAGTCCTTTTGCCTAGTGGCCTGTCATGGAGTCTGTTGGACTATAACTCACAGCTGCTATTTCAGAAACATTTATTTTTGTTTGTTTTAATTTATTTCATATGCATGCAAGTGTCCATGCACACACACACATACATATACAAATGCCTGGCTCTGCTTTTTCAAGAGGTCTGGAGTGCCCAGGAGTTTCATTGTTTTTCATGCATTAGCTTCAGAGGGCTTCAGGAGTAGAGGAGTATTTATTTATGGATTAGACTGACAGAGTGTTCCCTACAAGTGCTCCAGATTCAGCTCTATTGAGCTCAGTGCACTTACACCGAGGTCCTGATCCTGTAGAGCAAGGGGAACCCACCCCAGTAATGTTCTCAGTCGAGATGCTGAAGCTAAGAATATGTTTAAAATGTTTGGGGGTTGGAATTCCAACCTCTAAATATCACATGAAAATAAATGTCTTGTGATTCTCACCAGCTCCTGAAGCTGTAAATCTTTTAAGTTTGTCATGAAATATTAAATAAGTCAAGAAGGAATCTGATGCTCCAGTCAGACCTCCTAGCCAAAAAACATCATGGGGTTGCATATTTCTCTAAGTATTTAGAAATTATGAGCGTGCAGGCATATAACAAAGCACTCATTCCATAAAAAGGCAAGAATATTCTCTGAGTTTGCATCAATACACAACTAACAAAGAGACACCCAGCCTTAGATTTCTACAAAGTACATAAATCTTGTATTTCAAACCAAATACCCTTCCCGTTAGCAAAAAGCCCTCAGCAGCAGCAGCAGTTAGCAGCATGTAGTAGCAGCCGCGTGTTAATGAAATCCATCCTTCGAAGGAGTGAGTTTAGAATGCTGCAATAGCCAATGAAAATTACATGCAAACATTATGGTCATTTGTTATCATTATAAATTGTGATAATGTCATGGCTGACTTACAAAGATGATGACCTGAAAGGCCATGACATTATGACATTACATTTTATCAATAATGAAAAATTGCTTCTTTTGCATGATTGTACCGGAGGTGAGCCAGGACCCCGGAAGGCTGCTGGCTCCTGCAGACCAGGCTCAGCACTAGTGAGGAAAACAGACTGATAAGTATTTGGGGAAAACAACCAAACTGACTAAAGCAAGCCCAGAAACAGGACAATATATTTATCTCATAGTATTTAATTTGAATTTCTGAAGGTCTGGATGAGATATACCTTGAAAACAACACAGGGGATATTCACCTAGTGCAAGGAGCTTACAATAGGCTCCTTCTAGTACTTGGATGGCACAGCGAAAGCCCTTGGGACCAATGAAGCCCTCAATAGAAGAGTTTAATGTTTTCATTGGCATTAGCTGCCAATTCTGATTTGGTTGTTTTTTAATCCAGCCTCGCTCCATTGCCTAGACTGACGCTCTGCCACGTACCTCTGACAATCAGCTTTAAGCTGGGTCTTTTAGTGATACACAGTACTCTGAAGGTCTGCCAGGGAGAGGTGGGGTGAACAGGCTGTTATGCAGGGGAGTAATTTGAAATCAAAAAGCTCAGCTATTACCACTGGTATGAGCGCTGTAATTTGACAGCTGCTCCTAAAGCAGAAATACTGGAGTCCTGCAGGACATGCAGTTGTGCTGCAGACATGATACACAATTTCCCCTAACTGTACAGAAACCTGAGCTCTCAGATGCCTGAGCCTAGGCAGGTGTTTACACCTGGAGGAATGTGTAAATTCAAATTTCCAGCTTCATCATTACAGGGCACAGGAGAGCTGGACTCCCTGATGGATTGCAGCAGGTGTAGTGACCTCCTCATGCTTTCCAAGCACACTGGGAGGCCCAAACCACTTACTAGTACAGCACTGTCTCTTCTGAATGCTTCCCACACAATGCTTCCTGCATTCACTCCTGGTGCACAATATATATCTTGGAAGCATGGTATAGAATCCCTCTTCATGGATGCATCTGCCTTTGACACATACTGCAAGGGGTGCTGTACTGGTGCAGCCTCAGCACTGTCACATGTTCCTTTCTAGGGCCACAAAAAAAATTACTCTCACAGACAGTCCCTAAACTGCTAATATCCTGTGTGCAATTGTATCCTGCACTTTTGTCTGCTGTTTCATTGTAAGAGCCCTAAGTCTACAGCAGGATTTCCTACTAAGCTACCCCTTGGACCCTGTTCCATGTCCCACCATCATCTGCCCTAGGCAAAGACCTAAGCAAACAGATGGGCTTTGCACCATGCCTGATGCTTCCGCTGGTGTGGGCCCTATGTGCAACAAAGGCAGAGGCTGCACGCTCCATGGTTTGAAGTGAGTAGGGGCTATAATCTGACTTTAGACCCAACCATAAATTCCTCAAGCCACTGGAATGACAGTGAGGGAGCATTTAATATGCAGAGCTGCCTGGCTCACAGCATACCCTCTGCCAGCCCCACCATGCCTACCCACGTGGGATGTGGCTCTACTCTGCTCTAATGTGGGTATGTTAATGTCGCAGAGATGCTTACATCTAAAAATATGTTCTCACTGTAATTGAAATACATGTTCTCACGGTTTTGAGAACATCAGCCAAAAAGCCATTGTGTTTTTGTAGTAATATTTATGAGGACAGTTTTATGGTGAATATAAAAAGAAATGCCTATACTGATTCTCTCATGTGCTACCACATGAAGATCAAAAAATGAAAGTTGGTCATTTTACTTGCTGGTTTGCCAAGGCTGTAATGTTTCAAGTGGGTCTGTGTGCTGATGGTTTCTCACTGTTCATTTTTTATCCTCACTGGTTGGTGGTGTTTGTGTGGTTGTTTTTTGGGTTTTTTGTGCGTGTGTGTGGAGCCTGACAAATATAATTCTAAAAAAGTGGGAAGTATTGTTGCACCTTGCCTCTTCTCAGCTGCACTTACTCTCTCAGCTGCCAGTAAAAAGGCAAATACTGTATGACACATATATACCACAATACTGTACTACACATACAGCTTCCATTTGCTTCCAACTGCGCTGGGTCTGGCAAAGTTAATGTTGGGGGGGAAATTTCAACCCACCACATCAACACAGGCTGAAAAGTCTAAAATAAACACTAGAAGAAATCTAAAATCTTTACATTTGGGATGGAAAGTACATTTTATTTTGTTTCATCTTTTATGTAGGCATTTCATGGCAGAAACATAAAAGACTTTTTTGTCTGATGCCATTTCCTCATAGTAATGGCTTCTGTACACGTTCTCTTGATGCTACTGTTTTTGAGCAATCTATGTGGAAATTAAAAGCAGTAGCCCCTTATCCTTGAAAAATATGACAGAAACTCTCCCTTAATTCTAGAGGACAAGATGGCAGCGGCAGCAGTGCAAGACAGCTGCTTGCCAGCACACAGTGAAGGAGCAGAGAGAAAGGCTTGACCAGTTTTCACCTAAGAGGTTCACTTTTTGTGTGCATATGGGCTTCTGCTCGTGGTGTGAAATCCCAGGGCATCTGCCAAGATGTATTGCTTAATGTTCTCTGCTTTTCAAAGGTTCAGTAAGCAAAAGGGGTTATCCTGAGCAAGCTGCTATGACCATGACAAGAGCAAAACACCTCTGTGTATAAATTTGAAACCTTTAACCTCCTAACTGTCAAATTTCAATATTTCTGGTCACAGTGTTAAATGCACCCTAGCATTTTTATTGAAAGAGTTTCCAGTGTATCCAGATGGAAAAATCAAAGTTTGCTTTTATATTTACACACTGTTAGTAAGTTGTTAAAAGAAGAATAAAACAAGGTGACTGCCAGCAATATTTTGTATTAGTGTAAGCTTTATAGCTTCAGCATAATAAAATAGCATCCCTGTAACCTGTGATGTACACACTAAATGACTTACTGTTAGTGCTGCTTTAATATACACTACATCTTACTAATGATAAGCAGGCTGTACTGTGTCAAGGGTAGGGTTCAAACTAGACAGAAAGGAACACAGGGAAAAGTGAGGTGGGATGAGATGAGATAAAATAATACCTTAAAAAAACCCTAACTTGATGCAAAAAAATCTTGTTTCCAAGTCCTTCAAATATTAGTGTTCATCTTAACTATTATTTCAGTTAGTATTTTTTGCCTCTCCGTATACAAAGGTTGCGATTGCCACTGATAGACAAAGTGATCTTACATTGTCCTACCTAGAGATGCCCTTATATTTCAGTGCCTTTTCCTTCTCTAGACATTTTTTTGCATGAATCCTCTATCATTCCATCATAAAGATCTTTATGACAGGAGACAGGTGAAAGAAATAATGGCTTTTGAAAGCCATTTCCCTTTCAAACAGTAAGTAAATATTATCAGAGATATGTGTGACAGTGATGGAGAAACCTGACATGGAGCCCTCCCTTCCAGCAGAATCACTGGCTCCTGCTCCCTTCAGTGCAGCAGCCATCAAGAGCTTCAGCAAGCAATGTTGAGGACAATATTTATAAGGCCTCTGCAAAGCAAGATCTTCTGAAATGTCATCAGTGTCAGCAGTAACAACTGCAGGGGCTGCACACTTCAAGCCCCTCACAGGGCTACCTGCCTTGTGCTCCTAAGCTGTATACAAGTCAGGATTGAACATTTATTGTTAAGCCTTGCTGGCAAGAAGAAAATTTATTTTGGGGCAATGAGAAGATTACAACCCGGTTTCTGATCTGCCATGATCCCGTTTTACACTGAGGTGACTGTTGGCTTGAGTTAAGTCACTGTGCTGTATGTGGAGTAGATGTAATCAGATCAAGGCTTTAAGCACCTATTTCTACTGCAGAAGTGTCTGTACTTCTTGCTCACAAGGACAACAGGATGGCAGTAGCAGCATCTCTAGGGATCAGCTAGCCGAGGTCTGCTGTTACATGACCCAGGTTTTCCAGATATGAAAGCAGCAGCAGCACATGGCACTTTTGGAGAAGAACATTTTCTTGGGTTGCTGGCACAGATATTTTGTGGGTGAGGGATTTGCTGAGCCACAAACACAGCACCAGGTATGCATTCTGTCTCCCCTCCTAACTAAATCATCATGGGAATTTCTGCCCACAGGCTGCAAGGGGATCACCTGGAAGACAGTTTTGTATGTCTAAAGCTTGATCCTCTCTTCAGTGCTGCACAGAGAGAGCATGGCATGTGCAGTCAGGATCTGACTGTAGTCTCTCTTCAAAACTGATTCCCAGGAGTCAGACTTTAAGTAAAAGGGCAAAAGAGAGCAGGAAAGCAGACATATGTCCTCTGCTAAATGTAGAGGAAGATGTTTCTCAGAGTGACTGAGAAGTGCTCCCCTTTCTCCTTGGTTGGGTGCAGAAGGGCTCCATCACTTCCATCTGCTCTCCCCTGAGTCTTCCAGGATACTGTACTCCTCCTTGAGGTACATTAATGTGAGCTGGAGGATCCTCTAAACTCAGTGGAGTGTGTTTTAGCTGTATGCATTTCCCAGAGCTGTCTTGTGCATTCTGGAAGCTTATCCCTGACTGAGGGCCATGGCTTGGCACAGTGGTGCCCTGAGTACGGGGCTCACCCATGCACTGAGCCGCTTTAGCTTCATGGGAGCACACTGCAAGGGCACAGCCAAATCGTCCTGCCCACAAAGACATGAACACAATCCATACCTGCTTCTCTGGGGACAGGGGTCTTTAATTTATATAAAGGAGGCACAGCTGGGGAAAGGTATCTCACTGCCCTTTGACCTGTCACTTGGCTTGAAGAAAATGGGATGTTGAAATGCTCCTCTGAAGATGCAGACAGCAGCAGCTACCAGAACGAAGATGTTTAAACTAATTAAACTAGTGATGATTTCCATGGCATTGATAAAAAGGGAAAAAATGTGGCAATTGCACCTACATTTACCCCATTTCATGTGGAGTTATTGGGCAACAGCTCAGGTAGCTCCTGCCCACTGGGGTGGGACCTCCTGCTTTAATCCTTGCTAGTCCCTGATGGTGTCCACATCTCTGCTAGGAAATACTTGCAGCATAATTGGATTTCACACAGTTCAAAATGTCAACAGAAGCTAAAAATCAACAATTCTTCCATTCTGATCAGAAAAGAAAGGATGGTGAGATCTGCCTCTAGTGTCATAAAACACAGAGAGGTCTCCCACTGAAAAATAAAGTGTGAAGAAATGATGATTCCATCCATGTGACACACTAGGGCCACATAGCCCTAATAGTGCTTTGAAACACCCTATTCAAAAATATATTTGAAGTTCTCATCACATTTAGGAACTTGCTTTAAAATATTTCTGGATTTATCTGAAATCCATTACAGTTCCTATCAGCTTAGTCTGTTGAAAACTGGGAACTGGAACATGCAGAAAATCCTTGGGTTCAGTAACATTTTCTCAATGTATTGTGACAGTAAAAAAAAACTTCATAAATGATTGCTTGGTGCCTATTTATTTACTACAAGTCATAATGAAGCTCAGCCTAAAAGAATCTTTACCAGAAAATGTGTCCACTAACTACAAGGAGCTCTGCAAGCAGGTATGTGTGGTTGCAGGGTAGGAAAACATGATTCAGTGGTGAGGGCACAGGCTGGGGGTAAGGAGACTTGACATCTATCCCACATTTTGCCATGATGCATGGGGTGACATTGGAAAGGTCATCCAAGCTCTGTGCACCTTCCCTTTGCTGGTTGTAAAGAGGCAGCACTGAGGAGGGCTTTCTCAGAGCACTGTGGGATCAAAGGGGAGATGGTACTTGTTTGCAGCTCCTAACTTCATACTTTTCTAGGGACATGACTTCTGCTGTTGCTGCTCTTGTTTTCAAAACATACAATAATCTCAGTTTGGTCAAACAACAATCAAATACTATAATTTTAACCATGAAATCAATAGTCATGAAAATGACCCTGGCTAATTATAGCTCTCTTAGGGAGTTTTCAAATAGATAAGGATAACAGTGGAACACTGAAACTGGAGTAGATCAAGTAGTAACTGTAAAAGCAGATACACAATTTTTGCCACAAAACGCAGGAATATTGCTCAGTTACGATTCTGAGAATCCATTCTTTGCAAGTGTTCAGGTAGATTCGTGTGCATTTCTCAAAGGGTTCCTTAATTTCAAAACATCTTTAGTCTTAGCTCAAATAACAGAATAGTAGGGGTTGGAAGGGCCCTTTGGGGATCATCTAGCCCAACCTGCCCAGTAAAGCAGGTTCACCTAGATGAGTTGCACAGGAATATGTCCAGATGGGTTTTAATACTCTCCAGAGGCGACTCTACAACCTCTCTGGCCTGCTCCAGTGCTCTGTCACCCTCAAAGCAAAGTGTTCCCTTCTGATTAGGTGGAACTTTTCATGTTCTAGTTAGTACCCATTACTCGTCATCCTGTCTCTGGGCACCACTGAAAGCTGATTGGCTCCATCCTCTTGACACCATTTCCTGGTGTTCATCTGCTGTGTTGTGTTGAAAATCTTCATTGTATGGTGGGAACAATGCCATGTTTGTATTGTGTAATCAACACAAACACAGCCTAAGTTGAAACCCTATATCCACTCAGGCCAAAGCCATAGCCAATGAAAGAACATTTGTTGCAGACAACCCAGGGACAAGCTGCAGCTGAAATGTATATAAAACCTTATGGGCAGTATTTAGAAACAACTATTCCCATTCTGTGTATTCACAAAGATGCTGGTCAGCTCACAGTTCCCATGGAAAAGAAACACTACCTCATAGCATATTATGTGTTCTATACCAATAAAGCCACCTGAACTTTGAAGAGGAAGAGTGCCGATCTTCACAGCAGACCTGTGATTGCTGGGAGTTCCTTCAACATCCCCTTAAATTGCTGGCATTTGGCTCATTTGTGCCGCTTCTATTCAATTGTTGTCTGTGTGATTCAATTTCCCATTTAGAGCCATTACCGTGTGTCATGAACTTTCTTAATCTGAAATGCGAGAATCTTCTCTTAAATACGGGGCTGCTGAGAGGGAGGTGTCATGGGGGCAGGTCCCGCAGGACCCACCGAGGGGAAGGAGGTGGAGAGTCCTGATGAGTTCTCCTGGCATCACTTCCTTCTCTTCCTCCTCCCATCTCACCGTTGCCTTCCCTCCCCACTGCCCCGCTCTGCATTGTTCCCTACCTGCCCACATGTGGAGCCCTATGGCGCCTGGTTTGGAGATAGGGATCTACAAGGTGCACAGATTGTTTTCCACACAAGGATGAATAAAAGGTGTGTTTACCAGCAGCTGGAACATTCTGGCTTGGAGATGAAATGAGGAAAAATTAAGATTATTACTTCACTCCTTCCATAATCTATCTCCGTGCTCAGTAGCAATATTAGCAATGTCCAACATGAAAAACATATCTGCAGAGGAAATTTCCAGGCTTGATTAATGCTGTTTGTCAGTTCAGCTGGGCAGAGCATGGCTGTGTGGAGTGGAGTCTTGGACCACAACCCTTCAGGCAAGGCTGAAGGGACTGTAAACAAGCTATGAAAGTTTAATGACATTCAAATATCTGAATGACTCCTCAAACGGTATAGTGGTTAGAAATTGTCCTGTACAGCTTTTGTAAAGAATTCACAGGGTTAATGACTAAAGAATGGAGTTCTGGTAATCAATATAGTCCTCTGGCTCTATTGATTGGAATCGCCTGCTTATTTTGCAGCTAAGATTTTTTAGCCCATTCAGAACAAAGACACCCTAGGGGACTGTTAAGTAAATAGGCATTTAAGAGTTTTTCGTTGCTAAGAAAGTAGTTAATTATTATTAGTGCTTAAAAGTCTCAATTTAGACAGAGCATCCCAACCGAACATCATCATTTTGCTAGCTTTCCGTACGTTTTATGCAAATTCATGCGCATTGGCAGCTATTTAGAAGTGTGCACCTACTGGGCTGGGCAAGGTGCTAAAGGATGCTTCATCCCAGAAAAGAGGTGTGGGCACTGAGCATTTTTGCAGGGGACCTTTACACCAAAAAAGATCTGGCTGTGCAGGAGGGCTCAGTATTTGTATGGCGGTGGCTGCTAAACAACATGAGTATGCCAAGGAACCCTCCTTGATCTTTTGCTGAAAGATGACATTCAAAGGGGCTGAGGGAGATAAGCTCCTAAAATGGGAGCTGAGCTCTATACCTACAATTTCTTCCCCAAAGATAGTGCTTTTCAAAACAAACAACTTTCTGTTTTGCCATAAAAACTTTCTGCTGTTGTCACTGTTTTTGCAGGCCAAATTTGCAGAGGATCATCAAATCACCCAAAGCAGATGCCAGTACAGAGGACTCTCCAACAGAGCAGGACAAAACATGACTGGATGCCCTTGCCTGGCCAGTAGCATAGCTCACAGCCTCCCAAAACAGCCGCTACCTGACTGTGTTTGTGTATTGTATTTCAGAGAACAGGGGGATCTCACAAATCCAGTCCACAGTTATGTGTCTTTAACCACCGGTATGAACTAGATGATGGGCTGCAATGCTGTCCTGGCCCTGTGCTCCTGATTAGGTGCCTCCTACAGAAGTCAGCGGCAAACTCAGTCATGCTCTTGGCCCTCAGACCAGCCAAAGGAGACAGGTCCTGTAAGATCTGCAGTGCTTTCAGAGTAGAGGTGGAACTGTTGTTAACAATATTCTTTTCTTACTATCGCACATTAACTTTTTTTTTTCCTTTTTTCCCCCTTTTTTCTTTGAACAAAAATCTGCTCCTTGCAGATTATGGTGCAGCTGCTTTTCATTTTCATGTCACCCTAATTTCTTTTGCGCTTTGCTTGTTCAGTCATTTTTGCTTGTTACTCTTAAAGCTGTGAACCCAGTGGATCAGAGAAAAGACATCCACTTGGGATTGTAGGCATAGCTGATCTTTTTCATCCCCCTCAAAAATTAATTATCATAACTGCTTGTTAGTACAGGAGTTTGGTAAAAACACCAAGATCATGCACCAGTCAACAAGCACTTATTCAGCAGCAGAGACATTAAGAAAACATGGCATTTCTTATATGATCCAATTAACAGCTTTTTCCCCTGACAATGATTTCCTACATACTTAGGCTATTATATACAATTTGGTAATATGTGGAAGTATTCATCATGCTTGCATTCCCTGACACTAATCCTGTTTGCAGATTCTCCTCGCTTTCTCCTTCCTAGGATTTAGAGTGGAGATTCCTGACTGTAGCTTGTACAGAGCAAAGGCTGGATTTTAGCCGTAAGTGATGTTGCAAATCCCTGAAGCGATAGAGGCAGGAGGACGTCTCTGGTCCTTGTTTTACACATGTTGTGATTTTTGTCCCTACCTTGTCCATCCATAACCACAGTACCTTAGCTGAGTTGCACTCTCCCTCCTTGCCAACACTTGGAAATATCCATTTCTTATTTGGCCCAACTCCTAACAGAGATGTTGTCCAAATACAACTCCTGAACCTGAAATCTCAGCCCGAATCTGCTGCTGTCAAAAACCCTGGCAAGTAAATTGCAGTCTCTTGTTTTGGTTACTGCTGAAGTTTATCCTTCATTTTCATTAGAGACACTAGCAAGCAAAAGATCTGAGTTAATTGGTCTAAAAAAAGTTTTACCTAAAAGAGAACACTTATGATTGCTCTATAATGATGTCCATGGCAGATGCAAGATCAGAAAATCATCACAAGGCCGATATAGAGGATCATTAGACAGATCTATGCTTTCCAGGATCTCAGCCAGTTTGCAGATGATCTTAGGTCAACTGGAAGAGCCTTCTTTGCTATAGTTTTACATATTACTGAACACCACAAGACTGGAGTGGGAGAAAGGAGGAGGAAGAGGAAAGTAATGGGTTTATGAACCTTAGGGGGAATCAGATTAGGAAGAGAAATGGGAGGGAGTGAACCCTGTTTTTATTTCCACTGTGAAGCGTTCTTCAAAATTACAACACAAGCCACGTAGTACTTTGTGCAACAAAGTCTTCTACAGTTAGAAACACAGATTCAGTCACTCTGCAGTCTTTTGAGAAATTCAGCAGGGAATAACAGAATAGAATAGAATAGAATAGAATAGAATAGAATAGAATAGACCGGACCAGGTTGGAAAAGACCTTTGAGATCATCACGTCCAACCTATCATCCAACACTATCTAGTCAACTAAACCATGGTACCAAGCACCCCATCAAGTCTCTTCCTAAACACCTCCAGTGATGGTGACTCCACCACCTCCATGGGCAGCCCATTCTAATGGCTAAGCACTCTTTCTATGAAGAACTTCTTCCTAACACCCAGCCTAAACCCCTCACCAGCCTTGTTGCCCTCCTCTGGACATGCTCCAGCAAGTCAACATCCTTCCTAAACTGAGGGGCCCAGAACTGGACACAGTACTCAAGGTGTGGCCTGACCAGTGCTGAGTACAGGGGTAGAATGACCTCCCTGCTCCTGCTGGCCACACTGTTCCTGATGCAGGCCAGGATGCCATTGATCTTCGTGGCCTCCTGGGCACACTGCTGGCTCATGTTCAGCCTACTATCAACCAGTACCCCTAGGTCCCTTTCTGTGCAATTTGGGATGAAGGAAGGATTTAAAAATTTGACAGAATTTTCATTTCAACTTACTTCATTTCTTAGTGCATTCTTGATTAGAAAAACATTTAGAAACACTTCAGGTTGATTAAGACCCTGAATTTGACCTAAAAGTTTTTATTTTTTAGAAGAAAAAAAAAATTGGATTATCACTGAAGAAAAATAATCTGATTTGTTATGCAGTGTAAAGACCTATTGTGCTTAGCCAGGAATGTGATGCTGAAGCAATATCTGCAAATAGTGCATGTTGATATCAGATGTGTAGTCATTAAGAAAGGAGAAGAAGGAAGGTCCAATGCTAAGCAACTAATGCAGTGTTGCCCAAGGGCTACATTCAAATACATTTTTTTTTTTTTTTTCAATTTGTAGTTTTAACTTTGCTGAACCCATCTGTTATTTTCATTTATAAATACCTCTGGGTCCTTTTTCCCCTGTAGTTTCCCTTCTCACTAAAATGTGTGAGATCTCCCTGAGATGTGGAGTCAGAGGACATTGTGGATTGCCAGTTAAGGTAACATTTACCCTGGGACCCTGTAGAAGTTGGAGCTTTACCTTTGCAGGGCCACAGATTGAACTGTGTTGTGTCCTGCAAGGGAGGTAACACTAGGGTCCTCTGCTCAGTCTTTCTGCATGATTCACTCTTTCTTCCAGGGAAGAAAGCATTGATGTCCTTGATGGTGAGTGGAGTTGTATTTCTAATAGTTGCATATGCTAGGTGTTAAGTGGTGACTTTTGATAATACAGACAACAAGGCCCAAACCCTCCAGAACATGGGGAAATCTTTACCAAGTGGTACTTGCCTTCTCTTTTCCAAGATGACTGGTGTGGGTTACTAAACTGGCTCTGTGTTAAGAGAAATGACATTTGTCTCAAAAATTAGTAAAGGTGCTCCCTTTCTATTGACAACTGAAGTGTGGTGCCAGCACAGCTAACCACGCAGACTGGGGCCGCCTTGGGTCTCTAACAGTGATAGTATTGTATGGAATGACTCCTTCCCACATATGCCATGAAAATCATGCTATGGTTTTTTTGCACTGAAAATAGTGTTAGGTTTCTCAGGATCATAGTTCTCTACCAGGCCCTGCCATTTGCCCTGTGACTTTACTCTGTCTCCATAGACTCTTTTTGGTTCTATCTCTCCATCTGTATAACGGGGACAATGACACTTGCCCATTTAGACTAGTCCTTCAATATTCCCAAAGAAAAAACAAAAATATTCATCCTTGAGATGTGGGTGATATAAAGTGATGATTTTTTAAAATTATTTTTGATTTCTTTTTGCAAGAAAAGCCTCCCTCCAAGCAGACATGCAAATTTTTCTTTATGGTTTGGTTCTTTACCATAATTTGTACGAATTATAGTGCAGCCATCTTCTACCTTGGTATTCAGAATCATGCAACATACTTACTAGAAATCCACCTAAGCAATTACTTTTCTGATCTATTGCCAGGTTCTTTTCATATCAGCTGCAGCAGCTTGCAAAACCTAACAAACAACATTTTACATAGGCTTGTAGTCTGTATTCAATTTTATCTGATTATTTTTAGCACAGTGATTTGAGAATCCAAATTACAGCTAAGAAAATGGAAAATTCATTTTCCAACAATGCCTTAAGCTTCACTAGCATTTTAGAGTAGAACATTTCTGTGATGGCCTTTGATTCAATCCAGGCTGAACGAAAGACATTTCATCACCACAGAATGCATTTCTTTATTTGCCTTGGATCTATGATTCTGTCAGTATTGAGAGAAAAGAAAAATCAATGCTGCACTATAAACCTCGGGCAGCCCCTGGCCAACGTGGTCAGCATGGTGTGAGCAAAGGAAATGGCAGGGGAAAAAAATTGACCGCTCAGCAATAGTGTGGCACAGTAACGGACAAAGCTCTGGGCTAATAACAGCTTGCAATTACACATGGAAAGCCAAAGCTTGTAGGGCATTCAGTACGAAGGAGATGTAATACAATTTATTGAACCACCGGTTAGAGTTCTGCAGCTTCTCAATAAAATAAAAAAAAAGAGAGCTGTGGACCTGTACTGCTTAAAAGATAGACTTATATGGTGCCAGCAGGGGAAGGAGACTTGAAGAAAGCAGAAAGCCCTTCCTTTTTATGTCTTGGATAGTGAGCAAGTGGGAGAATGCAGCCTATTTATGCTTTCTGAAAATACACCAGCCAGGCTTAAAGGGCCAGCCCGTGCTGCCGCTTTGCCCATTGCCAGGCTGCTGCCTGCACACACTCATGGACCCTGTGCTCTGGAAGGCACAGATGTGACTAGTCACTGCATTTTGATTCCTTGTGCATGCTGCACCTGTACCAACAGCACGCTCTTTGTCCAGCCATTCTGGAAAAGGGGAAAATGTGACATGACAAAAATGTTTGCTCAGATGCAGTTATTTACCAAAAAGAAGCAAGGGGTTTCAGCAGAAGAGAGCATGAAGTTAAAATACTAGTAAAAGGGAAGTAAGTCTTGAACTACAAAGAGGAATAATTGATAATCATGGTTTTGAACAGACAGAAAGGAAAACTTTCAACTAAAAGCCGCTTTTCAAGCAGTCAAAGCGGGTGGCAGTGTTTTTGGGTAGGTCCAGCTGGAGTTGTGAAAGCCAGCACTCCAAGCTGAGGCTGACTACCTCCTGCCCACCTGCAAGATGCCCTTTGCCAGGTGGGACAACTAGGGACACTGTGCTCTGCCCAGAAGTGGGGCACAGCCTCAGCTCTGGGCCCTGGCCCCACTGGACTTTGTACACCTACCAAGAAGGAGCTGGGTTTGTTGGGTATAAGCAGTTAGAGAGCAGTCCTGGGGAAGTATTGCAACTTGTTCAACATTCATTTACATTTATTTGTGATTTCAGGGATAAACTACACTCTGCAGATAGTGATGAAAAATTTCATTACTTAAATTCACAAAGATAGGATTAGTCCTGTGCTAGTGGTGCCAAATATTGCCTAGGCTTGGCTGAAGCCCTGGTGCTGGCAGGGCTGGATCAGCTGAAGCAGTTTGACAACCATTGGGAAGGTGGCAGCACCCACTTAGGAAGCTTAGAGAACTTTTGTTGTGCCCAGTGCAGAGCTTGTCTTGGAGAGACCTCTGCATAATACCAGACTCTGATCTTTGTCTGCCCATGTTTACTTTAAAGCACATTTACTAGTGAACAGATTATCTTTTTGCATCAGTTTTGAGCACTTGACATAATTACTGCCAAAACATGGCAGGTTGCTCAAAGCCAGGATTTAGAGTTAGGATCCATCCTTTCCCTAGAGTCAGTAAAATACAGCTAGAGTTTCAACACCACCCAGCCATCAGATCCTGCACTTCTTGGAGGACTCTGATCTTTGCAGTGCCATGCAGATCTTGCAATTGCTAAGACACATGTTTTCTTAAATGTTTATCAGATGTTGAACTCCTAAGTACTACAACAATGTGGTGAAGTGTGCATTGCAAGCAACTGACATAACAGCCAGAGTGTGCCTAATTATTTTGTGTTCTCAGTTGAAGACATCAAGCTTTCCTCACAATGCAATACAGCTACAAGAGGCCTCATCCTCAGTAATAAGGAATAGCCAGATATACCTCTATCATGACAACCTAACTGTCGGATGCTATCAGGCCCATAGACACATCTGCTTTATCTGAAATTTCATTTCTAGAATTCCAGTCTAAATATTTTACCCCTTCATATTTTCGCCCAGTGCAACTGATCTTGCACTGCAGGGTTGGTTCTTTAGGTTTCCCTTGCACAGGAAGTAGGCTGCAGCCTGCACATCGCCTTTGATGGCAAAATGCCAGAATTACCACATGAGAGGATCCAGTGCATCTTTTGTGACAGTTGTGGCAGGGTCCCTATAACTCTATTCCCTTTGTGATAAAACCAGCCTCTTGCCAAGCACTACAGTCACTTAGCAAATCCATTGCTGCTTATCATAATTAAGTCCTTCTACATGACATGGTGCAAGAGATAAGGGATTTGTATTTGAGAGATGAAGAAACTGCTGGAGTGTGGTGGCACCGGGCGTGAGGGCTGTGGTGCAGGACGCCCTGCTTAGCCCTGGCACAGAGGGAGCCCCTTGCTGGTGGCTCCTCTTTTGCAGCCATAGGGATGGGGGAGGAGGATGTGAGTGCTGACCATTCCCAATGTCACCTGCAGAGAGCCATTAGCCCGCTCAGCCCTCTATTCCTACATGCTGAATCAAATTAATCTAACAAAACCAGATGACCTGTGAGCTCAGCTTGCCTTACAGCAAAGTCAAACGGGAGCGAGGGGCAGCAGCAGGGAGTGAGGCGGGGAGGAGCCACGCTGTCCCTGCAGCCCCTCGCTGTGGCCTCCTACGGATCTCGCCGGCTGTCACATCCACGCACCTCAGCCACCTCTCCCTTTGCAGCCAGGCTAACCCTCTCTTGTCTACCTTGCTCTGGCTGTGCACTACCCCCTCCATTACACACGTCCACACAGAGAGAGAGCTGCTGACCTAGAGGTGTTAGCCACTCCGCAGCTGCCGTTCTTCTCACATTAATCTATAGGAATCAATGGACATTTCATTAGAGTAATCAAGTGTGGATGCATCCCGCATTTATATCCCGCGCCTCCCCCTCCCCCCAACTGCCTTCACAGGCTAATTGGTCCTACAGCAAAGACTATGTGGATATTTTTCCCTACCGATGAGTGTCAAGAGCAGTTTTTTACTGCTGGTTGAAATAGCTATCAACGGAGAGGTAGTATAAGAGCCCTCACCCATCAGGCTCTGTCTGGTGCTGACGCTAATACATTATGTACTCTCTGCTCTCACACATCCAACTCCCTACTTTACACTTTTATCCCACACCACTGCTTCATTTGTGTTTACTTCGACAAGAGGATTAACCTGTTGCATTTTCCTTTAAAGAAAAAAAGATTGCAAGGATTATGACATCTTGCTCAGGTTACTATACACCGAGCAGATTTCTCACATTTCACCAGCGATTCAGACAAATCTCTTTCTGTTCCTTACTGTGGTATCTTGTTATTCCTTCCGGTGTTTTGTGGTTCATATGCACATCGGTGTACAATGACCCCTCCTGAAAGGTACTGGTAACAGCATTGTTTACAGCACCTTTTGTTGTCTGTGAGGGGATGCTCTGCTTACCTCCACAAAGAGAGCAGAGGTTTCATAGAGCTCGTGAGGGAAAGATAAAGATCAAAAGAGCTGCTGTCCCTAAGACATATGTGACAGGAGGCTGGTGACTGAGTGGAGTCCTTACAGCTGAGGGACCAGGGGCTCCATTTTGGAGACAATGAGAAGATGTGACAATACTTGTTTGAACAACAAGTTTGAATGTGAAATTTTCATGAGATCATGGAGTTTTCATTCAGATACAATTAAAAAAGCTTTTACAGGAAGCTAGACACCTAACAACAAGAAGAACCTATTGTAGCGGGCCCAGGGGAGGCCACAAAAATGACCAGAGGACTGGGACCCCTCTGCTTTGATGACAGACTGAGAGAGCTGGGATTGTTCCACCTGGAGAAGAGAAGGCTCTGGGAAGACATGATCGTGGCCTTTCAGTACTTAGAGGGGCCTATAGAAAGATGAGGACAGACTTTTTAGCAGGGCCTGGAGTGTCAGGGTGATGGTTTTAAATGAAAAAAGGGGGATGTAGACTAGATATAAGGAATAGTTATTTATTTATTTATTAACTGAGAGCAGTGAAATATTTGCACAGGTGGCCCAGAGAGGTGGTAGATGCCCCATCTCTGGAAACATTCCAAGTCAGGCTGGACAGGGCTCTGAGTAACTTATTCTAGTTGGGGATATCCCTGCTCACCATAGGTGGCAAAACTAGATGACCTTTAAAGGTCCCTTTCAACTGAAAGCATTCTATGATTCTATGAACTCATCTTAAAAATGTATGAAAGTTTCAGATGTGCCTATGCACGGTAGGAAGCAACCTAAGCATGGGAGATGGTGGCTTGGGGTGCCAGATCTAGAGCTGCACTGCTGCTGGAGGAGAGCTCTTGAGACGTGGGGAACAAGAGCCCCTACAGAGGGCACCCTCTGTCACTGCAGCTTTGTGGTAGGGATGAGCAGTCCTGATGGCCCTTCTCAAGGCAGCACTGAGACCATGCAGGTTGCAGGAGAGGAGAAGTCACAGAATCACCAAAAACATCTGATCGGAAGAGACCTCAAAGATCATCCAGTCCAACCCTTGACCCAGCACTGAAGGGTCAATGCTAAACCATGTCCCTAAGCACCAGGTCCTTATGCTACTTAAACACCTCCAGGGGCTGTGACTCCACCACTGCCCTGGGCAGACCATTCCAAGGTTTGATAACCCTCTCCATAAAGAAATCTTTCCTAACAACCAGCCTAAACCTTCCCTGGCAGAACTTGAAACCATTTCCTCTAGTCCTGTTGCTTGTCACCAAGGAGATGAGGCTGGCCCCCTCCTCGCTCCAACTTCCCTTCAGGTCTCCCCTCAGTGTCCTCTTCTCCAGACTGAACAGCATCAGCTGCCTCCTGGTAGGCCATGTGCTCCAGGCCCTTCACAAGCCTTGTTGCCCTTCTCTGAACATGCTCCAGCACTTCAATGTCTCTCTTGTGGTGAGGGGCCCAGAACTGAACACAATACTCAGTGTGAGTGGTGAGTACAGGGGGATGATCACCTTCCTGTTCCTGCTAGCCACAGTATTTCTGATATAAGGCAGGATGCCATTGGCTTTCTTGGTCATCTGGTCACACTGCTGGTTCATATTTAGTCAATTGTCAACCAATACCCCCAGGTCTCTCTCCAAGTCCGTATGTATATGAGCTAGAGGATCAGGCCTTGATACCTGCCAAGTTGAAAGATTTACTAAGACAAGAAAAGAAATCAGTTTATTTAAGTCATTTTGATTGTTGTGGAATAATGCAGACTGATGGAACTAGGAACCACTCAACTTTACTCAAAAACACTGCAGCGAAGATGAGCGTGATGTAGAAGTTCATCATACCATACCATCACCACACAGGCTGCTTGGCCTGGGAGTGCTCCAAGGAAGAAGGCAGAGCTCAGGAGGTAACAATGATGGGGATTTTGGCTTTGTCTTGCACTTAAAAGAAACAGGCAGCTAAATTTTTCTCTCTTGGTAAAAATTTTTGACCATTAGAAAGATGAGCTGAATTCAAAATCAAGGACTTGAGATAAAGATGATAGTTCTGGTATGTTACTGCCCACCTTTCAAGTCATGTCAGATCTGAAGAAAAGTAAATTTTCTAGACAGAAAAGCACTTGTGTGAAAGAGGTTCAAGTGAAAATCTCTCTTCTTTGTCCTCTATTTAGAACTCCTAGTGAGAGCTATATGGATTTATCCCAGGTGAAAGCATGAACCCATTGGCTGCTGGTGCTGCAGTTTGTTATTTGTAAAATGTTTGGGTGTATCACAGGGATGTGGAATTCCTTCTTCCTTCCTGACATTTCCATTTGGCATGAAATGTTCAGTTTTGTTTAACAAATACTTAAAAAAACACCCCAACAAAAAAAACCCACAAAAACCCCAAAACCTGAATCCTTCTTTTTGCTTATGGCCAAATTCATGAAACTGCAATGAAGTAAAATGAACCTGCTGAAGGGGATTGACCCCAAACGTTCAAGAACAGGTCTTTCAAGACTAACGAGAGAGTTTGCATCTGCTTTCTCTGCCAGATCTCTTTCCTGAGGGCACACTGCATAATGCAGAAAGAGCTACATGAAAAGTTTGGTGCAGCGGATGAAAATAGGACCATTCGCCTGCTTTACAAAGGGATGAGGTTATCTTCCCCTTCTCCCTCCCCTCCCCAAAATGAAAATGAAACTTGGGCTTTTCAGAGGAAATGGCTGCTAAAGGTTAAAGGGTAAGTCTTCCTTGCTGCAAGCATATATTTTTGCAAGCTGAATCTTAACCATGTGGCTAGCAGCACTCACGCTGTAATAACTGCAGAGAGCATGGAAGAAGGCTAGGAAATAGAGGGCAAGATCATCAAAAGAACATCCCAAAATTGATTTGTCTGTTCTTTATTCTCTCCTTCATTTGTGTTCTGGCCATCTCCTTTTTCCTATTACACATTCCACTTCAGAAAGATCACTATCCAGAGGTGGAGGGCATGGAGCTGTGTCAAGGAAGGGCAGTCACTGTGCAAGGGAGTAAGAGTGTTTCTTCAAGGTTGCCATGTGGCTGCCTGTGAGGGAAGACAAGTTTGGGGCAACAGGTAACTGAAGCCTTGACTCCTTGCCCTGCCATACCGACCAATGAGCATACATGTGCAGCAGATGTACCCACATAGAAATACAATGTCATACATCACCACCCACTGGGGAAAGAGCAAAGGGAGGAAAGAGCAGCTGCTGCACACTCCACCTCATCTCTCTGCTTGCTTCTGATGAGCCCATCATTTGCTCCTGGGTTTTTCCTGGTGAAGGAAGCCACAGTGAAACAGTATCTGAATAGTCCTGAGAGTAGTTTCTTGGATTTAGATATATTCTGTTTAGTGTGATACTTTCAGGAAGTATTTGATCCCAAGTAAACACACTCCTTAGCACCCATGTGGAATTAAGGATATTCCTGGATAACATCGTCTCTTGTATTACAATACAAAACAGGATGAACAGGAGATCAATCAAAACCACACCTCCTGGTGGCATATTATTTGCAGAATGCAAATGTGGGCAAGATGGAGTGTACTGACACAGAACATAATAGAGAGCAATATAGTACAGATGTATAGCCATAAAATGTAAAATCATTTTGTTTTAAATTGACACAGTTATAAGACAGTAATTCCAGATCTAAGAAGGAGTCAGAATTTTCTTCTTATTCCCTGTCTCCCATTTCTTCCTCCAAAACAAACGCTTGAATAAACCCCTGGGGAGTTGGTGATGGGGTTTGGCATATTTAGTTAGGAAAACCTAGTCTCAGTGAAGCACGGTCCCAAAGGAAGCAGGGTGGGGTGGGCAGAGGGATGTCTGGGAAATGGCTGTGGATCCTCAGGTCACAGCAAGCCCAGTCTGCATATGGCTACAGGTGCCATGTCTCCTCTGGAGAGGTCCCCCAGCCACTCCAGGGCCACAGACTGCCTGATAGCTGCCCCTGCTCCTTGGGTCCAGGGCCCTGCTTCCCCAAGCCACCTCCCTGCCTTGAAATTGTGCAACAGACATGAAACACCACAGGAACAGTTGTTGATAGTTTGGGGTTACTCCTAACCAGGAAAGACTGTAAGAATTGCCTTATAAGAAAGCCAATATGGCCTATGTTTAAGAAGTTCCTTGTGCTTGTTCTATAAAGCAGCTCTTCAAAAGCATTCTGGTTTTTAGGTATATCAATAAGTTCACATCAAGAAAGGAAAAAATAAAAAAGAAAAACAAAAAGAAAAACAGGGAAAACAGATAATTTGTCTGATTTGGAACTTCCTGTTATCCAAGTCAGTCAATTGGCTATGTGGGTCAAGCCTCAGCTTTCAGTGACATCACCTGATGCACCTTTATGCCTCTGACCTCTGTGGACCTGCTTTGATTTACCAGCCAAACACAGGTAAGAATCAACTTCCAGATGCACACCTCAGCATTTCTCCACTTCACAATGAACACAGGTACTCATCCACTTTCTCTTAAGACTGCAACATATGCTGTTAATTTGCTGTGTGAATTTTCACTGAACTTTACTTCTCAGCTGTCACAGATGTGATCTCAAGGATTACTGAAAAAGGCACTGCACAGATGTTAATTATTTATGAAATGCAAAGGAAAAACTAACCCTACTTAGTTCATCTTGCAGTGGAAAAACCAAGAATTTCAATTCTAACTGGTCCCTCAAAGCCAAGTAATTTCTGATAAAACCAGACAAGTGGCTGTGTTGGTCAAAACCAAAGTTGTGTTTGATATCCTCAACATGGGCCTTCTTGGTGGCGTCTCCTGAGTCTTTCAGATAATTTTCTTGTTTAGGTTGAGATACTTGAAGGAGACATTAAGATCATCCCTAAGGGGACATCAAGATCATCCCTAAGTGGTTGGATGACCAACCAAGAGTCAGAAGTATGATTTTTTTCCCTTCCCCATGATGAATTAATATGTTGTACATATTTTTCTGACACTAGAGATTCTCTTTCTTTTTAAAAGTATGCAACCAAGGCAAATTATTTACAGCCAGATGCATAAAAATTGTGTGCTAGACACCTTTTGCTTTAAAAATGACAAAACCATCAAAAGGATGAGGACATAGAAACATGATGCTCTCTTTTATATTGTCCTGTTAGCTGTGCTCAAATATGAGAGCTAGGCTAAGAAGTTTTGAAGACAGTGATACTCATAGGCTGTGTCTGTGCAGCATACAGGGCACAGAGGTCCCAGCTAGTCCCTGTGCCTTCTGCGTGCAATTAATAAGTGAAGAGGTGAATGAGCAGTTGAATGAACTCGGCCAGAGTGTTCCTGAACTCACATTTTGGTATGAAGGTTGGAGGATGGCACACCAGCCTTTGCCCTGACTATACTGAGGGGAATCTGGGTATCAATGCTATCAGCCACTGCTGCGACACCGAATCCTGCGTATTTCAGCTGAATTTCCCCTCCAGTTCAAGTCTCTGCCTTTCTTGCACTGGCTATTTGAGTTTCTTCCATCTGCCTCAGAACACTGTAACATGTCCTAGACAATATGCAGCCAACAAAATAGCTGAAGGCTGCCATGGCTTCTTACTTTTCTCTACTTGTTTCTGGGTGTTTAGACCCAGTCTTCATTTTTCATGTGTTAGTCATTTCTGTGCAAGTTAAATTGAGTGGCCTATCTTAGAAATGCTTGAACTCAGTTTTACCCTTTTTCTACAGAGCTAATACAACCTGCACTTGCAGAAATACCCTTTTGTGGAGCCCCTTTCCCCAAGAGTGACTTTACAGGGCAGTGTACATCCTGTAATTGGAATAAAAAAAACATTTCTGGGTACATATACACTGCCAAGAAGAGAGTGAAGTTGCTGACAAAGTTTTCATATATAGTACTAGAAAATAAATATCAAGGAATTTTTTTTTTTTTAAGGTTCTACTTGTAAAAATGAATAAAAATCATAGAATCATTGAATGGTTTGGGCTGGAAGGAGCCTTACATATGATCTAGTTCCAACCCCACTGTCATGGGCTGGGACACCTTTCACTAGATGAGGTTCAAAGATCAAAGTTGCTCAAATAAAGGCACTATAAGAACTATACTGAGATCTCTGGAAACTCCTTGTTTCCCTTTATCTGAAGTAAAGATAGAAAAAGAGGCAGTCCAGGGAAAAGGCACTCTAAAAACCACCAGTTACGTGCCAAAGCCCAGGACTGAACATGATTTATGTGTACAAAGCCTACACAGCTGGTTACTACTAGAACCTGTGTGGGGATAGGGATTATACAGCATCAGCATCATCATTATCTATGGCATAATTGACTCACTGATGGTCTTCCTTGAGTTTTAATAGCTGCAGCTGATGTATAACTGAATGGATCACAAATGCTTTAATTTTCTGTCCTGTGAATCGCCAGTACAGAGGAATAATGCAGAATACCACAATGTGGTAGTCACAGAAACCCCAGTTATCAATGTAGAGTTCTGAAAGTAAGTATAAAAGTTTATGTTAAGTTACATTCTACTCTTTACTTAAAGAAGATTTATCAAGAGAATAAAGCTTTATGCTGCTCTTGCAGACATTTTGGTGTGCTGATTGTAACAGAAAAATGTAATCCTCTGGGAAAGAGTGAAGCTGTTGAGAACCCATGTCTTGGGCTAACAGCAGAGGATGGGAGCTGACAAGGCTCCCTCCAGGAGAGCTTCTAGATGGGGCAGGGTAAGAGATTACACTAATCCCTGTCCCATTTACAGACCCTGATGGCCTTCAAAAGGAATTCTTGAGCTGAAGAGATGAGAATATTCCTACTGTTGGATATGTTAAGAGGCTCTTCATAAAATGTCACAGAACTGGTTTAGAGAAAATAGATCCACTTCCGTTGATCTGTCTCGAGGCTTTTGGTAGTTGATGGGGTTTGTGAGTTTGCTGATGGCAAGAAGAAAGGCTATGAAGTGGTAGAAGTGGAAACAAATCATGCTGCTGCTGCTGCACTGGTAGCCCCCAGACCTGTGCCAAGGTTTCATTTCTGTGATAGAAGTCTTTCACAAAGGCCAGACAGGGAAAATGAACGCAAACCCCAAGACTTTTCACCCTCTGTGTTCCTCCATATCACATATGTCCTTAACTGTAAACCAAAGCTAATTGTTTTGAGGAGCATCCAATCTGCAGAGCAGCCTTCTTGCCTTCCGCTTCAACCTGGGGTGACAGAAAGACCCCTTGGTCAAACTTCATCTAACCACACCTCCTTAAAAAAATCCCTCAAAACAATCCAAGTACAAATATTGGCAATCTCTTTTTTAAGTGGTGAGATTTTAAGGTGGATCAAAAAAGAATGTCTTCAGAGCTTGCAGTATGCTTATTGCTTTACCAAAGTATTGATGGTTCTCACCATTTCAATAGAAAACAGTAAAAGAGGAAGTGTGAGGACTGTTGCACTCTGGTTTGCAGATGGCTGCTCAGCACTGCTCATGTTGCTGCAGGAGGCTGCAGGGAGAGAGCCCAGTTGTCAGGTCTCCCCCAGTCCCTGGCTGTTTGGTGCTGGGGCTGGGCACAAAGCCTTTCCACACAGGCCCCCAGTTACAACAGCCTGCTGGGCCGCATACTATCATCTGTATTTACAGAAGTTGGTGGACTTTCCTCCTCAGCTAAATAGGCTGACAGCCTCAGAGATTGGCTTTGAGTTTTTGGTTTGAACAAATCAATGAACTACAAGGAAAACTACAAAAACGACAACAAAAAGATATGGCTTCTGAATGTTACCTGTGAAGCCACACAGCTTTAAAAGAAAAATCTCTAACAAAAAGGAGACGAGGCACAAGACAACGGAAGAAGTTCCTCCAACAGATCTGTGCAAAATCACAAAATGCTCTGATGGTGGGTTGTTGCTTACTGCATACTCACATGTACTTATTCTGAATAAAAAAGGTCACTTTTAGACTGTTTCTGTCCCTCAAGAGAGCTGCCAATAATTTGTAATGGAACTTAGAAAAACGATAGTCTTTGCAGTCGGTTCGTGAGCCTCTTTTGTGCTGGCCCCGGAGCAAGAGGATGGCCTGAGCAGTTCCCAGGGAAGGCAAAGTGTGAGTAGGAATATGCAGATGGAATTTCAATTAGTTTTCATCATCAATCTCTCAGCCCAATTTCATTTAGTTCACGTGTGACCAACTCTACCCCATGGAGGACTACGGAAGGGAGAGGGCAGAACAGGAAAACACTAAGGTGACTTAAATAGCTTGACTACAAACATCGATAAACAAATGTTTATTACTAATGATAATGATTCCTACTTCTTATGCAACACTGAAAATAGAGAGCACTGTGCAAACATTAACTAATCAATGACCTAATTAATGATTCAAGGTCCCAGATAAACAATGGAATAAGGCAAGCGCTCCACTGGACCTCCACTGGACCGCTGCTGTGGAAGGAGTCCGCATGGAAACTTGGTGCACAGTCTCAAAACCTTTACCCTGTAACAGCCACATGCATCCCACGTGCACAGAGCCACCTGATCCTTTGATAAGATTTGGTTGGCAAGTTTAGGAGACAGAGCAGGTTCTGAGAACCCTGGAAACATTGTGTCAGGTTTGACTGGGCTTTGGGCAACCTGATCTAGTTGAAACTGCCCTTGCTCACTGGGGATAGTTGGATTAGATGACCTTCAAAGGTCCCTTCCAGCCCAACCCGTTCCATGATTCTATTCTAAGCAACACCTTTGGTGGGTTTTCAAAGAGGGAAAGTGCTAGGTGGCAAAAAACACACAACCCCCCAACTCTTATCTGAAAAAAAGCTAAATAAATATGTGAGACATTTGCTGAATAAGATAAACTCTCATTTGCCTGGAAAGATACTAAATGCTGTGTTGGTACTGCTGCATTGCCAGACAACATTACAGGTTCACAAACTAAGTAGAGGTTCAAGAGACACATGCTGAGTCATGCAAGAAAACCCAGTGTGCTGGGGCTAACTGCTAAAAGGGCCCAAAGGAAGCATTTCTCTGCTCCTCCCTGCACAGCAATGCTGCCTGGCACTGAGTCCCGGAGAGGGGTTCAGGGAGAAACTGTTGTGAAAGGAATTAATTTGCTGAGGTCATTACTGATTCTGCAACAGGTTTCCAAGGATTCTGGCCTACATCCAGCCTGATAAGCAATGTTTTGCATAGTTTCACTCTGGTACAGCCGTTTTACCTTCAGACCTAGCATTAGCCCCGGCAGAATGGGCTGTGAAAGGCTGTAAAGCAGTTGTTGGTGAACTTGGCTCTCTGCTGCTGAAGCCACAGGGAGGAAGGAGGTCAGCACAGCATGGTATGAGCAGCCCTGCTGCTCTCCTGCTTCCACGCTCTGCCTCAAATCCAGGGCAGCTCCTTGTCCCGCGGCAGGCTGAGCTTGGCCCTTATCTGAGCTTTCCAGATGCAAAATGTATGCTTGGCACAAAACCCAATCCTGAATCATTTGTTCAGAGCTCAGAATCATATGAGGGCCATCAGTTTTGAGTGGCTGAGCCTTGAGATATGCAAGAGGCAAGATTTTTTTTCCTTACCATAATTAGGAAAGCTACTGCGTCTTGTATTCTAATGCTGGGCACCTTGGCAGGTTAGTGCTTCTTACAGTAATATTATTTTAAAGTATGTTTTAATTTATTTTGAGATGACTAAGTCTGGCTCAAATGGAAATAGAGATGATTCCAGGTTATGAAGGGTTTGCTGTGTATTTTTACAGGCCTAGTCGGTTTCTTAGATGTACATCAAGTTATATATGTTGAAGAGTACTTTAAGTTTTCAAATCTGAGGTCCAAATTCATTATGAGTGTAACTGCTGTAGCAGTCACCAACAATCTGACACAGATTCTGGACTTTAGACAAATTTTATCATCCCCGAGGATTATGCAGAGCTTACTTATCAGGAGGAGAATCCAATCACCTTTCTCTGTCCCTTGTCTAAGAAGTGGACTTTGCAGCCGTATATAGCAGTGGATACCTTGTCTGGGAAAGGTCTTAGAGTGATGTATAATAAATGGGACTCGCTAGATCTGAGCACTGGGAAGCAATTGTGCTGCCTTGCTTCTGTGTGTAGTGGCGTATGTGAACGAGTTGAGTGTCACAGTGATTTGTAGAAAACCAAAGCTTGAAACTGCATGGTTTCTATTTTACTGATGTAAGTTCCTGATTTTCATTGATCTTCATTCACTATATCTGGACATTTGGCCACTGGAAAGACTGAAGTAGCTTTCAACTCCATCTTCTACCTGTCTCCTGTGCCTATGAAATGCATTGTTTAGGTTTTAAGTAGTGATGAAACTGAAGGGGAACCTCTATTTTAAACATCCCAGAATATGTGGAGAATTTAAAACCTGGGCTGAACTTGGGTTTACGTTTGCATTTTGGGCTCCCATTTTCATTTCATAGGCAAGTAATTGATCTGTGTAAAGTGCTTTTACCTCATACTGAGAAGGGCAGCATGTATTGCCTCAATATTTTATATTAATAATTCCTGGGTTTAATGTTTTATTAATGTCAGCCTGAGCCATTGTGTGTTACTGTTTAATTGTTTACCTGCAATTGCTCCTGTACTGATCAGCCTTGAAAAGGTGATGAAGTATGAGGCAGTTACTGTCCAAAATACAATTGGATTTTAAAACTAAACCCTTTGAGTTTAGCTTCACATGTTAGAATTTAAATCAGGGATATGGCTGTTAGAAGCCATTCACCCCTAAGATGAAGCCCATGCTCCAGCTGTGGATTCTTTCCATCACTGAAAACATCTGTGTGATTTAGCCAGCACTATCTGATTCTTTGCAAGGTCCCAAGCAAGACTGATACTATTCTTCCCAAACATGAGAGAGGAGAAGCGAAGTGCCTTTATGTAATTGCTAAGGAAAAACATGCCTCACATGTCCGAGAGATTTAGACCTTCTTTCAAGTGTGCTGTATACAGGTATTTCCAGACATGATATAAAAACATTTTGTCTCAGTTGTTTTCATTTGAAAGGACTCAGTCAATCTACAAAAGCATTTCTCTTGTACCCAGATACTTTGTGTACCTTGTTCTATTTTTGGCTTAATGACTTTGCTGTTTAAATCACTGCAAAACATCAGCTAAGCAAAACTGCATTTTGCAGATCCACAACTGAAGTGTTAACGTATTGTGGTTGCAGAAAACATAAAAAGGATAGACCAGAGGAAGGGAAAGAATTTTCATTAAGAGATTAATTAGACAAAACAAAGCAATAAAAGAGACTCCAAAAGGCTCACTTTAGAGATTTCTATAACTGTGCTCTTTACAAATGAGTTTAATCACTCAAAGGAAGAACCAACAGGCAGATGAGGAAGTGGTCAATAAGAAACAATAACTGACCACTGCATTACAGGGGTATCTCATACACATCAGGCCCAATATCCGGATTGCTAAAGTAATGCAATAATGAATCCTGACCCATGTTTGTATCACTGTGGTGAGCTTCTGAGACCTTGTTCTATTCTGGGGAAAAAAATAGTTCCGCTTCAATTTTCCCCCGTCATCTAGGGGCTGCTACCATACATACGGGATGTGTATTTTGGAGGTCAAATAAATCAATAAAAATCAAAACAAATCAGAGATATGGTAAACGAACACTCTGATGTTATTAACTGAGTCACAACAATAATTTTCCCTTTTTTTCCCCTTCCCCCCACTTGTTCCTTAAAAGATTTAGTGGAATAAACAACAGAAAAAAGAAAATGAATATGCAAAGTATCCTAGTCTCTTCCCACGTGTAATAAAATGAAAACAAATGTTCTCACTTCTACAAACTCCACCACATCAAATTAATAATGGAAAACATCACATCAAAGCACTCTTTGTGCTCAATAGCCTGTGGCACATTTGGACTCATCAATAGATGTTCAACAATATTACAACTTGTTTAAATCTTGGTAAAGTAGTGTTATGTACTATTGTTATTGACTTTCTTTTTCTAATTATCACCCAAAGGTGACAGATGATACAGCACTAATGATCAGACTGTTTAAGAGCTGAATCAGCTTAGAATCCCAACTCATTAAACCTCAACAGGACTAAAAGATTCCTTGCTCTTTAAGGCTAAAAACTGCACTTTGTTGATGCCATTTTGATCAGTTATGCAGGACACACCATCAGGAGATTACGAGATTCTCTGAGAGAATCTTTGAGGATTTTAAGGATTCTAGTGCATGTAAGTTTCTAAATATTTAAAAGTATGTAAAGAGCACATAGCTATCACGATCAAGAGATATTTGCAGAGCCTGTTTTCATTTGCTGAAGCTTTCCTTAAATCAGTAAAAGTGTTCCTGGTTTTAATAGATGCTGAAGTCAACAGGAATTGCAGCTCCACAGCACTTCTTTGAACCCATTTATCTCGGTCTGCCTGGAAGCAGGGACCACAATGGTACCTCTGTGGTGTGTTCCAGTTCATCTCAACCTTGCACCAAATTAATTATTTTTAATGAAACCAGCCAGTTTAGCAATAAATGTGGCATTCTTGCATCTCTGTTTTAGGAACATGCTAGTTTAGTCAGGTTTTCTTTCTGAAGCTACACTGGATATATGTTTGGAATGAAATTCCTGATTCTATCCTTAAGTATGAGAAATGATGACCATGCCATTGGTGGGTAGAGGAGATGCAACGTGACACTGTATGCCTATATGCTCCATCTTCTCTCAAGAAACCAGATTCTTTCAAGGCTCCTGGATATTTTTTAAAGGCCCTGAGTACAACAGCATCTTCACAGTCTTGCTGTTCTACTCCACATTGTTTGTTCTATTTGATTGTGCTGCTATTGGTACTCCTGGACTAGAAGCTCAAAGACTCACAAAATCTGGCCCAACTTTCTCACAAACTGATCACCTGGGACAGCAATAGGCACCGTTTTTAATCACTCTGACACAAACTAAGTATGTTTGCAGTTTAAAAATAGTTCAGATGGAAGAACATTATGAGGAAATCATAAATAAGAATTAGTAAAAAACTGATGCCAGGATAGCAGCAAAGCCTGTTCCTTTCCCACAAACGCCATGGTGCCTGTTGTCCAACAATTATATGTGAGCTGGAGGTTTCAGGATGCTTGTGAGATGCTTATTCTCTCTCTCTCCCATGGTTTTATAGCCCGTTTGGGACCTTTGTAGACTTATGCTCATTAATCCCCACATAAAAGGCTTGGGTATCAGGTGCCTCCATGACCAGCAGTCAGGCCATTTGAGCAATTAGAGAGAAATACCACAGATTAATTCTTAATTCTCACAAAGAAAAGTTTCACTATAAACCTGTGACTCTGAGCCTACTCTAATGGTGAAGACACAGTACAATCACTCCACATTATCAGTTTTCCCACCAGGTCTTAGGTAAGGTGTTGGAGTCCAACAGAACTTCAATCCCAAGTGTTCACATGGGGAAGTACCACCCCTTTGTCTACAAGAAGAATTTTAGTCTCAGTTACTCTGGTTCAGAAACTAATTTGCAGTACAGCCTCCTGACATGAAAATACTCATATGCTTTTATTTTTCAGGACTTTAGATTGCTTCAAGTCAGCTTGGTAAGAAATCAACTAAGGCAAGATGAGTAAGGAACCTATATCAGAACAGAGCATCCAAATGAGGAAGATGCACAAATCTCAGTTGCAGCAGAACTGTTTTCTTAAGAAACTCTTAATAGTTCATATTTCCACTCCACAAATATTTACTGTGGGCTCCAATAACACGAGTTGAATCAGATCTCTACACTGCTCTCATGAGACCCCTCCTGGAATACTGTGTCCACTTCTGGATGTTCTGGAATGTGTCCAGAGAAGGGCCATGAGGATGACCAGAGGGCTGGAGTACCTCTCCTATGAAGAAAAGCTGAGAGAGTTGGGGTTGTTCAGTTTGGAGAAGAGAAGGTTCCAAGGAGACCTTATTGTGGCCTTCCAGTATCTGAAGGAGGCCTAAAGAAAGCTGGTAAGGGACTTTTTAGGATGTCAGGTAGTAATAGGATTGGGGGGAATGGATTGAAGCTAAAGGAGGGTAGATTTAGATTAGACATCAGGAAGAAATCCGTCACCATAAGGGTGGTGACACACTGGAACAGGGAGGTGGTAGAAATCCCATCCCTGGAATCTTTTAAGGCTGGCTGGATGTGACTCTGGGCAACCTGATCTGGTGGAAAGTGTCCCTGCCTCTGGCAGGGAGGGTTGGAACTAATTGATCCTTGAGGTTCCTTCCAACCCTGACAATTGTATGATTCTATGATCTGTGGAGCTAAAAATAAAGTTTGGTAAGGTTACACTAAGGGATGGCGACATACTAAACTCACATCTTTTGTGGCTGCATTGAGGGACAAGGTATAACACTCTCCAATTGGTAAGTTTGAATCAGAGGACGCTTGTCCAGAGCAACTAAAATCCTGGCCCATACAAACTTCTATTTGCTTGGCAGTAACCAGAACTAGAAGCATACTAGGCCTGTATATCTTGCAATTAAAAAAAGGATGGTTTTGCTTATTCTTTGTGCTCTCCCTTGTGCATAGCTCAGACGATACATTTTCTTGTAAACTGCGCTACTTCTTCATACAGAGTTACAGAAGTTAACTTTTAGAGTCAGGTAACAGTCACTTGGATCTCTATATCTAATTTTCCCCATTCAAGCCTTATGTTATAATTCAGGACATCAGTTTTCCAATTTTCGAGGTCACATTCCTTAAGAACAGAGTAAATGAAACTATTAGATATTATTACAAGGGCAGGATTAGCAACTGAAAACTTCCCTATAAGCTGCCATCTAATAAATTATGACAGTTCTGATGTTTCCTGGCAACTAAACAAACAGATTAATAAGTCCACAGTCCATCTCTGATTATTTTCTTTCCTGCTATCACCAACTTTTGGACCTTGCAACGTTCATTTTCAATTTCAGAGTCAGTGATGCACCAGTCCAGGAAAGATTTTACCCCAGGATTAGATGAAACCCATGCATTAGAGTGGCACAGCAGTGAAGGGCTGACTGAGCTCTTTGGCCCAATGTATGCAGAGATTGAAAACACAAAAATATCTTTGGAAACAATCTTCCCACTTTTAACTGCTTTTGCAGCATGAGCTTCTCCACTTGTGCTCTGCAGGTATGTCTCGAGTCCACAAAAATACCTTATTCTCTTTTCCACTCCTTTTAATGACTACCCACATGCTAAACCCATCACCGACTCCTGAGGTTGTAAACACTGTGCAGTTCAATAAATGTTGTAAAGCCCAAATTACACAGCATTATATTTTGGGAAGGTGGTTTTTTTTTTTTTTTTTTTCACCCCCCCTCACACCCCACCTCCACCTCCCCCATCGAGTTAATCAAGGCAGAACCTCCTGTGTATTTTAGGTAGGTTTGAACCTAGGTCCAAAAGATATCTCTGGCTTTAGTTTTGACAAGGGGAGAATGAAAACTCAGTCTGGATTCTCTGAGTCCTATCTGTGCAGCCCCCCAAAGGATGCCAGGCACACAGCATTTGAACCCCTTTAGCAACCAGAGCTATTTACTTCGGATACTTTACTATTTACAATACTGACAATGAATGGAAAGGTTACCTATTTCTCCGTGAGTCCTTCAAAGCAGATTCCTAATGATTCCCACATTTCTCCTTCTCTACATATCTCATCGCTGAAGCCTCCAGCTGCAAGCACCATTCTTCTTTGCTGCCTGTCAACATGAGCAATTAATGGCCCTGAAGAGCTGCTTTGAATGACCTGTGTAGTACCACCCACAGGAACTGTCTTGGAGATAGCAGCACCAAGTAGTTTCATGGGAATCCATAGTGAAGCAATAGTTTTACCCAGAAGTCATAATATTTTGGATAAAATTGTGAATGAGTTTTTGGCTGTGTGCTATGAGCCTCAGGCTACTTTGTAAATTCTCCCCCAAAGCTTACTGTTTTTTTACATGAAGAGGCCATATGTCATAATAAACATTGGGCTTAGGAGCTGCTCACACTCTAAATGTCAGGCTACAAAGCTACCTTTAATGATTAAATCTCTGCCCTCTTCAAAAGGGAGGTTGAAGGGAGGGATGGAGAAATCCCAGACACAGAGAACCTTACAAATAAAGTGAAGTTTACTACTAACAAAACATATCTTGCAGAAACACATTGGTGCTTTTCTGTTGGAGTTGCCCTTGATGAAATGTGGGTGTCATTCGAAAGGGACATCATTTCCAATGAATTCTGAAAGTGTCACACAGAGTATTGATCGATCGAGTCTTGCCGTCAGCGTGACCAGGGCCAGCAAAGAGCTATCCCTGTGATCCAATTTTCAGAGCTCACAGACACCTCCAGTCCCAGGCAAATGGCGTCAGCAAGTGGCAGGAGGGGCCTGGGGGAGGGGAGGTGGAGGGAAACGTTGAGAGGAGAGTCACTGCACTGTCGTCTGCTTGTCTAAGCATTAAGTGTTACTAGGCACAAGCAGGGCACCCCCATTGTGCAGGAAGGCTGCTAGATTTTTGGCTTTTGTGTTACCAGCAATGCCGAAACATTTGTAAGTCAAAAGTAGGTCCTTATCAGCAAGATGCACCCTGATAAGATCATGCTTTATATGATTACATCAATGTTCAGCCAGTTTCCCAGTTCTGCCTACAGAGGTGAGAGCACGGCACAGAGTCGGGCAAGGGCGGCACATGCTGCAAGGCCATTGCTTTCCAAAGACAGCTCCAGCAAGGGCAAGTCATTGGGCTGGCTCTGCCATGCTGCCGTGGGCACTGCCCACCTGCCTGTCCCATGCTCCACTCTGGCATGGGGCTCTGTGACGCAGGCTTTCCCCAGGTGAAACACAGAGACAGCCTTGGGCTCAGGTGTGGGACTTGCTGTTTACAGGGGCTCAGGTACTAAACCACTTAATCTTGTAGGAGAAGCCAGAGAGGGAAATTATCGATGCCCATTATGAAGCTGAGTAATCTCCAAAGGAAAGCATCGTCTCAGCCTGAAAGACTCCTGGCTGGCTTTGGAAAGCGCTGGTGAAGGTGTGCATCGAGGATGCCCCCCACTGAGGCACAATTAGGGATGTGCCTTCATTTTCTCAAGTTATGTGGGGACAAATGTCACATGGGTTCCTAGCACAATGAACCCTTTGCTGGACTTCTAGGCACCACGCACCAATGAAATAACAGGAAAAATAAAATAATGGAAAAACAGGGATACAATAAGAGCAGCCAGTTAAGAGAGATTGGGTGATTTGTTGTTTGTGTGAGTCTAGGGTGGAAATGCAGCAGGTAAGGGAAGAAGCATGAAGTGGGGTGAGTGAATTACAAATGCACACCCGTTAACTGTATCCCAACTCATTGGTACTTGGTATACATTTCCTCCGGCTGGATTGTTTCCTTTTCACACCAAGTGACACTAAATCTCTTTCGGTACTTTTGCAAGGAAGTGACTTCTTTTCTTGATAATTATGTGTGTATTAAAATAAACCCAGCAACAGAAATGTTCTATCAGTCATCCTTGGTATTGAAAACAGCAAAAAAGCAGAATGGATGTGTTTAATAGAAATTGAGTTTCACTGGAAATATTTGGAGCACTTTAAAAAGAACCTCCTAAGTGTGAAGAATCATTTAAAATTGTTAAAGATATTCAATATAAAATAACCCCCTACAGCTTCCATTTTACTTCAGTATTTCATAGTGTTTGGTGGGAAATAATTTTCTGGTGGAATTTATGAAAAGAGGTGTTAGTGAAAGGGGTTTCACTATTTCTGCTTTCTTAACTTAAAATGAAAAATTTAGATAAAAAGAAAAAAAAAGCAAGCACTAGTCAAATTGAGACAAAAGGTTCCACAGTACTGTGGGATGTTTTACTGAACAGAAAAATTAAGACTCTGTAGTTTTCTGACGAGGTTTTGCAGGTAGAATCCCAAGGCTGACATGGAAATCTTTACTTGACAGGCTCATTTCAAGATTGGTGTCAAAAATCTGCAAATACTTCTGCTAAACCTGAGGAATATTTGAGTGAGTAACACAGAAAAATCAAGACTCTGCAACTAGTTATTTGCATAATTTGACACTGAAATTTGTGTTGGTTCCTCCCCCTCCCCGCCCCAGTTTCCTATAAATTAAATATTTTGCTTCAAAAAGCACTCATGAAACTGAAATTCTTGTGAGTCATCCAGAAAATATGCTCTACACTTTGCACTGTGAAATCACCAAGTATAATTAATAACAAGGACAGCAGATGCAGTGAAGATCTGTAGTAAAGCCCACTACAGGACAAGCCATGTTTGCACAGAGAGCATAGCACCACTTCAAGCCACAAACAAATCAATCAAAGTCAGCATCTATTTCCAAGTCATTTGAAAACAGAACAAAAGTAACTAATTTAATGAATTTTTCATTACAAGTCCTCCACTTTTCTCACAGATGAACTAAAAAATCTACAAAACAATCATGCAGTGCTTGAAAGGGACAAAATTCTCCTTACCTTAGAGATGACTGCTACCAGCTGATCATGTTTAAACCTTGGCAGTAAGCCTCTGCTCATTTTATGCTGCCTGTGCAGGTGTGTGTGTGTCTCCCAACAGCTGCACTTGAACTTGAAGGGACCTGCCATTTTCCCTAGAAGAGCCTTCATTCCATGCTTTATTACTTCACTTAGAAGTTAACTGCAGAGGTCTAACTTTCTCTTTCTGTATCTTGGTTCCCATAACTGGCTGTGGCTGACTTTTTTTTCCCCTGACAGTTTTAGTAGAAATAGGCATATTTGAAAAGTCTTCCTGAACTGCTGTCAGGTCCCAGTAATACACATGTAATCTGTGCCATGGTCCACTTCACCAAATACAATGTTTATGAAGAAAAGCTCCCTCTGCTTCTCACTATATAATCCACATGTTCATGGGACAAGTACAGAATGAGCTCATGTGAAACAAAGGATTCTGAGTTCAGCGCTTGACTAATGTATCACTAACAATGATCAAAACTGGAAGGAGAAACTGGCACACCAGAAGGCTGTGCTGCCAGTGACTAAGACCTGGACAGGCTAGGTGGAATGGAACTTCATGAAGTTCAACAAGGACAAATGTGGAGTCCTTCACCTGGAGAGGAATAAGCCCCATGCACCAGCACAGGTTAGGTACTGGGCTGCTGGAAACCAGCTCTATGGAGAAGGACCTGAGAGTCCTGTGGACAGTTTCACCATAAGTCAGCAGTTTGCTCTTGTGGCCAAGAAGGCCAACAGTGTCTTTTCTAGACTATGGCACTCTGGGTGACTATTTTCAGACTGCAGTCAGACTTGCAGAGATTTGGTCAAGTTTGCTAATGGGAAGAACTGAAAACACTCCTGAAAATGGAATTCTTGATTACTTGACCAGCATAATGAAAATGTGACTACATATCACTTCAGGGGAGCATTAAAAAAATATAGCAGGTCCCATTTAGCCAGATTTGACTTGAATTTTTGTTGTGTTATAATTATGTACTAAACCCAGGTATTTTCTTGCCTAAATTCAATTTTATATTGGGCAGAGTACTGGCTTAACAGAGTGAATGAAAGAAAAACCTCATAAACTAAGCTTTAATTTTCTTGGGTGCAGTTGCTTGAAGTTGGACAATTAACAGCAGGCATACTACTTCAGTGTAACCACAATGTGTGAACTTAAGCTCCCAAATGAAAGTAAAGAAATTGGGAGCCTTTGTACTCTTTATAATTCATTTATGTATGCTGCATGAATCACAGAATGTTGGGGGTTGAAAGACACCATTGGGGATTATCTAGTTTGGACCGCCTGTTAAAGCAGGCTCACCTTGAGCAAGTTACATAGGAACATGTCCAGACGTGTTTTGAAACTCTCCAGAGAAGAAGGCTCCACAATCTCGCTGAGCATCCTGTTCTGGTGCTATGTCATGTGATTGCACCTCTGAGCTCTCTCTGTTCAGCCAGTGAGTACACCTCACTGTCCACTCATCTAACCCACACTTCCTAAGCTTATCTGTGAGAATGCTATGGGAAACAATGCCAAAAGCCCTGCTGAAGTCGAGGTAAACAATATCCACTGCTTTCCCCTCATCTAGCCAGCTTACCACATCATCGTACAAGGCTATCAAATTGGTAAGCATGATTTCCCCTTTGTGAATCCACGCTAACTACTCCTAATAACCTTCTAATGAAGCTGAATGCTGTCTTGGAAAAGCTGCTGCTGAATGACAGAAAGTAGTCTTGTACAGTGCTAAGTGATTTGTGGCAGAAATCCCAACAGCTGCATTGCTTAAGGCCCCGGCCAGTGGGGCAGCATCCCTGTGGCAATCTGGCAGCAGGCACGACTTTAAGCAGACCAGTACATAAGCAATAGTAGTGCCTGTGCGTGTGCAGCAATGATAGCCTTGCAAGCAGTCTTATTTGGTGAGAGAAAGAAGCTGGCCCCAAATCTATTGCTTCTAAAGGCTTTGAGACAGAGTCTCGGTTACAAGAGGTTAAGAGAGCCCTTCTATCCTCAAAGAACAGGATAAGCAGCAGTTCATAGAGACTGAAAGAAATGCAAGTCCTGGAGGGGAGGCTGTGGAAGTGAGGAAGCCTGAAGCTAGATTGCTTGTCTGTCTCTGCAGGAGCCACACAACAGTGAAAATCATCTCTGCATTTTAAAAGTACCCATTGAAGAGCGGCCACTCTCCAGACCTGAATGGGCACATGGAGACACACAGCAAGCCTGCTGCAAGTACAGCTGTCTCACCCCTTGCAAATATTTCACCTTTAAAAGAAAAGAAGGATGCCACTCATGCCAGCTTTTCCTAAGCATCTTTGGCACCGCTTCACGTCCCTGTGCTTGTCTCATTAAGGAGAGAATGAAGGTGCGATACTCTGAATAGGAATCGTTGTCTGCATTATGTCAAATCCTTCATAGAAAGGAAAAAATCCAACTGTGGGGTAGAAAACCCCTGCCCGTCTTCAATCAATCCACACTACCACCAGGCATCTAGTCAATTTTTATTCAGTCTTCTGTAGCCTCGACTTCAATGAAGTGGCACAGCAGGGCCAGCGCCACAGCTGCCGGGCCCCGGCTGCCAGCTCACCAGTGCCGCTGAGGAAGAGAGCCAGCAAAGCCCAGAGAAGGCTGTTCAGGGGACACAGGAGTATTTCAATCCATGCCCCAGCCCTTAATCATAAACTCGAGGTTCAAAGCCTTGCTGGGCTGCTGGCCGCTGATCCCATCTCAAGGTGATAGTCACCTCTAGCCTTTCTGCAAACTGCAAACCTACTGTCCATCCATCTTAAAGCAGCTTGACACTGGCTTCTCTACCCATTTTACAGCCAGCGAACATTTCCTATTGATTTATTGATTTCTGTCTGCCTGTGGAAGGAGCTCAGAACAGACTCTATGTGCTCTTGCAGCCTCCTGCATAGATTTTTTTTTTCTCCTTTTTCCCTTTTTATCCAAGCTGTGTTAGCAGTCTGTGGTGAAGCAGGAATTAGACCTTGCGGGAGCTCAATTTGCTACTGGTGAATGTGCCAGGCTTTTCTTCCTCTCCCTACCTGGTACGTACATCTCCACTCCCACTCTCTGCCTCCTGTCTCCTTTTCCTCCAGGAAAGCTGGCAGATCCCTGCCCATTCGACCGATTCATCTTAGCTAAAACCCTCTGCTGCTTCCCTTCAGATCTTTTCCCTATCATTAACAAGTGTTTGATGTGCATGTAAACACCGCTTCTAACTGCGATTCCTTGATTTCGGCTGGGTTAGTGAAATGTCTTCTTTTCAGTCAGTCAAGCAAAGGGCACACTTTCCCACTGCACACTCATCGTGTGAGCGCAAACCTCTGCATGTTTTAATAGACACACACTTTATCAACCTCAGAGCCCCGTGGGGAACTGGATAGCTTCAAAGATTTGAATCAGAGAAGGTACAGAGACTGCTTTCCACCTCCTAGTTGCCAGTCCTAATGCAGCCCAGGTCAGCAGTGACCAAAAGCTGTTCCTGGCTGATGGTGGTTCACAGCCTTACAGGAAATTAGTGCTGTTTCAGGATAGCTCTCAGTAGGATGTAGACAAATGTCCACATTGCAAGAAAAGCAATCTGGCTTATCGCTCTCCACAGAGAAGCGAGCACCGAGTATGTGAGAGGCTGCTCGTTTTGCCTGGCCTCTGAGATAGTGCCTCTAAGCTCCATCTCAGCCATGATGGTGGGGAACTTTTGCTGCTGGTGGCGGCACTCTTTCACAGCTGGAAAGCAATGTCCCGTGGACTGCCTCACCCTGGCTCCAGGGCCAACACCAGTGTGGCGTGATGCTGATGCTTTGCCCTGGTTGGGCCTCTTTAGGTGAGTTTGGGTTCACTTTCTCACGCTTCTTCATCCTCCTCATGCCTCACACTGCTAGAGCAGCAGTGACATTTGGTCAGAGAGAACGCAGTGGCATCGTAAGACATAAAGGACATTAGCAGGTAAGTGGCTGACCTCCATAAATGTAAACTCACATTTTCATGCATAAGACTGATAGAGGTTTCATTGCAGACAACTTTTGTGAAAAACACTTCTAAATTATTTGATACCTCCTTCCCAGCCTTCCCTCAGAGTGTACATGCCTGAGCTGGAGACACAAACAGCAGCCTGCAGCCTACAGCTTGCAAGCAAAATACACAGCCTTGCTCTCCTTTCAGGAGATCACATCTCAAATCTGCATCTCTGCACTCAGGTGTGCAGAACTCCCCTTTGCCACCCTCTGAGGGAAGACATACAGGAAAATTCCTGATCAAAAGGGGACAAGGAGAAGCCCATTGGATAGCAATTCTCTCTTCCCTTAGAAGATCTGTGGATGTTATTGAAGTCCTTATCCCTCTTTTGCAGCACTCCTTTGTCTCAGCTTGAATTAGCTGGATTTTTTTGCTCCTTTATCCTTAGAGACCGGCCAGCTTGTGGCAAAAATGCCTTTTGTGGGCCCTGTCTTGCCTCTCTCTGAGCATCCAAGGGTGTATACAGATTTGGCCCTGCTGGCTGGTTCCGAAGGAGGCACTACCTTCACACCTCATCTCCACTGAGCACCCCTCACAGCCACTCAGGCTCAATTAGAATCTCTTAGCATTTGATTTCTTGACTACAATTTATTGTGCCACATAAATTGATATATTATTCTCTTATAAATTCATATACAGCATCATTGTACTTCTGAGAGATGGTGAGAGATGTCTGCACAAAGCTGCACATACTTTGCTATGAAGAGGCTGGTCTTGGGGTAGGGAGCTGGTGTTTTCTCCAGGATAATTACGCAATCCTTAGTATGAGACCTTGTGAGCATGAGAGTTGAAAATGTATGAATATTTGAAAACTAACCCTCACAGTTGTGTTCCCTTTTCTAATTCACTGAGAATACAACACTGATGAGATACTGGGGACTCTAAAATGTAGATTTTTCAAGGCTGAATTGGGAGGCTGTGCAAAGGGAAAGCCACAGGCGTGGCTAAGGCAGCTATCAGGGGCTGGAGCTTGCCCTTGTTTAAACTGATATATTTCCAGTGGTGTTAATGAAATGATGCAGATTTACACCAGCAAAGAAGCTTGTCTAAAGTTCACTCTGCCCCCCCCCCCAGGAGAAAATGTTTTAGGAAATTGCATCTGCTCATTTTTACATTGGGTCTATCCATATGTAACTACATGCATTTCAATGGGATACTTCTGATTTACACTGCAGGCATCGTGCATTTCCCTAGACCAACATTAACTATTTATTGATCTTCCCAGTACCCCTGTGAGGAAAGCTATTATTCCCATCATATAGACAAACAAGGATTACATTTTGGAGAGTGTCTGGATCTGGTGCACACATTTGGACCTCTTTGCCATCAATTACACTTCTTATAGCTCTTATTTTCTCTCCCTTCCACCCCCTCCCCGCCACCATATGTGTGCAGGAGAATGGAGAGGAAAAGCAGCACAAACCATAATCCAGGTCTAAATGCAAGGTAAGTCTCAGGCTTCTTTTTCTTACACTTGATTTCTCTCTCTCTCTCTCTCTCTTTTTTTTTTAACAACAACAACAACAAAATCTCTCAGTAGTCTTAAATTTGCAGAAAGCTGTTTTATGTGTAATTCCCCCCCCCCCCCCCCCTTTTTATGGTTGATGTGCTGATGTTTCAAACTGTGCAAGGAAACGTACGGTACCTGCAGCAGGCAGGGGAGAAGCCCCACAGCCCTGGTGCTGCAAGGTCCATCAGGATGGTGCAGGCAGTATGGGGTGATGTTGGGGTGTGTTTGGTGTGGAAAGGAATGTGGTAGCTGTCAATTAGGAACCAGGATGTTAAAATTTGATCCAGAGCACACTAGATCAGCATTAAGTCTCTGCTGGACTTCAGTGTACCTTTTATCATGTATTTAGAACAGAACAGAACAGAACAGAATAGAATAGAATAGAATAGAATAGAATAGAATAGAATAGAATAGAATAGAATAGAATAGAATAGAATAGAATAGAATAGAATAGAATAGAATAGAATAGAATAGAATAGACCAGGTTGGAAGAGACCTTCAAGATCATCATGTCCAACCCATCATCCAACACCATCTAATCAACTAAACCATGGCACCAAGCACCCCATCAAGTCTCCTCCTAAACACCCCCAATGATGGTGACTCTACCACCTCCCCAGGCAGCCCATTCCAATGGGCAATCACTCTCTCCATGAAGAATTTCTTCCTAACAGCCACTCTAAACCTCCCCTGGCGCAGCCTGAGACTGTGTCCTCTTGTTCTGGTGCTGGTTGCCTGGGAGAAGAGACCAACCCCTGCCTGTCTACGACCTCCCTTCAGGTAGTTGAAGAGAGCAATAAGGTCTCCCCTGATGCTTCTCTTCTCCAGGCTAAGCAACCCCAGCTCCCTCAGCCTCTCTGTCAGCACAAGGTGAAGAAATCTCCCAACAGCACAGTTCTTATTTCTGAATATGCTGCAAGATGCCTATATCTCCCACTTTGTGTGCTTGCTATGTGCCAACCAAAAGTACTAGCACTACACTGTCAGTAATGGCTTTGGAGTTTCAGACCATTCAACAAACCTAACCAACAGCTCCAGAAGACTTCCAGCCCCTTGGGCCTCTCTGTTTAGTGGCAAGTGACAGGACCAGAGGAAATGGTTTCAAGCTGTGCCAGGGGAGGGTTCGGATACATATTAGGAAATATTTTTCACTGAAAGGGTTGTCAAACACTGGAATGGTCTGCCCAGGGCAGTAGGGGAGTCACCATCCCTGGAGATATGTAAGAGCCAAATGGAACTGGCGCTTAGGGACTTGATGTAGCGTTGACCCTTCAGTGATGAGTCAACGGTTGGATTGGATAATCTTGAAGGTCTCTTCCAACCAGACATTCTGTGATTGTATGTGATTCTCTCTTCCTTGGGCACTGGGGCATGACTTTCTCAGTTTGTCCTTGGCGAGTACCTCACTGTGCCCTGCATTATGTTTCATGGAACCCTGACTCCTATGTGTGTGGTTTCTCATTGCTGCTTTCCTTCCAGTTCCCCTATCCCTGTGGAAGCAAGAATTGGAGACGCATTTCTCTGAGCTGCCATGAGCACCAAATGGCAAACTCTAACTCAGCACAAGGAATGTCAGAGGTGCAGCAAGGACACCACCAGTCTTCAGCACTGGCCTGGGGATTCCAGGGTAGCTGACATATTTAATAAATACAAATGGCATGTAATTTACCAATTACACCCCTTCTGAAGACAGACCCTCAGCTGAGTTTCATAGTGCATCACATCACTTCATCAAGCCATGAAGCATGCCCTTTATCACATTTTCACCACTGTGACTTTTACAAGGAACCAACATTTTTGGGTTTTAGCCTTCATTGTAAGTACCCCACTGGTATGGCATCAGAGTTCATCACAAAGCAGAACTTATGACCTGCAGGAATGGTAGATATTTCACTGCTGTGATTCTGGTCAACTTCAGTGAGACTATCGCATGGCTTAGTCTCAGGGCTGAGCTCTATGTTGTGACAAGATGTAGCAAGGGGTTCAGCTTGCTTTGGTCATGCTACAGCACAATCTTGCAGGAAAGCACCAAAAATAAAGATTGCAGTCTGTAGTACTAGCACATTTTTGGAATGAAAGTATTTCCTAGATAGGCAGAATTTTACCACTGTCTCTTAAAAAATGGTTATGTATTGTAGTAAATTCTGGTTTTACAGGATTTCAGTCAGATCATTTTATGAATAAAGTGATTTGCTAGACAGATCCTTTGTCAAATGACTTCAGTGCATTTACCCACCTTGCTCTGAGAAGACATAACAGAATCACAGAATGTTAGGGGTCAGAAGGAACCTCAAAAGATCATCTAGTCCAACACCCCTGCCAGAGCAGGATCATCTAGAGCAAGTCACACAGGAACTCATCTAGGCAGGTTTTGAATGTCTCCAGAGAAGCAAAATCCACAACTTCTCTGGGCAGCCTGTTCCAGTGTTCTGTCACCCTTACAGTGAAAAAGTTTTTTCTTATGTTCACATGGAGCCTCCTATGCTCCAGCTTGCAGCCATTGCCCCTTGTCCTATCATTTGACATCACTGAGAAAAGCCTGTCTCTGCCCTCTTGACACTTGCACTTGCCCATGCATTTCTGAAATCAAACCACATATACTGCTCTACCATCATCTATCCACCTGGTCATGTCCTTATAAAAGGCTATCAGGTTGGTTAAATGACTTCCCCTTGGTAAAACCTTGTTGACTGCTCCCAATAACCTTATCTTTGACATGCCTAGAGACAGTGCTGAGGATAAGTTGCTCCATCACCTTTCCAGGGATGAAGGTGAGGCTGACTGGTCTATCATTGATTTGGTTTAGTTGCCAATGATATATTTTCTCCTGCTTATAGTTTTGCTGATTTTTCTCCTATCAGTCTTGTCCTGTCACCTGTAGTGCCTGTCTTTACCACTCAGCTGCTCTTCCTGCAACCTATTTCATCCTGTTTGTTGGACAGCTTCAACTGGTGATGTGGCCCAGATAGATTTTCTTGTTCCTGATAATAAATGGAGCGTTCAGTTGTATAACTCTGACCTTGTGTATAATTTTCAAAGATAAGTTTTTGGGGAAACAAATGGGTTAGTCATAACAGAAATATTGTAAGGTTTGACAGAAAATAACATGGCAGAAAATCATGACAGAAATAGCAGAAAGCCACTATGAGGCTCCACAGTATCTAAATTATCTTTCTATATCCCAGGATTGATAGTTTTACAGTTATTCTCTAAGTTTCAAAACTTCATCGCCCTTGGGTCTATCACTGCTATTACATTTCCTGTTTCCCTTCAAGGACTCCACTTAAGCCTACAACTCCTCTAATAATTGTAAACGAGATTTCAAGATGTTTAGCTTATTTCTTATGTTACTTCCCACTAAAAATTAAATATTTTGTACTAAGAAATTTTTCTGTGTTTCCCACTCTCATCTCATTGTGGACAGTAGTGCTCAGGAGGGGTCCAAAAGAGTAACATGGTCTGCTCCAGATAATGCAGTACAGACCTGTAAGCGTTTGCAATACTTAGTGGGCAGCAAGTAGAAAAAAATACAGGTGCTAAGGACCACAAAGGAGGCAGGTAAGGACAGATACTCATCCTGCCTCTGATGATGATGCACTGAACAGCCTAATTTGTCTGAATCTAGTCTTTCGTTGTTTTGTTGTCAGCCCCATAGCAAAGGCTTGTTGGCTGGGAGAAAGCACAGCACTCGGAGAACAAAGTGCTGGGCAGTGCATCCCAAAGCAAAACCAGAAGACATGTATCATCACTAGCATTGATGTTTGTCAGAAATCAAAGGCTAACAAGAAAATAAGCACATGTATTAAGGAAGCTTGTATCTGTCCCGTCCTGCACAGTCAATGGCACTGACTGCAACAGTATGTCACCAACTGATCCTACTTACTAGCTATTGTTGATTACTGAATGACTAATGACACTTTAGGCTATGGAAGATATGTTCCTATTGATGCAACTGCTTGTTGACTGCAGAAAGGTAATGAGGTTGCTTCCATGCTGAAGTTAAGGCCATTGAATCCCTGTATGCAAATCCTGGGAGGCTTTTTGCCTCCCTTACTGTCTGAACAAGGCATGTTGGCCATATTACAGTCAACATCTGCAGGGCACTGGCCATACTTTGCCCCAGCAGCACTCTGGTAGCATAGAATATTTTCTGCCTGTGTTGTCAGTGTGCCTTGCTGCAGCATCCCTACATTTGCAGGTAGTTGTGGCTTGTCTGCTTGACTGCTGTTTATAAGCCACACTTATTTGTGAGCTGTGGTAGGAGAACAACCCTGCAGCTTGTGTAAACTGCTGTAACTCTATGGTGGTCTTTAGCTGAAAATTCCTGAAGGCAACCAATTCTACTGAGATCAATAAAAAGGGAAAAAGTTATATATGCTCTTTTGAGGGGCCTAGAGGTGGATTGGTGCATAACAGGGAGTAAAGTGGTTTGATCTCAGAAACCTCCTTGACAGCCCTGTGGTTATTCTTCTGATGGCTACAGTCATGATCTCTTTCACTCTCCTTTCCCTCTTTTCCTACCTCTTTACATATTGCTGTATTTTGCCCAGGACTGACTTACAGTAACCTGAAGAATGGATAAAATCTCTTATGTGGCACCATGAATGTAATACAAGTTTGACTTCTTTTATTGCAGAGCTCTGTGTGTGGTACTGAGTTGGGGCTGCTTTCATTGCCCTCCTTGAGGGACAGCATGTGGCATGATGTCTGACTGGGGTGAAGGTCTCCAGCATACTTTGCTGGTATAGCAGAGAAACCCGCCATTCCTGACAACTTTACCATGTCAAGGCAAGTGATGGGTGATTGCTCAGTACAGCCCTGTTGAGAAGATGACTTTCCTTAGCTTTAACTGAAAGAATGGAAGCTCATTATATGCCTAACGGCAGAAAGCATCTCCCTTGGCTTTTTCCCAGGGGGCAAGATGACCCTAGGACACTGCGGGCAGATCTGCACAGAGAAGTTGCCAGTGGTCTGTTAGAAATGATTGCTGAGCAAGGAAACAGCACCTTTTCTGCTGACACCAAGGGCAGCAGCAAAGGGTGGGACAGAGGCTGAAAAGAGGTAAACCCTTCAGCAATGGGGCAGCGGCTCACCGGCATTTCGACTGCCATCTCTTGCTCTTTTATACCACTTTCTCTCTGTCCTTGAAAAAGTTACACAGGGACATGTTACCAACACAGCATCCTTGGGAGGTGAGGGAAGATTGTGTTACGCTGGAAAGTATTAAGGGTTGCATCAATCACAAACCTGGTCAAAGCAAATAGATGTCCTACTCACCCTTTATTCAGGCTGAATGGAAGACACAATTAAATGTCTCTCATATAGTGATAGCAGGAACAGCAAAAGCCATTACCCAATGCCTAAGCAGAAGAGTGTGGGCTGAAGCACCGTAATCCTCAGCAGAAGAGAGAGAGAGGCAGAAAGGTGCCCTGGGACTGGCTGGGATAGGCAGGACACAGTAGAAGATTGCATGGAGAGCAGCAGGGATAAAGGGAGGTACAGAGATTTCAGGTGGGAGCAGAGGCAGCACTCCTCTGTCCTGGGGCTTCCAGACAGGCTGGTCTGGATCCCTCACCTGAAAAATTGCCTCTGCCTGTGCCAGGGAAAGAGGGTTAGACCAAAATAAAAAACATTTTATAGCACTAATTTCACTTTTTTTTTTTTTTTTTTTTTTTTTGAGGGGGGAAAAGCCCAGGAGGATATTGGGTAATTTGGGGCCCATAAAGTTCCCATTAAGCTCATCTGAATGTGGAAAAAATATCACATATGCTGGAGAGGTGGGGTTCACCACATGTAAATAGCACAATGTACTTTTCTGCACCTGATTTAATGGCCTAAATTGTCCTTAAGTCCCTAGAGAGAGATGGACAGTTTAAGGTAAAGCTTCATCTTTTCTTAAAGAAAGTGTCTAAAATAGGTCAGATGAATTAGGCTTAGAACTGCCTGCTCCTCTCTATTGACTTTCACAAGAGTCTAGACAACAAACTGCAATAGAGATATCCACACTATATATGTCTAAAGTTAGGTAAGATGAATCCCATCCAATAAGTCTCTGTGCCACTACCTGCAGGCAAGGAAGGGAATGTGAATAGTGATGGATGAGAGGAGCATTGAATTTCCTACAAGCATCCATCCACTCTTTCTGTGAGCTGGCTTTGGCTGCATTCTCATGTATTTGTGCTTTCCATTAACGCTGTATGACAGTACAAATGCTAGTGGAAGGCAAGTTTCATGCTTGCACACAGAAAACTTGTGGGAAGAAGATTGTCAATTTTGTCTTGCAGGCTTTTTGCACCAAAACTGATGGCCATATTTACATTCAGCCAGGCTATCTACACGAACTGCTCTGAACTTCTGACCTCTTTAGGCACAATGAAAGATAACAAAGATGAAGGCTGTATATTTTATTTGACAGAATTATGAAGGCCAGGACATAAGTCATTTAAGCAGAAAGAATTGAACAGGCCACAGGGTGCATTGGCTGCTGCAGAGAGAAGTGCATTCAAACTCATTCTGTCAGAGAGCTGGTGAATGCTGATGATGGAAACATAGGTATATCTACATGGGAACAAGAGCAAGAGATTTTCTAGTGAGCTGGTGTGTGAGCCAGGGCCAAGTCACCCTCCTAATTCTTCCTGTCATTTCTGAAAGATTCATTTCCTGGGGCCTCTGCTGGAGAAATGGGCTCCGTATCCCAGGTCTCACCTTGTCCATGAATGTATCAGGAGCTGTCCCAGGGGTCAAATTCTTCTCCTGCTCACAACCCAGGCAAGCCCATCATCTTTAAGGGTCTCACAGAAGCATTAATAAGAAAAATACGGCCACCATTATGTTATTCTGCTTTCATTTTTATGGGTGACCAAAGTGTTCCTTTCCATGTATTTTAGGTGTGCTTTCCACAAAGTGGGAAAACATGCAGCTATTTCTCAGCTGCTAGTAACGTTTCAAACCCTACCGTCAACTATCTGTACATAATAGATTTTCTTTAAATAACTCCTGGCAAATGCTTGACATCTGTTTTCTCTAATTAATTCTAGCAGTCATCATACTTCACTGCATATGTTGAAAGCTTTCAAAGATGATAAGAGCTACCTACAGCATTTCAATGACGGGTGTTTGCATTGTAAACACTACTCCACTACTCCTGAAAGCTTCAGGATAGTTCATTCTGAAAATCAGTGAGAGAACACCAAGGTGAAATACCTGCTGAATGTGAAAATAATGACCAAATAAACTAGGGAGAAGTATTTTTAAAAGCTGGCTCTTTATTTTATTGTCATTATATTCTGGATTAAAATGGGACAACATTCAGCAATAAAGAGCCTGGATTAGCACTCTTTCCTGTGACAAAAACAAAGTTCTGGCCTGATCTAAAATAGTTACAGATGCAAGGGCACAAGGAAATGAGAAAGCAGTAGTATCAACCCTGTGCATTGCTGTGCCCTCCCCTAATAAACTGCACTATGGCTGGCATCCTCTGAGATAGGAAACCGCTCCAAAAAAGCAGGTGTCAAAGACTGTGCCTCTCTCATTGCTGATCAGACCCCATGGCTGCTCTCTTTTAAGCACAGCACACCCACGTGCCTGCCTGCCGTTTGCCATTGTGCTCCTGCAGCCCAGAGGTTCCCAGTGACATAAGACTGTGAGCAAACTGCAGGCCCTGCCAGAGGCAACAATAATCACTCTAACTACAAAACCAACATAAAGCCCATCATTTGTAAAAAATCCCATGGTGTCCTCTGAAGAGGAGCATATCCTTCAACATTGCCTTTCCTTTGCCTGTAATCACCCCTTGCGGGTTTTGTAAACAGAACAGCAAAGACCACCCAGATAACACGTTAATGAGTAAAAGTTTGCTGACATCCTTTCGGGAAAGAAATGTTCAAGTGCTGTATAAACCTTATTAATTGCAATCAATTGGAAATTCATGACACACATCATGCCTTGAACCACACCAGACACCTGGCACAAGTCACACAGTCCCCCCCCGACCCCCAGCACAGGGCTGGTGTGAGGCAGTGAGGGGCTGCATCCTGCAAGATGTGCAGGAGTGGAGTGGGGAGGATTAATGTGGAGGAGAGTCCTGGTTATCCACTTCTTGCCTGTGTGCCAGCCTGTGGTACAGCACTGCATAACTGTCCAGCTGGGGCTCTGGGGTGGCACTAAATGCATCACACACTATGGCATCTGTAACTGCTGAGCTGGTTTGCTCACACCTATGTTAGTGAGTCCCAACTTGCCTCTACTAACTCTACAATACCCTGAAAGTGGTGTACCACATGCTTCTTGCTGCTTTGGGGCTTCTGTGGTTTGTATTTTAAGTACACTGGATTCAGAGTTGCAAAGCAACATGAGGAAAAGGCACAAGCTGTTAGTATTTGTGTTGGGTTTTTTTTTTTGTTTTTCCCTTGCAAAATGCTCATAGTGCCCTTCCCTTGTTAATACATTCTCAAGCGTCTTCTAAATGTTAAGTGTCCAATAATGGCAACAAAACCCAGTAAAGATACCATCCTACAAGGATACACAGTAAATCAGACAATTTAATGAATTCATAACCTTTCATTTTATTTCCTTCCTGTAAGATAATTTAAGCCCGTGTCAATGGGATTTGTAGGAAGGGGGAATGAATAGTGATCCTACCTCCACCAATAAAACAAAATCCTAATTTTCTGTCTTGTATCTTTCCCCATTCTTTTGTGCGCCTCTTTGGCCTTGTCAAAACATATCGTTCAGTTAGAGACTAAAAATATTTTCCCATCGATTGGGGTTATTGATTTTTTTAATCTGTACTTTGGCTTAGAGAGCTCGGGTGAAGGGTGAAAGTTCACCGGCTTAGTCCGCTGTTTTATCTGGACAGCAGAAGAATGTATTGGCAGCAGATTTGATTTACCTTGTTGGTCAGCTGTAGTCACTCCAAGCACTGCAGACAAGCAGCAAGCATATTTTGCTGTCTATTTTATTGTACACTGAACTTCTTGAAGGTCCAACCTCTCTATTGATTTATCTCTCAATTTCCAGCGGCCCGTGTTTCCATTCTTATTAACATAAATGTATCAGAAATCAGATTCCCTCTCAAAGATATATTGATCATTTATGAGCTTTGGAAAAACTCTGACACACGGTGCTATACATTTCTATCATTCACAAAGTCCATGAGACTCATATATGCTGATTAATAAATGGAGAGGGAAGTGTAATAGAGTGGTACATCCCATGGTGAGGCAAGTGTAATAGAATGGTACATCTCATGGTGCTACAATAATACAATACAATAAACCAGGTTGGAAGAGACCTTCAAGATCATCGCGTCCAACCCATCAAACAACTAGATCATGTCACCAAGCACCCCATCAAGTCTCCTCCTGAACACCTCCAATGACGGTGACCCCACCACCTCCCCAGGCAGCCCATTCCAATGGGGAATCACTCTCTCTGTATAGAACTTCCTCCTAATGTCCAGTCTAAACCTGCCCTGGCGCAGCTTGAGATTGTGTCCTCTTGTTCTGGTGCTGGCTGCCTGGGAGAAGAGACCAACCTCTGCCTGGCTACAACCTCCCTTCAGGTAGTTGTAGAGAGCAATAAGGTCACCCCTCAGTCTCCTCTTCTCCAGGCTGAGCAACCCCAGCTCCCTCAGCCTCTCTTCATAGGGCTTGTGTTCCAAACCCCTCACCAACCTTGTTGCCCTTCTCTGGACACATTCCAGCAAGTCAATGTCCTGCTGTTATAGAACACGAGATGATATGTCTGGTGTTCACTTCTTAGTACTAAAAAAGTCATTGCAACCAAAGAAAATGTTTCTAATTCTCCAAAGGCTGTGGTAGGATTGCTGCTAATTGATCTGAAATAATTTTTAAAATAGACTATTTTGAAAAGATGATTATGAAATTATGATGTCACTATGAAGCATAAATTGTACCACATAGGACAAAATCTTTGTCTTTTTCTATTTTGTCTGTAGGATGGATGGAATTATCCAAGCCCTTTTGTGACAGGACTTGCTTGCTTGAAGCTTTTTGTATAATGCTCTTTATGTGGGTAGGTGGCATATAAATACATACAAGGCAAATATCTTGCCACAGAAAACGTTTTTTTTGGGAGCTGTCATTAGCAAAGCTTTTGTACCTAGCTGGGATCTGAAGTCTTCTTTCTAGCAACCAGCACCAGAACAAGAGGACACGGTCTCAAGCTGCACCAAGGGAAGTTTAGGCTCGAGGTGAGGAGGAAATTCTTCACTGAGAGAGTCATTTGTCATTGGAATGGGCTGCCCAGGGAGGTGGTGGAGTCACTGTCCCTGGAGGTGTTCAAGAGGGGACTGGACATGGCACTTGGTGCCATGGTCTAGTCATGAGATCTGTGGTGACAGGTTGGACTTGATGATCTTTGAGGTCTCTTCCAACCTTGGCGATACTGTGATACTTCAAATCTTGGGGAAGATCTGCTAGCAAAGCCAAGTCAGAGAACAAGAGTATGGGAAGGGAAATTTGGTGGAATCATTCTCCTCTGAAGAAAAACTTGTCCTGCACTTGTGCAAAATATGTCTGACTGAAATTACTAAGCTATAGCTTTCAGGCAAGTCCAGCATGCTGAAACTGCAAACACAATCCAAGGACATTTAACAGGCTCTCTAAGCACCATCTCATCATGAGTGCTGCAAATAGGTGGACAGATTCAGAGGTAACTTAGATGATATCTAGATTTCTTAGGCAAATTAATTAGGTATATAAAAGAAAGTCTACATTACTGCATCTCTTGTACCTCACTTGTTTTGGTGCACCTTCCAAACACTTGTTCTTTCAGGAAGAAATAGTCCTTTGGTCACCAGTCCTTTGGTCCAGGATTCACTTGACCACAGCTACCTGAAGCACTTCCTACAGCTCCAAGTGTTCTTTCCCTGGCCATCCAGACTGCCCCTCCAAGTTCTCTCAAACAACCTGTGGACAGTCTTTCCTGTGGATATCTACTTAACCAAGGGGTTTCATTTGCCATTTGAAGTGGATTTTCCACAGGCATGAAGTCAGAAGTCCTAACCTTTTAAGGGCCAAATAGTCTTTCTTTGTGTCTCTCCAGTAGCTTGCCTGTCTGCCAGGTGAGGGACAGGGAAGAGGCAGGGAGTCTTCCCTTTACTGCAGACAGCATGTATGTGCAGGCTTTAGGCTAATTCATGTGGAAGTTTATTTTGCTACAGCCCTCTTTTGGGGGGAGGGAGAAGTAGGGATGGCTATTGTCCTCTTCCCAGCCATTACTTTCTTAGAGGCAGTGAAGCAAAAGTAGCTTTCTAGGAAGGATTTGAATCAGGAGAGTGCTGTGACCTTGCAGATGACAAGTAAATGTTCAAGCAGTGAGCAATGTCAGTTCCCCAACCTCTTTGTGGCTGGAAACATCCTGGAGGGCTCTCTCAGACAAAATGCATTTCCCATCACAAACCAGCTTCCTGCATTCTGGATGGTTTTCTAGCCCTGGCAGCAAATGCTCCCAGTCTGTGGTGTCAGTTTTATTTTAGGTTTTACTTTTGCCAACAGTGCTCTGTTCTTGAACTTGACTTTGCTCCACACCCCAAACAAATATACAGACTGTGTTTTCCCACTCTCTCTATCCCCTGGGGCTCACAAGAACAGGGGGATGCCTAAATACTGTCCAGTGTTGTTCCCTATGGGCTTCTGTACATGATGCAACACACAATGGTTGCAACCATAGGCTGGGCTTCCTTCTCTGCCACTTGCTATGTCCTGGCTTTCACACTGGTGGTTATCTGGTGTTTTGTGTTGGTTTTTCCTTCTTGCATGCAAAGGGAACTGATGGAAAAGGTATTTTTTTTTCCTATGGGCGAGGTAATCCTATCAATATTGCATAATCTATCTCCATTTTCAGTAAGTCTTCATTAGACAGCCATACTGGGATCCCCAGGCAACATGTAATAAAGCCCCTCTCCATGACAGAAACATACCATTAACAAAGTTTACATTTTCCTTTCTTCCGTTGCTCACCACAGAAGCAATTTCAGTAAGTAAGATCCTGATTAAGTATTTTCAGGACTGGAGCACATGCTGTCAAAGGCAGTGCTGTCAAGACTAAAGGAATGAGTTACTGGGCATTTTCTGGCTCTGAAATTAATTTCTAAAATTCAAGTGACTGGAAACAGCAGACACTATTCTGTTTAGCTGTTGTGACCATGGTCCTGCTAGGTGCCCCTAAATTTTAATCTCTTTGTTACCTGAAGTAGATAAGATACAGCACTCATTGTTCAAACATACTGTATCAGAGACCTTTGCACAGGGTACTGCTACTGCTAAAGCAATCAGTACCTGTAAAAGCTGTTTGCTTTGCCTAGGCAACAGCAGGAGCTGGACATGACAGCTCACACCAGGCCAGACAATGCGACTGTCTGGTATCTCAGAAGAAAGTGTATTCCATTATTGTACTATATGATCCTAAATACTGTCATAAACTGCTAATACACTAATGTGTTCATAGTCTATTGATTGATACTGGGAATCCTGTTCTGGGTTAGTCTAGCTCATTTGTAATACTGCATATAAGCATGGGAAAGGGATTCCACACATACTTTATCTTATCATTGCAGCATTAACATTACAGTTTCTTTTATAGTGTAATAAAAAGAATCTTATTTATAAATATCACTCTCTTCAAGCATTTGGGACACCATACAAAATTCCAGAAACTGTTTAAAATACATTAAAAACCATATTAAAGGGCCACAGCCTGAAAGATTTAATAAAAAACTGATTAAGGGTGGGAGAGGAAGAGGATGAAAGATGTTATTCATATGAGGTCAATAACAATTGAACTGAAAACACAGTTAAAATGTTTTGAATATTTTTAAGATGAGGAAACAGATGCTGAGGAAGGCCCAGAAAGGAAGAGGCATATTGGGCCCACCTAGAGAAATGGCTTTGGCTGGAAGAGGGGCAACAGGGAGAGATGTAGGCTGCCTTGGGAACAGAAGCAATAGGTCCTCACTGTGCCATGGTAAGAGGCAACACCCCGTGGTGCTGCTAGGGACTCAAATTCTTCTCTTCCCACCTAGGCTGGTGCAGGGGAACATGTGCTGCTTCCACAGGGCTGGGGCTTGCCAGGGCTCAGGGCCACTGGGTTTTGTCTGGTTCAGTGTCCCACTGGCAGTCAAGGACAGCCTAGGATGCAAGGCGGGACAGAAGGAGGATGGGGCTGTCACCTGTCCACCTGGTTTACCACTAAGGAAGAGTTTGATTTGGGCAGTATTTATACTGCTCCAGGACTGAGAAGTGCAGAGGATTAACGTGTTTTTATGATTAGTGGGTCAGACTTTCAGGCTAGACCAGGCACTATCCCCAGGGAGCTGGACATGGCGCAGTGGGGAACCTCATTTGTTGTACTATGCACAACGTGCAAGTAGCAGAGTCAACTGCCTGGAAAGTGCCCTAAATGGAAACCACAGAGACTGAGTCTTGTGGCTGCAAGAGCACGTGGTGCTGCTGTGCAGCCTAACAAACTGAGCAGGGTGTTACCAGCAGAAACCACACATGAGGCATAGCTTTTGAAAACCTATGCCTTTCCAAGCATAGCTGCTGCATCGAGATATTAATAAACTAAATGCTGTTCCTCTCGAGACATTAAGTAATTGCCTTTTTTTTTTTTGAAAAAATTATTTTTATTTATTTTTATTGCTTCAAGTTGTTTGCTAAGCTACCAACATGAACTGCTTTCTGATTTACAGACAGCCCTCAGGCTGGTCCTGTTTCTCAGAGGCTGTGAACACCTCAGCCACAGCGTTCTTTCCACATGGTAAAACATGAGCAAGTTTATGTGAGCAGTGTTCATGGCATACAGCATCAGCACTCTTAGATATAATTAATACATACTCTAAATTTGGAGACTGAGGGTATCTTTTACAACCTCTCTAAAATACACCAAAGAAGAGGTAACTGGTTATGCAGGATTGATAAATATCTTTCCAGACTGTATATGCGAAGTATAATTAGATATTGCAGGGTTTACCTTCTATTTTATTATCTAGGATAGCCTAGGAGCAGAAGAACACTGTTGGAGAGAAAAGGCTTTTTCTAGGAGGATGGGCATGAGCAGCAGCGGTTTGCAGTGTTGCATGCTGTCAGTCAAAATTTGCTAGCAATGTCATTGAAGGTCAGAGTCCCAATATCTCTGCAATCAAAGCTGACAATGACACACTCACTTGATAGATGTAAGGAAGGCACTTTTCCATTTACTGTCCTGAAGTAGGAAGTGAAAAATTAAAACTTTCCTTTTAAATATACTGCACATATTATAACAATGTAGGTTTGGGTTTTCTTCAGTGAAGGGAGATAGGAATGATAAAATGGAAAGTGAAGAAGCAGGACCTGCCATTTTAACTGATTGTGGCATACTGGTTTCCAGAGGTTTCTAAACATTTCCAGCTGTGGAATCAGACCAGGGGAAAAGCAATAATGACTGGAAGCATAGAAGAGAAGTTAAACTGACAGAGGTAACCTATGCACATGAGGCAACAAAAGAGGCTTGAAAGGAGATAATGTAATCTCTGATTTGTTTGCTGATGCTAGCATTTTGTTTCTTCAGTTCACCACGTTTGCATTTATGCTAGAGTTTTAGTGGGGAGCACAGTGCACTTTTGAAGCAATTTCCAATTTTCCTATTTACTATGTTTTGATTCAACTCATTCCAGAAGCCAAAAGATGTGCTGGAGAAACGCATGATCAGGTCCGGGCACTGATAGGTGTTAAATTCATGGGACCAGACTGGAACTGATCTGACCTAAACACTCTTATGATAGGTAAGGAGTGAGGGTGTAAGGTCCTCAGCACCAGCTCCAGACCTGTTCCTATTTCACTGCATCACTTGTTCACCCAAAGAGAGGTTTAGAAGAGCTAAAATGGTAACATAAATTACCTGGCAATTTATTATGAAGAGACTATACATATTTCAGAAGATGTCACATAATATAACTGTATTAATTAAAATGGAATTAATAGAGGGCATCTTGCCATACCTTGCAACATATCAAAGAATAATTTGGAATATGACTTCTGTCCCCACTTGTAGGACTCTGAGGGTATTCCCTGCTTCAGAAACAATTGCTGGCTTAAGCCTTTGTTGGTTTCATCATCAGCTGAAGTGCATTTTGGAAGAACAATTTGGCTTTTAAGAAAGATAAGTAACCCGTGAACACTGTGAGAACTACCCTTAAAGGTGTGATCTACTTGTGTGTTCACAAGGCTACTACAACTACAATCTGGATTTTATTTTTGCAGCCAAGAGCAAATACTAGGAAGAAGTGTTGCTTATGGGACACTGAATACTGCATACAGCTTCTGTTTCAAGTAAAACTTGTCTTCCTTCTGTCAACAGAGTAGGTAGAGGCTGCAAGTACCTTCTGACTCCCAGTACTGTTAACATGCAGAAGGAAGGAGTGTTGTAACAGAATTATGAGCTGAGATGAAAGAATGTGAGGTTCTTATTTTTACAACTGGAGGATTGAAGTTCTCCACTTCTCTATCTTCAGGAAAAGGGAAGGGACAGAGATGAGGGAAAAGATGGGTGCATCAAGTATTAAACCACTAAAACATCAAAAAAGAATTGCACATTTATGCTGCATGGATGTGATTCTGTAGCAGCACTGCTTGATCCATGACAACAGAAAGGATCACAGGAAATGTAAATTCTCATCACCAGAAAAGAAATTCATTAGAATAAGGAAAACAGTGTAATCCCCCAAGACGCTTTATCTCTCCGAGTCCCTAGGAAATTGTGATAGATCTCTTTTTGCTGGTGAGAAGCTAAGCGCTGTGTGCTTCACCTGCTGCTAAATATCCAGGATCAACTTTTGAAATCACAGCAGAGTAAGCACTCTTTTCAAATGAGGTCTGCTTTTACAAATACCTTCTGCCAGTCTTTTGGAAGAGACAAATTCTGTTCTTCGATGAAAACAGCACTTTCTGCTTAGGAAGATGGGAGCTGCTTTCACATGCATCTGATGGCTCAGTTTGACTCCTAGCCCAGGAGTGAATTTTTTCTTAGATAATTTTAGAAATCAGTTCCATTGCTTCAATCTGATTTCCTTTACAGCAAAGACAACAATCCCCTCCCCTAAACCAAGAAACCTAATTAGGGTGCTGTGTACCCGCTGCAATAATCAGCACAGCTACTATTTATTTATAAAATGAATGTTTGCATTGCTATATAGGATTTGCACTGAGGTAGCGTGTAAAGAGTAGTCTCCCACTGTGCCTGGCACTGTAAAATTGCACATTGCAAAAGAGTAAGCTTCTCCTGAAGAATTTAAGGCTGCAGCAGTTGACTTGTCCACTTTTTGTTATGTCACCTAAGCTATTAAGGCCTGGCCCATATAAAAAGGCAATGGGGAGTGTTGTTTGATACTTATTCAATTAAATTGGAGCAACTTTTGCTTGGGAGTATTCATACATTGCTTTAATTTGTGTTAATGAATTTACAGGCATGAACCAATTTTGCATGATCAGTCTTAGGCTGACACAAAAATTGCACCAGTTAGCTAAATGGATATAAATTAACCCCCAAGCCCTCTCTGAGCAGATGGAAGCCTCAGAAATACTATATATATCTGCAGAGAAAAGCATCCAAGCAGAGCAATTCCATTCATTATTTAAATATTAACAATATGAGATTAAAAAGATGCAAAACCAATTCAGAAGTATTCCAAAGCTACTCTGTGCTGAAAATTACCTATTTAAAGAGTCACATTATCCAATGCAGACTTTGGAGCTGCAAGTCAGCTCAGACTAAGCCTGTACCATGGCTTTTAAAGGCTGTGCTCCTCCACACAAACCTGCTCTCTGCAGTACCTACTCTTCATCCCAATGCAGAGCTGGACACACGCCACTACCTCTGTGCAAAAAGCAAGACCATTCTCTATCCTGGTCACAGCCACTAAATAAAATTCATTTTGAATGTAATAGGGTGACTGAGATCAGGTGTGCCCAGAAATGTTTGAACTTCACATTTAGCAGAGACTCATCCATGCTTTTATAGTAACTAAAAATTAGAAACCAATCATACTAATTATGTGAGCAAGATTTGAAGGAACAGTGCAAAGTATTAGCAGGATGACAATTGAGAGAGGGACTGTGAGAGTATTTGCCTTGTAGGAGAAGATGTAAATTACACATAATGAAGGAGAAACATTTCAGGGGATCTATAATCTCTGTATGAAGATCAACAACAAGCTTTGGAAATGCCAAAAAATTACAGCCCAAGACAAAGCAATGTCACAGCAGGAGGGGCAAAATAGTGACAAATAGTTTTCAGGGAGGTAAGAAGCATTTGATTATCTCTCCAGCTGGGGCACTGCTTATTCTTTTTTATTATTGTGATTTGCAAGGCTCTGGATGGAGCTGGACAAATGCTGCAAAAAAGGAGTCTAACAACAGTTGTTCAAACTAAAAAAGAACTTACTTTTGGCTGCACCATGCATTTAATCTAGTGCAGTCATCTTCTGAATTGCTCAAGGAGTATACTTTTTCTGTGTTAATGGAAAATAAAATTTTTTGACAATTGTGTGAATGCACTTAGTTGAATAGAATAGAATAGAATAGAATAGAATAGAATAGAATAGAATAGAATAGACCAGACCAGGTTGGAAGAGACCTTCAAGATCATCGTGTCCAATCTATCATCCAACACCACCTAATCAACTAAACCATGGCACCAAGTAGCCTATCAAGTCTCCTCCTGAACACCTCCAGTGATAGTGACTCCACCACCTCCCCAGGCAGCCCATTCCAATGGGCAATCACTCTCTCTGTGTAGAACTTCTTCCTAACCTCCAGCCTAAACCTCCCCTGGTGCAGCCTGAGACTGTGTCCTTTTGTTCTGGTGCTGGTTGCCTGGGAGAGGAGACCAACCTCTGCCTGTCTACAACCTCCCTTCAGGTAGTTGAAGAGAGCAATAAGGTCACCTTTGAGTCTCCTCTTCTCCAGGCTAAGCAACCCCAGCTCTCTCAGTCTCTCCTCATAGGGCTTGTGTTCCCAGCCCCTCACCAACTTTGTTGCCCTTCTCTGGACACGCTCCAGCAAGTCAACATCCTTCCTAAACTGAGGGGCCCAGAACTGGACACAGTACTCGAGGTGCGGCCTAACCAGTGCAGTGTACAGGGGCAGCATGACCTCCCTGCTCCTGCTGGCCGCACTGTTCCTGATGCAGGCCAGGATGCCACTGGTATTCGTGGCCACCTGGGCACACTGCAGACTCATGTTCAGCCTACCATCAACCAGCACCCCTAGGTCCCTCTCTGCCTGGCCTCCGAGATAAAAGTATTTGTACATCCATCTTGAAAACCTCCTCCCTACACCTTTCTGCTGGATATTTTCAGATATCTGATCAGAGATCAAGACATTTTATGGCAGAGCTGAGCAAACATACACTGTTAATGACTTAGCAAACAATGAATACTCAGTGTTTAGTCAAAGACAAAAGATCAACTTGTAGGCTAAAATCACTGCCACACTTGTCAAAACAGGACTGTGTGTAGATAGGTGACAAACAGAAAATGAGCAAATAATTGTAGCCCATCATTTGTTAAGAAGTTTGTGCCCTGTAATTTCTAAAGCCAGGTAAACCAACCACTTCCATATCAAACGAACAGCCTGAGTTCCTGTGATGTGCTATCTGCTAAATATGGCATATTTGCTGTGAATATTGTGGATTTTTGTTTTAAATGTACTTGAAATGTGTTGGACTGAGGAACTCTGAGAAGGTCTTTTTTATTCACAGCAAAAAAGCCCCACCAGGTTATCTCAAGCTTGCCAATATGGGCTGTTCAAACAGACTTTATAGTGCCTTGTTTTTCAGAAGGTACAATCTCCTTGTGGAGGACACTCTCCTGGTGCATCATCATCCACCCCTAGTCTAGTGCCAACATCACCAACAACTAAAGCAAAGAGCACAGTGATTAATGTGCATAAGAAACAGGATCCAGACACAATTTACTTCTCATAAGCTATCAACTGTCATAGGAGTGACTGATTTCTATACTTTGCTAATCTAGATTAGCATCAACCCATAAAGTTTCACATCTTAATACTGATCCTGAAACCTTTTGGTAATCTTCAATGATACTTTGAAAAAAAGCCAAATGTTATCACTGGACAAATACCAGATTCCTACAGGCCACTTGTCTTTCTTCAACAATGTTGCATAAGAAACATGTTCACAGGTAGGATTCACAGCTGGTTGACATTTGTTCATTTCTATAGACTCCAAAAAATGGAAGCTATTTGACTGCAAGGGAAGCACAGTACCCTCTTTCCAGCTGCTTTCTTTCCACATCACTTCTTATGCCTGTTTACTTTTTCCACTTTCTTTACACCTTTCCCTCTCTGCCAGCCCTTACTCTTGTATGAAACAGACTGTTGCCTTCTTCTCAGGTGACATAACATTTTCTGCATTCAACATCTGTCATGGTTTAACCCCAGCTGGCAACCAAGCAACATTACATTTCACCTGCAGTGGGACGGGGCAGAGATTTGAATAAAATAGTAAAATTCATGGGTTGAGATAAAGACAGTATAATAGGACAGAAAAAGGAAGAAAAATTGATGATAATAGTAAGACAATATATAAACCAAGAACACACACAAGCAAAATATAATTGCTGATGCCCCGTCAGTCTCTGAGCTGCATTGCTCCCCTGCCAGCCCCCCCAGTTTGTGTACTGGTTATGATGTCATATGCTACGGAATATTCTTTTGGATAGTTTGGTGTCCTGGCCACATTCCCTCCTAGCTTCTTGTGCACTCTCAGACTCTGCTGTCAGGGCAGCATGAGGAGCTGAAAAGTCCCTGACTTAGCAACACCTAAACCACCAGTGTGTTATCAACATCATTCTCACCCTAAATCCAAAACACAGCACTGCACCACCTACTAGAAAGAAAATAGAATTTATTCCAGCCCAAACCAGAACAGCATCTTGCAGAAGTATTTATGCCTCTGTATCACAATCACTTCATGTGTTGTCTGATTTTCTCTTTCCTTCATCTGCCACAATACTTTGGAAAACATTGCTAGCCAGGCAGTCAGACTGAGGATATCAAGTTTATTTTAAAATCTAACTTGCTTCTGCTGAATATTCTGAGCACTTCTCTCAGAGAGAGTTCATGATCTCTGTTCCCTAACTGTTGACATTTACCTGCCCTTTCATTCCTAGCTCTCTCTGTTATTCATGATTCTGAATCCAGAATGACCGATTACTGTTTATTTTCATTCCTGCTCACTCTAGAAAGGACATATTTTATGTTGATATCTGGATTCCTTTATCCTTTTTATTGCTCTAAACCTTTATTCAAGCTTTGCCAGTTCTTTATGTGGAGCGGCAACTCAGTGCTACCCCTGCCTTGCCACAGAGCTTCCTCAGAAATGAAGGGCACACACTCCTCTGCTTGTCCCTGGGCCTGTCAAAGCACAGCACTGATCAGATGTTGATTTTGCAGGAGATTGAGGCCAGGCCTCCCTCACTTTTCTGGTTTTGGGATGGCAGAATGCTTGGCCCTTGGCCCCATGGAGCTGTGTGCAGGAGCATTGAACAATGCTAAAAGCTGGGAGTATCATCCTCGTTACACATAGTATCATAAGTTTTGCCCTCTTTGTCCTATCAGAAACAGGACTTGGGAAAATCTGTCCTCTTCCACAGGCAGCCCTGTCTACACAGAAATACTTAAAAAGAGCTGCTGAATGTGGGTGAGAGGCACCCCGAGCTGCAGACTATGGAGTCACTGGTGGAAGGAGGAAGAGTCCTTTCATTTAGGTACAAATTTTAATCTATGGCTGGGGTAAATGGAGGGTGAAAATGCATTAGGTAAGGTTATAGGTTTGCTTGACTCAGCTGATCAATAACTAAGTAAAGAAGATTCTCTAACCATGAAGAAAACATATTTATTCACTTACAAAGGAATTGGGAAGTACTGGCAATGATGCTTTGTATACAAATGCCTCTGGACCTTGCTCAAATAATGCTCTTTATATTAAACTGCACACTGATAATCTCAGTACGGTAACTGATGACAGCCTTCTCAGCACTTAGTTAAAACAGAGCAGACACGTCTAGAGTAAATGAGTTCAACTGCACAGAGCATAATTTTGTAACTGTTCTCAAGTTGTTTTTTTCTGCACAGCTCATTAGCTATCCAGCACTGCAAAATGCAGATATTCTCCATCCCTATTACAGTTTTAATTGAGAGCTTATGACACAGCATTGTTCAAGGAGATACTTCAACAACCTTTTACTCATGGCTGTGGGACAGTGGAGTATTTTTTGCCCTTACAAAATCTATTTCTTTTACTTTTCTTTTTTTATACTTTGATACATGACTCTCCAAAGGCTTAATATCTTAATGTCCCTTTTACAGAGCAGGAGAATCAGTCAAAGACTAAGTAATCTGCCTAAGATCACAGAGGAAGGCTGTGGTAGCATCACATTGAGACCTGAGGTCTCCAGAATCCTATTACTATGGTCTAACCCCAAGACCATCCTGCCTTTCTTAAAAGCTTTACTATTACATTCAAGCATACTGAGACTCAGATGGAAACAAAAGCAGAAGACATGAAAAACTCAGCATGCCAGTGACTTCAGATACTTTGAAACAATAGAAGAGTAAACATAAAAAGTCAGATCCGTTTGAACTAAATTTAGATGGGACATACTAATGTAATGCATTTAGATCTATTTTACAACTACTAGTTCATTAGTCAGTAGCCTAAGGTACTCCTGAAAACATAGATGAGTGACCATTAATCCCAGTGGTGCATGTTTCTCTTTTGTGAGCACCAACTATTCTGAATGTGATCCATGATCTTATAGGTAAATTCTGAGAGAAAATAAGAATAATTTTTGCATAATTAAAGGTATTCCTTCTTTCCCTGTTGTAAGTCTGTGTATCCCCAAAGACCTGATAAAAGGGCAAAAGCAAAGGTCACTGACATCAGAAATTACAGAGTCATGCAGCAGAAATGGTTCTGGAAAGACCTGAAGTTTTTCTCTACCTCATCAGTGTCATAGTCAGATATTGGAAAAACTAACCACGCTGTTCAGAAGGACTCTGGCAACACAAGAGCAGAGGTCCTGCACATTGGAGAACTCGACTATTCGTTTTATGGATACATAAAAAAAGATGTCAGCTATTTTGCTGTGTTGCAGACCTATTATTTTAATTCCATGCTTCCTGATTTACAGTCTCAGGCCATTTTTTGTTAGTCTTTGACTGGAATCAATCTATTGAAGTGACTTTACATCATCTGCAATCCCTACTATCAGTGGAATTAGGAGGTTGTAAAGGACTTCCCCATGTGTGGGACATCAGGAAGTCAGTTAAAAAAGAGCTGGAGATAAAGGTATAGCTCACAACACCTTCACTTGAGTAGCTCTATAAAACTTCCTCCTACTTCCAAATGTCCAGGAATTGTAGATAAAGTCCAAAGTTCAACCAAAGCATTTCACTATGTAATCAAGTAGTGACCTCAGAATATAGTTAGTTAAGAGACTGGTTTGTATTCATCAGCTGTACTAATTATTTATCACACCTGTAAATCTCTGCATTAGTTGCTGTCTTTCGTCCTGATCCACCTATTGCAGGTAGCTATTGCAAAAGAGAAAAAAGATTCTCAGAACAACTCAGCCTGGAACTCAGCTCAGTCTGGAACTGCACTCCCAGGAGCAGGGATTTTTACAGGGGCTTTGAGCTGAGGATACATTCCTGTTATTTTGCACACTAAAAGCAGAAAGTACAGTTCATACTTGATGTTTCATATTTGAGAATGTTCTTACACGTGGGGAAACTGAAATATGAACTTATGTAGATCATAACACGAATGGTAGCTTATTTCAGGGAATTATCCTTTTCTGTGACTAATGTTTGTTCATTTGGTTGTTCTCTGGAATTGAAAGTAGGGCATTTAAAGATGTTATTGTGCTGCTAAGTGCAGTAAAAGCTGCAGAGCAAGTAGCTAAATACCCTGAGGAAAGTAAACACACAGCTAATGACACAGAGCAACTCATCAGCTTTGAGGATTTACTGGGACAAACAGTTAAACCCAGATGAGTTTGAATCCTGATCAGCTTCAAATGCATCTTACGATACCACATTTACCTAAAAGAGCATTTCTGACTCCTGAAAGGTGCCTTAACAACTTAACTGGTAACATGGAGGGGGAAAAGAAATTTGGTCTTGAGTAAGGGTTTGGTTTTGGGAGCAGTAATGTGGTGCTTGTGAAAAGACCAAAGCAAAGGGTAAATAGTATCTCTCAGTATCTGCATTGTAGTTTACCACCTTGCATTTGTCTCAAGGTTTACCAGGGGTTGAATTAAATCCATCCATATGAAGACTTGATATTCAAGGCTGCCCCTCGGCAAAAAGGGGTTTTGCATTCATTAATATTGCCTTGGGATGAAGGAAGGAACAGGAGAGCCCTGATTGACCTTGGACATTTATAAAAGTAATCTAATTTGTGCTTGTTTGCTACTTTTTCATTAAAGCCACTCCTGGAATGTTTCTTATCATGAGTTGCACTTCCCTTGAGAAAAGTTTCAACAAATAGACCAAATCCAGCACAGAGCTGGCCCAGCAACTGCACTCCTTAAAGTGATGTGGAAATACACATGTGAAGAAATATTCTGTGATCTGACCTGAAAGATTGGGAAGGCAAAGTCAAACCCAGGAAAGTCTACAGTGGAACAAGTCAACCTGTAGGCAGCATGTGGCTCATATTACATTGTATGTGAATGTAATGAAGTGACTACAGCTTATCAAGGACTGAATGAATCTGTTCTGTTCACGCAGGTCAGCTGCCTATTTTGCAGCTGGCACATATTAACAACCACTGTCAGTTTGCGTACACACAGAGGGAAGAGCACTACATCTGGTCCTCACTGCTGAAGCGCTCTCACAGCCATACACCTGAAGACATAATTCCAGAAAGGACCTGCCCAAGAAAGAAGAGATGCCAATGATGAAAAGGAATGTTGCAGTTCTCAGAAACTTTACCACTACTCAACAGGAATTTTCTTTGTTTCTTTGACTTAAAGTATATTTATTATACCACAGACTAACTGCATCCATTTAGGGAAGAAGTGGTCTTGAATCATTATTTCATCTTAGGAGCCACAGGTGATGTTGTACACAGTGTGTTTACAACCTCAGGGGTTAGTGAAAATGAAACCAAACCAAGAAAACACAGACCATTGACCAGAACGAGACCTGCCAACATTTCCTTCTTTAATCTCTTAACCAAACAATATGACACATGACAGCACAATGGTGAGGATGAGGTTTCACAGCCAGCTGAGAATGCCAGTTTTTGGTTAAAAAGGAAAAAAAGAAATATTTTGCTTCTCCAATTTACATATTGCACATTAAATAAGCTCTGCAAGGTACCATGCTTCAAAATGGACTTATTTTTTAAGAAATGTAGATTAATAATCCTCCTTGCTTAAAAAATGAGCTTCAATATTTGTGCGAATTGTAGAGTGAAAAAAATCAATGTGCTATCGACTGCTGGGGATGATCACATTCATTTTGCCCTTTGTGGTTGGTGAAATCCATGCTGCAATTACAGAGACAGGCTGGCAGCAAAGAGCCTCAGTTGGGCTTTCAGCTCCACATTAATCCAAAACTCACCATTTTAATGCAGATATAGATTGCCACAAGTCAATAGCTGACTACTTGAATTGTGAAGTAGCAGTTCCATGCTATATTGGCAGCACTGGCTGCTACAGTATCTTCAAGTATTTTGAAATTTCAAAGCATTGCTCCATGAAAGTGAAGAGTGTAACTGACACCACATCAGAAGGGTATTGCAGTGTTAATGCTATTACCATAAACGGGGGAATCTAAAATAAAGACATAATACTACAAATAATCTTCAAGTAGATCAAAAGTAAAATTTTCATAGGGTGAAATGTGTACGTGCCTTTGCTCATCTTTTAATGCCCTAATGCATTATCTCCTAAAGTATCCCAAGCGTTGAATTTTTGTAATATGGTTACCACTTCTCTCTCATTTATACTGTTCCAAGCACAGATGACTTCACCAAACTCAGAGGGATTACTCTGCATGTATAATCTAGGAAGCGAGGTCAGGATTTGGCTTTGAGTGGCAATTTTGTGTTCAGCAATCTGTCTGTGACTAAGAACTGAACTCTGTCACTAAATTTGTGTGAAGAATCAAGGAGTCTGGTCAGCATTTCTTTCACAGTGTATTAGACACAGGGTGAACTTAAAACTTTATGTACAGTAACTATACTCATGTATACCTTTACGACGCTGACCTCTTTCTGCCACATTCTCATGAAACAATGAAACGTCCACTAAGAAATCCACATCCATAGAGTGTTACACCTGTCACTTACAGTGCATGAAGCAAACTCAATTCGAAACCTCCTGAGCTCCATGGAAATGCTTTCATTGATTTTACTGAACTATGCACATGTGACTGCAGACAACTTCACTGCACAGCCAAACATCAAACCTGCACTTGGGAGGAGCTGGCTGCTGATATGCCAGGGTTAGCTCTCTGAGCATGGAGGATGTGCTGTGCCACAGACACCACTAAGCAGTCAGGCTCTGCCTTCTCTGTGCTGCAGCATGTCTGCAGCTCCCAGAGTTGCTGTGCAATTTGAGTGTGGCTGGTTGTTGTTATTATTATTATTATTATTATTATTATTATTATTATTATTATTATTATTATTATTATTATTATTATTATTTTCCTGTTAATTTCAGAACTGATCAAATATTTACGAATTTCCCAGCCACTGCATGATGGTTGCATTTAGAGACATACCCTTTCAGGTTTGACACTGACCACCTTTCCCTCATCCACACACACATCCATTTTCTGTGTTACAGGTAGGAACAAAAGAAGAGTATGCTGGGAATGAGCAACAAATTCCAGTCTGTCAGATGCAGAGGAATGTGTGTAGTCATTTTGTTCAGAGGGTAACCTGTGAACTCAGTAAGAGCTATTAGCACATGTAATACTATCAATAATAGAAAGTAGTAAAATAGGAAATATATAGGGAGTAGGCATAAATGTTTTGCTGTAAGATCAAACGTGTACAATCAAAAGAAGCCATTTTCCTTTGTTCATATCTGAAATATAGATTCATTTGATGCTGGTAAGCCTTCATGTGGTTTTATACTCTTAACAGTGTTGAGTTCTCAGCAGAGTATGCACCTACAAGGCTTTGTGGAGGATTTATAGAAGAAAGAGGATTCACCCTGGTGTTACGTATTGGTATTCTGCATAGCTTTTCATAGCATGCCTAATACACCTTAACAGTCTGCCTTAAAAACATTATGAGGTTGGAGCACAGATCTTAACTTTGCCTGCAGAAAAAAAAAACCCAACTGATTCTTGCTGCTGCCTTGATGGTTTCTTATATCTGAAAATCTCATTAAGTTCAAAATTCGTTATAGTGTGGAAATGAAGATATTTATATCTGTTACAAACAGACTCACATTACGGTTGGAAACAAATATCTACAACTTTTGGATTGCTTAGAAGGACAGGACCAAGCTTTTGAGTGCTTTGCTTTTGATTTCCTGAACCAAATATAAGGTTTCCATAAAGATTAGAGCTTATCTCAACTATACCATAATTGTGGTTTTAAGTAAGAATAACTGTGACAGATTTCACTGAGAGAGAAGGACATGCATTTGCATGGACAGACTAAAGGCTTTCTAAGAAGACTTCCATGAACTGAGACTGCACAGAATCAGGTCCTCTCTTGGTGAAACTACTGTGATCTAAAATGCCAGGTAGAAAGAGCTTACAGCCACAACAACTCAACAGCAGTTAGAATATCAATAAGTAAAGGGGAAAAGTGCTTCAAACCAACAGGAAGAGTTTTTCACCTTGACCTTGCTACCTGAGTAGTTTTCATTAATTATGAGGAACTGGGCTTACAGTGGAGTGCATAGCAATAGCCATTATGTGGAGACCATAAAATTAGACCTTGTTTTTACAGCTTGTAAAAACAGAGTTTGTCCCAAGAAGCTTGTAATCTTAACAGAAAGGGATAAAGTGCTCAATGAACAAACTCAGCCAGGTTCCAGCACCAAACAGTGGTTGCCTGTACAAGTTCTAGGGAAGGTGTGAGGTCAGCTGTGTGGGTATAGGTGGAGTGTGGACAGCATGTTGAGTGGAGGAGACCAGAACTGACTCACAACTCACGCAGTGGCAAAGCAGCAGCAGGTGAAAATGGCAGAGAATACCCAAGCTGAACTGCAGTTGCTTTGGGCCTCTGTCTGGATCCTCTTTGCATTTGAAAGTTTTCCTTCTTGGGGCTATTTTGCAGACGTTGGTTTGGCTTTTCCTAATGCAGCTGAGCCCTTTCCCTTCTTTGGAAGTGCTGATCCCTCTTGGGAGGGCACCAGCCTGCCTCCCTTAGGCTCGCCGAGGAGGCTGCCAGGGACAAGCCCCAAGAGAGTACCCACAGAGCTTCCCCTCATACTTATTTCCCCCCCAATTTTCATTCTGCTTGTATTGATTCAGCTATCATGTTTTCAGACCATCTAGCCTGAAGTTCATTTAAAGACATTTAGTGAAACTTTGTACTCTGGGAAAGTTAATTTTGAGCAGTTCAGGAGAAGTAAACCTGCCTTTAACAATCTCCACCTGGAATAAGGAAAACGTAATAAATTCTTCGTGTTTACTGCATTTACACAAGGCCCCAGACTATGGATTATCTTTTTATTACTCTTTTTTGTAAGTTGGGTTCCCCCCCCCCCCCCCCAATTATTAGTTTTTTTTTAACAGAACAGTGGCAAGAGGAGAAAATTGTTATCTTCCCTGTGGACATTTACAGGCTTTTGAATGGGAGTTTGGTTACAGATTTGTACTCTCTTGAAGCATGAAATAGTTTTCTTTTACATAGCAGGGGTGTCCTATATTTCAAAACAAGATTCCCAGTGATCTACCAACAGTTATTCAACAGAATTAGGGAAATGTCTGAGAGCCTAAAGCATCTGCTTCACTGTTGAAAAAATACCAAAGAATGAATGTACACATAAATATTCTTACACAGGAGGTCCCATGTGCACTTTTTTGTAGACAAGCCATAGGCAGCAGCTTTTTATTCACTCCTTTTAGCTGCAAAAATCTATTCTCTCTTCAGTAGTGAGTGGAATTTTCCAGTGCTGCTTAATGTTGAAATAATGAACTTTGGCAAATCTAGATCAGCTGAGCGCAAACTCCAAATATGAGAAGCTGTAGCTTAGGTGGCAGTTGCATCATTGCATCATTGGAGCTGAGCCGGATGGCTACACCAGTGAGTACAGAGGGATAAATCCTACTGGACTCAAGGGTCACAATCTAGTTTCTCTACTCCTTTCTCCTGCTTGCATTACCTGGTGCCAGCAGTTTGTATTCTGTCCCTATCTCTTTATTATTGCCTGACTCACTATGACACTGCAGTCTGTTGTCTTGATGTTTTCTAAACCAAGCATAATTCTTCATTAACATATAGTATCTGAATTTCAAGAACACAAAGAATTAGGGAATAGTTCAGTGCAGATCACAAAAGAGAATTAATTTTCTCTCTACCTACTATGTCTCTGAGATCATTATGAGGATGTGGGCAGAAAGATGCAGTACAATGCAGCATGGGCCTACAGAAATGCACAGAATTCAAAGCTCTTCTGAAGAAGAAGTCAAGAGACATGCAACCAGCCATTTCAAAGACAACAGAAATAAAATCAGCCAGGAAAAACAGAGTTAAGAGATGGAAACCACAGCAATTCTTAACCACTCTTTTAGAATCAAAAGAACAGTGAGCTGAGTGAGCTTGCGTAGCTTTCATGTTGCTGTCCAGTAAGAGTAGGTACAGAAGGACATAATGTTATTTAGAGGAAAATCAGTTCCTCTCTATGCCACCTCAGAAGTGTGGGAGCTGAGAATCTAGGTGTTAAGCTGCCTTCTACTATTTTTCATTCCAGTGGTTATTTCTGTATGAGCATATCTATCAGCAAAATTAACCCACCAAACGCACAGGAAAAAATACAGTCTTTAAAGGCCTCAAAAGCTGCTGCCTGAAGTTTTAAATACAATGGAGTTGTAACAGTTGCCAAAATTTATCTTTGAATTGAAAAAAATTCTTCAGAATTAATCATTGTACTTGCTGGCTCCCATCAAAAGAGGTGGCACCTTGTTCAGCAGCACTTCAGTTCATAGAGTTCTGGGGTATCTTCCTGGGGAATACAGTGACACCAGGAATAAAAAGGATATTATCTATGTGGTCCTTTCTCTCATTATGCTTGATCCTCTCCCCTAAACCTTAATGAATTGATCCAGCCCTGTTATTCACAGTATCACAGTATTACCAAGGTTGGAAGAGACCTCGAAGATCATCGAGTCCAACCTGTAACCACAAACCTCACGACTAGACCATGGCACCAAGTGCCACATCCAGTCCCCTCTTGAACGCCTCCAGGGACGGTGACTCAACCACCTCCCTAGGCAGCCCATTCCAATGACGAATCACTCTCTCGGTGAAGAACTTTCTCCTCACCTCGAGCCTAAACTTCCCCTGGTGCAGCTTGAGACTGTGTCCCCTTGTTCTGGTGCTGGTTGCTAGGGAGATTCAACAAGTGTCATGACATGTCCAGGTTGAGTTCTAACACGTGAACCATGGGACTATGTTTCATGGCTCTCTGACACAGAAAGGTCATGCAGGTGTGGTCAGCATCTGGAAGGGCTGTAGAAAGGCTTCCTCAACAGAAGTGAACTGCTAATTAATGAACTAAATTAATGCAGACTTAATTTAAACTTAAGTACCGCAGATGCAAAAGACTGGATGGTACAAAGTGCATGGCATCATTCTCAGAGGTTAACCCTCATCTGATTAATGCATATATTTTAATCTAGGTGCTTCATACTATTTGTCTAAAATTAATATTTCCAGATCCAATTAACCTGCAGTTTTATAAGTCTCTGTCATGAAGTTATTCAAACATATCACTGCAGCATTGGAATATATTCCATATGCTGACTATCCATAAAATGTGTTAGATTTGGAGTTTTATTATTCTCTTAAAAGCACTTAATGGCTCTAGCCCTGCACACTTGATAGAACTGTCACCATTTATGCTCAGCCATTCTGCAGGTTCAGAACTGGCAGCCTGCTGGAGGCCATATCCAGTCTGGGAAGACAAAGCTCAGAGTAACAAATTCCTATGTTTATGCCTGTTCGTAAGCCTCTAAGCATTTGAGACCAAAAATATAGATATTTACCACTCATCACTTATTTTTTATGCATGGTGCAACTGGTCTTGCCTGCAAAGCCTGGCTGAACCTCTGGATTCTCGGAAATGTGGATTCGAGGCTGATACCAAGTCATTCACAAACCAGTAGTCACAGACAAAGGGAAAGCTTAAGAGACACGAATTTATGCCTTTTCTTTGCTCTCAAGCAACAGGAGCAAGGAGGAAAACACTTAAATTCCTTTCCATCTTTGAACCCTGAGCACAGAAATAGCTATTGCTCTCAGCCATGACACTCAGTGATGAGATCCAAAGGAAGACCAGAAACAAGGAAACCGCAGTCACAGGCTCAGCTGGGAGAAGCTGTTTCAGCTCTCACCGTTGCTCACACAGGGAGCACAGAAACTTAGCAAAATCTGATCCCTAACTGCAGAGCTCTTCCTTTTGCTGTGCAGCCTGGTCCTGGCCTGGTCCTGGCACAAACTCATTCCTGGATTTGCGTAAATGATGGAAGTTAAAATGTTGTCCAAGCAAAGACTAACTTAGTTTCTGAAATCCAAGCTTTTTGTTCAGCAAAGCAGTGCTCTTTCAGTAGAACAAAGAAGTAAAACCTAACTCAAAGAAATTGCACCCCTCGGATGGTTATTTTCAAAGGTATGTCTTAATCCAGAAATCTAAAGTAGAAACTTTTTTACATATCAGATCTACAAACCAACCTCAGCATTTACAGAAAACTGTTACATGTAAAAACTTCCTTCAGCAGAGTTAAGAAGATTCATTACAGAAGCAGTGACCATTGTAAGAAATGCAGTGCCACAATACCTGCAATTCAATTGCTACTGAGCCTCTTAATGTGATGATAAGTTGCTTCATTAGAAAAAGTTTTTTGCTTCTTAAATGAGGTATGAGGAAGGGGGAAGTGTGGGGATAAGTAATTATATTTCTAACAGAGAATATAAAATGAGTTAAATATATCTGAAGCAGAACTCAATATGAAATACTTTCCTATCTTATGAACATTTTCAATATTATAGATCTCATTTGCATCCTAAATCAGAATGAAACACTGCAAAAGCTTTTGGAACTAAAAACTGAAAAAAGATTTCAGATTATGCCAGTCAGAATATTTTGCTTTCATCTGTACAGAATGCCATCATTTTGCTTTCACACTTTGACTTGTTATTGTAGTAAATTAGGTGACTGAACAAAACATGATCAAACTGATCTTTCAGGAAATGATGCAAAATCCCCTATGAAGAATTTGTAACTTATTCTGCAGAGCTTGTTATAAATGGAAATTTTTTTTGAAGGTAGCCAGCAAATTATTTCACATTCGACAAGCACACACATCTTTGAAAAATAGATTCTGTGAAGTTATTTTTAGTCAGCTCCCTCTCATGTCAATATTTCAAGTCTGTGAAACATCAGATTGCGTGAAGCTACTGTAATTACAGAATGTGTAAATAAGTATCTCCATCTAAATTACTTCATACTTTTTCACACAAGAAACACAAGTGCAACAATAGATCAGTCTGACTGTAAATATCTAAATATGTCCTTTAAAAGCCAAAGGAATGTCAGATACAATTTATTTTCAGCCAGTGCAAACTGAGACATTAAGCGGCAATTCTACTTCCATTAGCTAAATCTGGCAAATATGCAACTGTTTAAAGGCATTGTCAATAGCCATTGCACAATTAAGTATTTGTACTGCTGCCTTATTAAATTACCCTTTTCAAGTAGGCATAATAAACTAGGAGTTCACTGTACAGATTTTCATGGGGAAAGTCCAGATCACTGGAAAATTTATTTAAAGAGAATGTAATCCACTGAGTAATGAAGTAAATGTCAAATGATTTGGGGCAAATAAATCTGATTTGTCTTAAAACTTTTTGGCAGATACAGCTGTAGACAAGACCAGTAATGAAAAGGCTTCAGATTAACAAATTTGATTTATGGAGTTCCCAGGTAAACTTTCAAATGCACTGCATCTCTAACAGCGAACTGCTTGATGCGGAATGGTGATCATTACCAGAGCAGCCAAAAATGTCAGGACAGCCAGAGCTAGTAACTTGAATGCTAGTTCAAAGTATCATTGGCCTGTTGGTTTAATTATAACCTACGCTACAGTGCCCTGGAAAAGGCTGCTGGAGCTGCTGCCCACTTCCAGCCATGGGAAGAGGTGCTTGGACCTGACTGCCGCATGGACATCCTGTCCCCTCCTGCCCAGATCAGCATACCATGTGGCATGGAAAATAACATAAAACTGTTTTTTCAGCAGTAAAGGACTGCTTTCCAGTGGCAAGATAACTCTTTGAGGATCAGTGTTTATTAGGACTGGCCGTCTTTGCAATCTAAGGAGGCTGTTCTCCCCAGCCGTTCTCCTGCTCAGCATAGATACAAATGTTTCAGGGCACTGATGTGACAAAGCAAGCCTCAGCACAGGTACAAATGCCAACACACCAGGCAGCAGCAGCTAATGACCATCTACTTTGTGGCTGGCAGGATGAAGGCTGGTACCAACAGTCCAGACTATGAGTAGATTTTGCCTCTCCCTGGATGACAACTAAGCACTTCAATCGTGCCTCCCCCATATTTGTCCTGCTTGCTATTCCACACAAACAACAATGGTTTACCCATGTGCTAAATTGTCAAAGACTCCTTGCAACCTTCCTTTTTTAGTATCATTATCTGTTGCTGAAAGGCATGGAGAACTAACCTCAGACGACGTGTCAATTTGCTGCTGTTGAAATGGAACAATAATGGCCACAGATTGACAACATGGTCCATGCTGGAAAATTGGAATTTAGTCTTTCCAGAGCTCTTCCAGGGCTGGGCTGCTGATTTCTTTATATCCAGTGTAAGCCAGGCAGGCACGCATCCTTCTAAGACTCAGCTGTGTGCCTGATTTGAACTGACCTCAAAGGAAGACAGGCATCAACGTTTGCTGGCAGATTTTGGACTCTTTCAACACAAAGGCTTTACCTGAAATGTAATATCAAACCACTTCCAGTATTTATAATTTCCTCAGATATATAAAGTACTCTTTAAATATTTTCTCACTGAATGAACAAGGATTTTTTTTCTCTGCAGAGCTTTATTGTATTTTTAGTTTCAGTCTGATGCTTTAAAGAACGGGAAAGTTGCAATGTTCAAACTGTTATACATTGGGGTGTGAATTTATTCTTTTAAATCACAGCTTAGTATATTTAGTCAGTTTGTTTTATATCACACATTTATTTAAGTGGTTTTCATTTTATTGACATTTTATAATGCCCTCCTAATATTCTTATTATTGATTTTAATACTGCAATGGTATTATTCATGGTGACACCTATTGGAAAGCAAGCTTCAATTATATCAATAGATGCTATTATTATAACATTGATAACATTAATATTTGATAGTGGCATAAAATGTGATGCATTGGCAATTAACTCATTAATGTAGATATCATTAACCAAAAATGTCAGAGTTGTTGTAATGATTTTTCCGTTGCTTTCTTTTAACAGATTTTCTAATCACTGGCTCACTGTTGTATTTTCAAATGTGTACTAGCCACAAAAGTTTTGCTGAAAACTAAATAACATCATCCCTTTTAAATAAGAAAAGATGGGGGTTGATGGCTTGGGAAGATACTGTGAGTCTTGAATCAACAGCATTAGTAGTAGATGCAGTACATGAAACTCGAGCACAGAATATTCAAAAATAAAAGATTTACCAAAACATAACCTTGCCTTTTTGCTTGTTGCCTAGCAACCAGAATTGATCTAGCAAAAAAGTCACCTGACTGAGGAATTGCTGGTGGCAATATTACTCCATCATTTTTCTTTTTCACACTAAACTGATGAAGGTTCTATCAGAAACAGCTATTAATTGTTTCTTTTCTCTCCAGCTCCTTAATTATACAGCAGAAACATTTCTATTGCTCTTACTGAAAGTGAGCACAACATAAAGCTTACAAAATTAACAGACATTCAAATACCTCTACATCTAAAAGAACAGATATTGCAAGCTGCAACTCGCTGTCAACTCTGCCACCCCAAAATAACAAACGCGGTGTGCTGTTCGTATAGCCACAGAATAACCACTTTACCACACCTGCACTGATAGGCAATTTGCAATAATCTTTTAAAACCCACAGACTAAGAATACTTGTTGTTTTGATGACTCAGTTGGAATTCATTACCACATTTGACTTGCTTTCATCGTTTCTAAACATTAGCATTTTCATCTGTTGACTGAAAGCACTTCTGGTCCTCTATAACATACATATAAGACACTTTTGATCTTTTAAAATCCTCCTGTCAACCTGGAATCACACAGCCTCTTACATTACCTTGTTCTTGTCCTTAATGGTGACCTGCAGTGAACTCTGCACTCCCTACTTTCAGATGTTCAACATCCTTCCTTTGTTAAAAGCTGCTGATCAAAAAGGAACATTGTGTTCACCGTGTTTCCCTCTATAGCCCCTCGCAATCATTTACAGGAATTACACTAAAACACAAGGTATGGACAGTGGCTATTTCATTTAACCACATACTGTATTTTTGTTTTGCTTTCTACAGTACTTAATTCCTTAAGTAAACAAGAAAAGGGAATGCATATTTGTGCTCTTGCACTTGGCCCATCATGAGCAGTCAAATATAATGTTGAGTCCAGGAGTGGAAAAAGCTTAATCCACAAACACCTAAATTGCTTTTTTACCTTTTCTTTTTTTTTTTTTTTCTTTTGAAATGAAGGCTCTATATAAGCTCAGATGACATTTGTCCTTTTAAGAAGTGAAGAAATGTTACCTAAATGGAGCATATATCCAGTTTCACTTTTCCTCCCTATCATATTCAGATCTGGTAGATGGGATTTGATGCTATTTCCCATAATGCCTCCATGGCTTTTTCTGTAAAAGCTTAACAAGGACACAGCATCAGAGAGTCTTTAGTGGCTAATACCCGACCCCTTTCTCTCACATTACAGCTCCAAGTGACCATTTTCATGCCAAAAGGTCACCAACATCCCCATCCCCATGGAACCAATGTGCATCAACCTTCTAACCTTTGTCACCGAGAGATGATAGCTATTTGGGCTGCAATCCCTTCATTACAGATGGTCCATATTTTATATTTAGTGTGGGAGGTCAAATTTAGGAAAGCAATTTCTCTTAAAGCTAAGAGTTCCAATAATCCAAGATCTTCTATTGGCTTATGGGTGAGTGGACAGTAATGGGTTTATGGGAAGCTCTGGATTTTTTTCTCTTCACCAGGGAGGGAATTCCGTCAATCTAAATTTTTAGAATTGGGTGGCTACCATTGTTTATTATTCAATGAGCTCTTATTAGATTGGATCTAAGCACACTACAGCAGGCAGAGAGTATCCTTATAAGCGGGCTCACAGGCTGGATCAATATCTCAAGGCATTTGCAATCTTCTTGAACAGATTAAACAATGCTATTTTTTAAATTTTGTTTTTGAGGCTTATATGTGACCATGCAGAGTTGTTAGTGACAAAAGCATTCATCCATTATCATCATTAATCACAAGGCTTAATCTACTGTTAAGGCAGCGTGCATCTTAATCCAGAGACCACTCTTTTTTTTGCCAGTAACCTAACATTTCATGGTGGTTCTGAGAAGGGTTGATCAGATTCTGAAACGGACAATAACATTCAAAAGCTCAAAATCCAAAATGCTGGTTAAAAGATATCTGCTCTACACACAGGGGGAACATTTTTCTCTCAGTTCTGATTCCATTTTGTATGCATTGGTACACAATGGAACAAGTACTGTAGCCAAAATACTGCATTTGGAGTGGAAGATAAGAGTTTATAACCCATGATGCTGTTGAACATTTCCAGTTTTTGAATGCAGACGTAGACTACAACAAAAAAAAAATCTCTCACAGTCCTGCAAAACTACTTCATGACAGAAAAGCAGTTTTGAAGCTGCCTGTGAATAAGGAATGTGTTACGGTCTGTGTGATCATGTTCTCTATAAGCCACAAATATTCACAGCAGTGTTAGAGAGGTGTGAATTTATCAAAGACAAATTTGTGTTTGTTAAAACACATAGCTTACTACAATCAGGGAACAGAAGCAACATCGGATCACCTAATTTGGAAGAACTAGTAAATGTGCTCTTCCTCTGGCTTCTGGCTGCTGTGTGAAGCACCCTCAGCTTAAATCTGTGCTCTTTACAGGATTTCAGCTTTCTTTTGTAATAACAGATCCTCAGATTATAAAAGGAGATCCTTAGACAGATATTGCAAACAAATGAATATTATTTGTGATGAACACCCTGGGTAAATCTATCAAATGTTTATTTGCATTGCATCAGTCTTTACCATCTACTGAAACTACACAGAAGATCTGAAACCAGCACGACTGATTGACTGGTGAGATGGCCACGGATGCCTGCCGACCAGGCACCGGGCACAGAACTCCTGACGTGAGGTGCCCATGACTCCCTGCTTGCCTTGCATTATGTAGGGACTGAATATGGGGCAGCCTGGCATGCATAGAGAGTTTGGTGAGAAGAAAGAGCAAACCTTTACACTTATATAAGTGTCAAAGGATGCAGTACTAATGGTAGTAAGGTTTTAAAGTAACACCTAGACTCCAGTGCCAGGCACCTGGGCAGCAGCGAGAATCCACAGATGTACTAGACCCCTTTGTGTATAAGAGAGGGGGCAAATGGGAAGCATATGCTAAGCACCTTCTTAGGACCATCTTGATGCATTAAAGGAAAAGCTGCAAGGAACCTGTGCCACATGTTTGCCTTGAGAGTGCCTGGAAACATCTGTGGGTTCAAATCAGACATTTGGAGAGCACAGGGTGGGAACTATTGGTGATAATGGCAGTTCTGGAAATAACACTGGGCTGACCTGACCCTTGATATAACCCCATCCTGATCAATAAGTTATCAGGATTTTTAAAATTTGAGCTTGGCCAGCACACTTTTTGTAGTGGTGCAAAGGGAGTCAGTTCCTTTGGTCTCCTTTAAAACATCTTCCATCAGCCTTTTTCCCAGGTAAAGCTGTGCCTGCACAAAGCAACTATTGTGGAAATGAAAGTCAAATGCACAGGGCAGCTCTGAAGGAAATGAAGGGACTGAAATTGTCTTGTTGTTGTTAAAACTTCCCTAACATTGCTGTCTCTCTTTACTACCAAAAGCTACAGTTTTGATAATATTTACATACAAGACTTCCATAATTTAAAGCAAACCTAAAACAAAACCTAATACAGCAAATCTCTATTGATTTTGCCTTCGGTATTCTGTTACTCAAAAAATAAAAAGGTGCTCTTCACCACAATCCAGCTCCACAGTCAATGACTGTAGGTATGGCTACATCAAACATAACACAGTTATTCATGTTTTAAGGGTTTCCTCTGACCTGTATGACAAGTTGTAGGTTGTTCCTGTCATCACAGAGAGGATCTTTTCATGTTCTTTAGCTACTCTGCTTTATCTCCTATGCTGAAGATGAATATTTTGCACATTTTTAACATTAGTGCTAAACTAAAATTCATATCTGTAGTATTTACAATACAATACACCAGGTTGGAAGAGACCTTCAAGATCATCACGTCCAACCCATAACCCACCTAAACAACTAAACCATGGCACCAAGCACCCCATCAAGTCTCCTCCTGAACACCTCCAATGAAGGTGACTCCACCACCTCCACAGGTAGCCGATTCCAATGGGCAATCATTCTCTCTGTATAGAACTTCTTCCTAACATCCAGCCTAAACCTGCCCTGGCACAGCCTGAGACTGTGTCCTCTTATTCTGGTGCTGGCTGCCTGGGAGAAGAGACCAACCTCTGGCTGTCTACAACCTCCCTTCAGGTAGTTGTTTGGGCTATGCACTCCTTGGAACAGAGACTGTCATTGCATTTGATCCAGTGTGGGACCTCATGCAGCAGGGTCCAGGTCCCTGTCAGGTGTCATAACTCACCTTTTCTGATACCTTATGGCAATTCCTTTTTATTTTTTTTTTTTTTTTTTTTTAATTGTGTGTGTCTGTTAATCTCACATTCAATGAATGATCTCTGCAAAACTAAACCCATCTGCCCTGTGCCTGCAGACACATTCCTACTTTAGGGTTTACACTCTATCTATCATATCGTAAAGCAGTCAATATTTGAATGATGTCCTGTGAAGGTATGATGGGTGTGGACAGAACCAATTTGTTTATAAAATTGTGTTTTGCCACAGAGTAAATTAAGTTACAGGGTATTCATCCAAATTGAATTACCACAGGATGAGCTAACAATTTTCCAAAGACATTGTGACATGAGCACAAAGCAGCCCATGTCAGCCACGAGGAATTGCTGTCTCGCAGGCTGCAGCTGAATTACTTACCAAAACAATTAGACAAGAGCAATCTTCAGAAAGCTAGAAGCTACCAACCAGTGCAAAAGAGTGGCAAGTCTAAAACTGTGTTTATTTCTCAGAGGAAGCCAGGAAAAAGGAGAGACCTTCTTTGAGCAGATTATCCATGGGAACACACAACAGGGACCTCTCAGGGTGAAGAAGTCTAATGCCCTGGTAGGACAGGCAGGACTTCTGTCCTGAAATATTTGTGAGTCATAAAAACCAGTTTAAAAGGTATTTTAGTTAACTGAAAAAAAAGCATTTTAAAGTATGAAATAATTTGAAGAGCATTTAAATGTTGCTGTCCAAAACCCATAAAAGCTGAGGGCTTAATTCCTCTCATCTTTGACTTATATAAAATAGAAGGAAAAAAAATATTCAAAAATGATGTCACCCCTCTTTTCTTAAGGAAGCAGAGAATGAAAAGATTTTACAAAGGGACAGATATTTCCCTATGCTTTCAGAGCAACAGAAAATTCACTAATGTTTTTCAGAAATCATTCTCTTTTTTTTACCAATTACAAAACATTTTATGATGCAATTTCTGATAACAAATATATTGGTAAAAAAATATTGTAAACCCAGCTCTCATTAGAGAGTTTGACCTGCTCCAGCTTGGAGAAGAGCTGAGTGGTTCAATCAAGCCACTCTTCAGTTGTGCTTCAGCCCTGAATGAGTGCTCAGGAACAGACCAGAGCTTGCCATTGTAACCCCTCTGAGACACGCTGGATATCCCCTCCTTGACACAAAGCACTACACAGCAGCGTGCGGAGTGGTGCCCAAACACCAACCCTTGCCACAGGACCTGGGTGGCCCTTCCGTCAGATGTGCGAGTATAATGTTGTCATATGCTGGCTTCCTGAATCACTGCAAACTACATAGAATTTTCTATAAGACTATTCATTACAAAAAATTCCCCATCAGAAAAACCTATTTAGAAAGTTGCTTTGCTAGGGCTTGGCAGGACAGGACTTGTTTTTAAAGGGTAGCTATGTGTCATTGTGTTGGCAGAATGAGCTAGAACCAAAAAAGAAATTCAAACATGTATCTCCTTCAATGCAAAATTTACATCAGCAAGGCTATATGGTCTGGGGAGGGAGCACAGGCTGCAGAAATGTGCCTGTCTTTAAAACAATTTCTGCTTTTAGGTAGGCTCAGGAATAGCCCAGCCTCAAGCTCACAGCTGTTCTCCACCTGGGCTGACACAGAAGGTGTCCCTGCAGAGCTCACACCCAGTGCCCACGGACTGCCTGCCCTGGGGGAGACTGGGCCAGACTCTGCATTACAGCCTGAGGCAATTTACCTTCTAATGGGGTTTTTGGCTTCCCCTGCAGATGGTTTCTGGTTGAAAGACAGAAGGTGGTAGGGAGCAAGAGCTGCTTCTCTTCCACTGTGCTGCCAGGCTGGTTTGGGTGCTGTACAAACACCCTCCGGGTCACTGAACCTGGCAAAGCTGCATTGGAGCAGCATCTGTGACCCTGAAACACATTTTTTTTTTCCCCCCAGTATTGTGCTGGCTCCATTGATGGCCCAGTGGAAGTGCTAAGAGCTGTTACCTGCTTTGTCAAGGACTCCCTCAGGGAATTCAGCAGGGTTTTTATTTTTAAATTTGGGTGGAGTGAGCACAGTTGCTTCTTTAATCTGATGGAAATGGACTTACACTATACAGTATATATTACTGGCTGCCATACTGGTGCCTCAAGAGATGTTGACTGTGCACATTTACATAAATCTAAAAATAAATAAATATACTCACAAGCCTCCTCAATCAAAATATGCCACAGACAACTAAAAGATCTTGAATCAAATATTAATGTTGGAGATTTCTCCAGCCATTTTGTAATGCTTCCAGCTCTCTTTATTACACAATGTGTAATCTACTACTGTATTTTAGTCCTGAGCTATCAGGAGTATCATCTTTTTCATGGCTTAAAACCAGCTTAATAAAACTGGTCCTCTTTTGAGTGCTTGGGAGCAAGCACTTAAGATGGAGCCAGCGGGACAGTGCTTGCTGAGCTACAAGAGGCAGTTGTTACTCATTAAAGATCTGTTACTCTGGCACAAAGAAGTCCCCTATCACATGTCTTATCCTGGAACAGGCGAGAGGGCTGTGAATGCTTTCCCACACATTTAAAATTTGTCCTCAGTTTACACTGGTAAGTATCATATCTGTCAGGGGGTTTGCCCCAAAGTTTTTCTTTTCTTTTTCATTTTTCACCTTCTACAGCTTAATTAAATGTACCGAGTAGTTACTGCTACAGTTCAATTAAATGTACTGGTTACTTCTTTGCCGCATCATGTCCTTTTCTCCGCATCGCTATAAAGCTCCTTGTCTCATGGAAAGGGCTCAGATTCACATTTTCTAAATAAAAGAGCATGTGATATTATACTTAATAATGGCAACCACCAGAGCAAATGAATATGTTTAAAGAGAATCTTTTGCAATTCCCTTGCAAATCCGAGATTTGCAACATCACTATGGGAACGAAACCAAGTCACCAGGCTTTCTAAATTTAATGAGGTTCAAATGTCCAAGGGCACCAGCTTGCAGAGGAAGAAGCAATGTCAGAGCATGCAGAGAAAAGGATAGTGTTTCTTAAGCAAAGGAAAGAAAATGTCTTGAAAGTGGTTTACTCCTTGTAGTGAATCAGGTGAAGTTAATGGTAAAGAGCGAAAGGCAGGCAGCTGTGAATGTTCAAAGGGGATTAGATTCTTCCACAGATCCTGACTTTTAAGTTCAATCACTGCAATATTATTTATGACAGTTATAGGCCTATATGGCAATATCTCAAGAAGGAGAGTGATTCATCAATTCTAACACTGCTTCTTCCAGAGATGGAGCTGCAATGCAGCACATCACTTAAGGCACAATATTAGGTAGGAAGTGAGAGATCTTCAAAACAGGGAGTGATGCAAAGTCTGTTCAATCAGCTTAAAGATTCCTATTGCCTCCAGTAAGCTTTGGAGAAAGGCAGCTATTGAAAACACTTTCATTTGCCAGAAATTTCTCTTGCTGAAGGTGGCATCCTCTGGTAAATTATTAAGGCTGAAACAACACTCTCATTCTGGGGTCAGTAGAGGCACATTTCCAAATACAGAAACACGTTTCAAAATACTTCAGTATTTTGAAGAATACTTTGGGTAAGGAAATAATACAATATTTGCAGCTATGCTGACTACTTCAGCAGTAGTTTACAAACCTAGACCACTGCTTCTTTCTTATGCAATAGCTGGGCAATATTGTTTCCTTCAGCAAACATCCAAACCCTTTGCCTATGTCTTTTCCACCTGCACAAGACAGAAGTGGGGCTCTTTGCGGGCTCCTTGGGAAAGCAAGTCAGAAAGCTTTAGCCTGGGTTGAGTCTGAGAGGCATTCAGTACACTACCCACACATCAATTAGGATTTCTGAAATGCAAGTTGCTGTAGGAAGTCACATGGTATTCTCTGAGAAAGAGACATCACTGCTTCAAATACAGCACATATTTATTCCTTGGCAAGGTAAGTCCACATCTGCAATTTTATAGTAAAAGTAAGTCTGTGGTCACCATTGTCTTTATGCTCTACTATTTCTTCTCCAAATATTTACACTCTCTTTCTCTGTTTGATATATAATACACCAGCACCGTAAAGCAAACACACATGAGTGGTGCACCTTGTTTTAGTACTACATCTATCTTCTGCTAGATAGCAGCAGATGATCAGGTCTCTGCAGGCAATTTGTCAGTGAAGAAGTTGTAGTGGTGCATTTACAGAAGATATTTTTTTGTTTCACTTATGCTTATTCGTATTAATTTCAGAACAGAGGTGCTACAACAGCACCTAGGGCAACTCCCCCTTAGCACAAACCTCAGACCAGTAGGTCTACCACTCCCCAGTGATAAATGATGTCCAAGACGCCATCCTAAAGAAGAGAGCAAGTTCTGTACTTGCAGAGCCCTCATTACCTACTTTGATGGCTCTGTACCAAACGTTGATACATGAACTAAAAATACAATATATCTTCCCCAAACTGGCCATTTGCTCACACATAAAGAAAAAATCCCGTGTAATAGTGACACCTGGTGACATCTATTGTTTCGCTAACACACACGTGCCTCTCTTTAAAAATATACAAGGTTTCACTAAGAACTCCCAAGCAGTGCTATATGATCTGGCATAGAACTATAAACCTGAACATCCAAGTATAAAGAATTCAGATTGATGTCTTATTCTTTGCTTTTGCCTTTAATTTGACACCGCTAACCTTCTTCAAATGCTTTACCCACTGTATTAGCACATTCAAGGAGATGTACCAGAGACCACACAGTCCATCTGGGAAATAAATGCATAGCTAGACACTAATATACAATGAAAAATTAATTATGCTGCCTTCAGTAAGTCCTTTTTCTGCAGTCCACATCCCATGAGCTAAGGACTCCATGTTCTTTGGAAGAGATTCTGGTTAGAAGATAGAAACTTATTCTGGTTTAAAAACCCCAAACATCTTAGCCTCCAATATGTCTTGCAAAGTTTCTCTGCCAGTATATTCTCAAAGTGACCTCATTTTTGTATCAAATAAGATGACAGAAAAGCTAGATATTTCAAGAGGAGAGTAATAACAACCAGTACTATTAGACATTGATCCCCACTTTTTCAAAGCATTTGCTGGGAAGCACAGGGCCAATTGTCACATGCTCTGATGTTCTGGTTCCCTAAGTTATAATTTGTGTCCATTATAAAATTAGCTCACCACTGCGGTGGAAATCACTACTTCTGTTCTTTGGTAACTACACAATGAGCCATCTATGCCCCAAGACCATGGAAAATCCTATTGGAAACCCCTGCAAAAATATAAACACATCTTTCTGATGTGTTTACTCAAAGGGGAGTACGGTGGAAGGGAATTAGTTTAAACCTTTTATTTAGATATGTTCACAAAAGAGTATGGGGAGGCAAGCAAAATGTCACTCTATTTCCTGTTATCCCTGGAGGTGTTTAAGACCAGGCTGGATGAGGCTCTGGTTGGCCTGATCTAGTGTGGGGTGTCCCTGCCCATGGCAGCGGGATTGGAACTAGGTGATCCTTGTAGTCCCTTCCAACCCTGACTGATACTGATACTATGATGTGATCTGGTTAAAGAGAAGATTACAATGCGGTTATGGAAAAGGAGAAAATAGAGTCATGAAGTTCGTTTCAGCAGAAAGGAAAAGGAGAGAATGCCAGGTACAAAAAGACATTTTTCTTTTCTTAATTGCACCAACCGTATTTGTTTGTGTTTTTTTTTCCCCCCTTGTAATTCCCTTGTTTCATTGCTCTTGCATCAACCTCAGATCCTGGCGGTCATTTCAGGAACATGAAGACTAACAAATTAGTCACGTTGTCCATACTTCAATCTCTAAGCTGGTGTCCTCAGTGCATTACTCTGCAGAAGTCCCTGCTTGTGTGCAGGGAGACTGTGCAGGCAGCAAAGCTTGTGCTCACAGTGTACTGCAACATTATAGAGATGTACCTGGAGATGGGCTTCTGGGTGAAGAATAATGGAGAGGTCACTCTGAATGCCTATTGCCAAGAAAGGCTGAGCCAGGGTCATAAGTGATAACTAATCATTAATTAAACTGGGCATGATACACTAGAAATAGTATGTTAACTACTCCACGCTCTGAGAAATCTCCTCCTTTAGGTTAAACTGTCTCACACAGTGCTTATGCTTCCCATGTGAAAGCCATGTCAGTCACACATGATCCTGAGCCATTCAGTGAAGTTGTGGAAACAACAATCTTTTTGTTGATTGAATTTTCACTTAATTTAATTCCACTGGAAATCACAGATGGTGTCACCCAGCAGCTAGAGGCTAAAAAGGGGCACTTTACAAACTAAACAAAATTTTATTAAGTTATAATAAGCACCAAAAGCAAATGGAGGTGAAAACTTTGCTGCAAACAGCATATTTACACTACAGTCACAGTGGTATTAAAATTGGATTTCTTTTTCCTTTAAACTTTAATCATGCTCTTGGTAAAACAAATAGCTCTGTAATGTGATGCAAACCCCTGATTTCTTATGAATGAGACTGGAAATGAATGTAAGGAGCACATTAATGCTAAAATATAGATAGGTGATATGGCTCAAATGCAAAACTGTTTACTTGCCTATTTTTTTGTTTCACAAGTGAGAAAAACCAAAAAGAATAAAATATTCTTGCTTAGTGCAGGCTGCTACACTTTCTTCCCCAATGAGCACAGTTAGTGGGTTCAGTGTCATGGATTGTTTTCAAGGCAGGCACCTGTAATGTGTGAACTTGCCCTTCCATTTCTTACCAGCCTTTCCTCATTCCTTATGGGGAAATGAGCACAAATAGCTGCAGTGTAGAGGGTGGGAAGCCTTCCCCAAACCAAAACAGCCTGCTCAGGAAGTACTTGCTGTCCCAGGCAGATCCATAGTACAGGACATTTTGACTGCCTGCAGCCCCAGTAACCTGTCACTACTTTGCAAAATGACACAGCAGTTACTCAACAGCACTATGTGCCGATGCTCATTAATATTAGTAGGGATATAGCATACCTGTGAGGGAAACCTTGAAAGGACAGAAAAGATACTGACTTTTTCTTCTGCATAAGCTGTGAAACGACTATCTGCCATTATTGGAAATGAAGAAAATCTTTCTGTGATCATATGGAACAATTACACCTCCTCTGGTTTTCTACATGATGGTTTAGGAGATAGGAGTAATAAATTTTAAGATAATCCCTGCTCACATATGTGTTATTTATTCACCCAGTTAACAACCATTTCCTGTAATCAGTATAAACTGATCAATCTGCCATAATGAGAATGGAGCCAGCAGCTTCCTGGCCAGAGATGAGTCTGTGTCTCTTCTAATCTGCCCACATAACATATTGGAAGGGCAGACTGCTAAATTCCCAGTCCTAACCAGTGAGAACATGGTAGCTTTCCCTTCTGCAGGTAGATGGCTAAAATAAGCTGTATGAAGACAACAGTTCTCAGGTCAAATATCAGTGATAATACAAAAAAAGGACTGTTTTCTAACATATGCTCAGATTTATTAGAGAATTCTGACAATTAAACCCATTACATTTTTCCGTTTCTGCTGCAATATCTTTGCTGCAACTAAAAGATGATGTTCAAAAGCAGATCCACAAATATATTGAGCAAAAATTTTTGACCTTTCATAGAAAAATGCTTTTATTAGTGCTGTAAATACCTCTGCTGAACACATGGATGGGGGTAAACTACTGAGCAAATGAGATTTAGTGGAAAAGGAAAAGGGGATCAAAGAGTGCTTTGTTCCTACAGAAGAGTAGACTAGTAAATAAAGCAAAAAATCCTGCTTCTTGATTCCAGGAGGCCCATGAGCTGCCCTGCTGTTGCCATACCTGAGTTGGTGGGCAAAGAGAACAAGGGAACATGCCCTTTTTATGACTGATGTGTGATTCAAAGTAAACCAAGAAGTAGCTGAAATGCAGACTGAAAAGAAAAGAGTACCACAAAAAACATTTTGAAATCTGCCATTTTTACATTTCTAATGTGGACTCTATAGGAAACATAGCAAATAAACTCCAGGAAGTATCCAGATGTTTTGGGGCCACTGCATCAGCATCTCCGGTTTTGTTTATGAAATAAACCTAGGTTTCTCTCTGTCTTCTTTGGGTCACTGTGTGGGCTCTGAAAAATGTGGCAGGCCAGAGTTCCTACAGTTGAAATATCTACTTATGATTTAAAAATATTCATTACACACCTATAGGAAGTCTTCCCCCCTCACAACAGCTTTATAATGTTCTACATTACTATTGCTTAGCTGCCAAGATTTTACAAAGCCGTTTCTGTCTGCTACCAAGAGACATCATGCTGCAAAGTGAAAAATATCTCCACCCAAACAAATAAGGTGTGAATTTTAACAGATTCCTTTTCAAGAGTCTGATCCCATAAAAATGTCTGCAGGCATTTGTGCTTAATACTGTGATGAGCTCTGCTGCACTCAATGGATTTTGGTGGGTGAGTTGCATTATGTATGTATTTGCCAGAGCAAAGTTTTGGGAAAGCAAATGGTAGTAAACTCAAAAGTCAATATCACCAGTTTCCTTTTCATTCAGACTTTAAAATAAGCAAGAAAACTAAATGCCAATAATACCAGGCTACTGTAGTGTTAACATGATACACAATCAACCACCAAAAGTAGGAACTTCAGTGCTGTGAGAATCATGGTTACTGTGACCATCTCACATGTGCAGTGCTCCCGGGTTTTTGACTAAGGAGCAATACAATGAATGCTACAACTTCATTCTATCCTGTGCCCTCTAGAAAATTGTGGTGGGTTGGAAATTTCCCCCAACATTAAATTTGCCAGATCAGCTCATTGGAAGCAAACTAAAGCTGTATTTACAAGCAAAACTACAGTATACAGAATATACAATCTCATGCATTAAACCCTTTGCCTTCATTTTAGGTTTTTCCTTTCTGTTATATTGGTACAGCCATAATGTTGTAACAACACAGTCAACTGTGAGTTTTGCAAGTGCTTATGGTAATTACAGAATCACAGACTAGTGGAGGTTGGAAGGGACCTCTGGAGATCAGCTAGTCCAACCTCAATGCTAAAGTATGTTCCCCTACAGCAGGTTGCACAGGATCAAGTTCAGGTAGATTTTGAAGGAGACTTCACAACATCTCTGGGCAGCCTGTTCTAGCGCTCAGTCACCCTCAAAGGAAAGAAAGTTTTCCTTATGTTTAGGTGTAACTTGATGGGTTCTAGTTTGTGCCCATTGACTCTTGTCCTACCACCAAAAAGAATCAGGTTCCATCCTCTTGACTCCCACCCTTCAGATACTGCTAAGTACTGAGGCGATCTCCTCTTGGTCTCCTCTTGTCCAGGCTAAACGGCCTCAGGTCTCTCAGCTTTTCTTCCTAAGAGACATGTGCCATTCCCCTCATTGTCCTCATAATCCTCTGTTGCACTCTTTCCAGTAGTTCCCAAGCTCTTTCAAACTGGGGAGAGACCTGCTTTTTCATATCTCTACTTGCAAGTTTGAACTGGAACAATGAATGCACACTGATTTATCTACCTCTTAAAGCTAAAGCAGCACAACCTAATGCTACAGCACAGGAAAAAACATTGTTTACCACAATGTGTATGAAACTTGCACCAGAAATTATTTTACTGAATTTTTACTGAAAAGCAGAGAGCACTCCATGTCATAACTGTGTTGAATGTAGTGCTTATAGCCTGGAATTATTGAACATGTGTTGCTGTATCTGTGAAGTGCCAGGTTGTTTCTGGGTCTCTGTACACAAGCAATTGATTCTGCAGATCAGAAACAGCTCTTTGTGTCTGCATTCCCATCTACAACTGTACACACCCAAATTAGACCAAATTCCTGTAACTAATGCTTAAAGCCCACATATCCTGAATGCAATACTTTGGGACCAAAACCAGAAAGGGACAGTCTTTTATTATATGAACTGCCAGGAGTCCCTGTCTCTACAGAATGTTCCCTGGTTGCTGAGAATGAAGGGCCCTTGTTAAGTACCTGAAAATTGAGAGCTACCAAGAACTGGAGGATTGCTGACAGCCCCACCACTAGAAGACATTGAGAGTTGATAGTACTTTACCTTCCTATAACACAGCAGTGTAGTGAGGCTGCTGCCTCTTTCTGTCATCATCCCCTTCTGAGGAATATGAGCTGTGGCTTCACTTTGCTAAACAGGAGCTGTCCTCTGAGGAGCAAATGCTACCATACATGATTGCCCTGTTAGTTTACCACCACATTTCTCTGCATACTGAGTTTCTAGGTTGAAAATTTCTGTGAGAATGCAAAGAATTATTAATATTGAAATTGTGACTCTAATCATTTATATCTTGCTTTCTCACTAGTATCTTGCAAAACATCACCAGCAGCAAATGTTAGAAGTCATGACATTAAATGTTCTTTAGTGAAGTGTATATATGTATGTTTTTTAATAGTACACTTTCCCACTAAAAAGTGACTGGCAAAAACTCCAGCATGACCAAAAGGGGCAGATTCTGCTTGTTAGATTTTGAGAATAAGCAGCTCATTTCAGCTGCTCGATGAAATCTCAGGTGATAAATCATACAGCTCAGATGTTTCTCTTGTTTGCCAATGAATTTGAAAGAGGGCTTATAGCAGTTGAGAGTGTAAATACAATTAGTTTTTAAAATTATTCAAGAATAATTTTGAAGTTCCCCTGAGGCTTTCATGTTAACTCAGATGGATTTTGCTTTCTGTCAGGATTCAGCTGCTTCTGGGAAAGCTTTGGTGAAAGGGCAGGTGGTATCACACCTAGTCTTACATGAGAATTTGTGGACAGATCTAAATTATGATACCACTATAAACATTTTTTTAATGTGCTTCTAAAAATAATGAAAAGTGTATTCATCTTAGGTTTTAAAATCTCAAACATAATTACATTTACAAGTTCACTTTAGCTCACTATAAATGTGAGCTTTTATACCGACAGCTCTGGTCTAATTCTGCATGCCTGCATCAGATGCCTACTCTGGTGTCTCTTCCCAGTGCTTTGGATCCCCTGTTGTGTCAGCTCTTTCTGATGTTGCTGGAGGAAGAGGCCAAGGGTTAATTCTTTTACTGATGACAAGTAGCTGTTGGTTCCTTGAGACTAAATTAGACTACAGTTGGAAGCATGCAGGAAGGGAAAATAAGACTTCCCACTTTTAAGCATGCTAATATAATGGGATGAGTGTGTCAGAAATGAGGAAATCAGCACTGCAACACAACTGGCTTCACAGGTGTGTGGGAAAAGACACATTAGGGATAGGAAAGTCTGAAAGCACACACAAACCTTTGTGGAGGCCCGGTGTCCTTCTTGCCCACTTCAGGCTGAAAACCTATAGTGTGAATAGTGTCAGCTTCCCATTTCTCCCACCTCCATATTCAGCAACATTTTAACTGTGTCAGGAAGTATACAAAGAAGCTATTTGCCCTTGATTAGCAATGCACACATTTTTCATAAGAGTTTGATTTTTTTTTTTTTTTTGCTTTGCTACTCATGTTTGGAGACACTAACCCCAGAGAGCCACTATTTCCTAGTAATGAACAAGCTCAGCCCTTGTGATTTGAAGCTGGCAAATTGCCACATTATCTCTGAAATGATGCATGAAGAATCCAACTATACAGTTAAATCAAAGGAAAAACAGAAAATCAAGGGGGAAAGATGAGTATCAAGTTTTGAACTTCTGAAGGAAAGAGAAGCCTTTGAAGAACCTTTAACAGACAGAGATGATTTGACTTGGAGTTTTTGGCTTTTCCTGGATTTTAGAATAAGATTCGAATTAATAGGACCAGCTCATGCATGGCATTGTCACTGCCTCCTACAAAGCTGTAATAGTACTCCCTGTTCATTTGGTAGTGGCCATGCCTGCTGGCTAGACTGTCAGTCTTTGACATGTCCAGCTGAGCCACAAAGGAGAAAATTTAGAACCTAACAGTGCAAAATGCTGGTGACTCTACTAGCACCAAACACCATCAGTTCCCCTCAGCTGTACAGAGAGGGGAAGGCATGCTGCAGTGACAACAAACATCAGAAAACCCCCTGAGAAATTAGTGAAGAAAAATGAATCACCTTACCCAGCCATGTGCAATAGCTGATTTTGATGGAGCTCCCCTCATATTTTTGCCCTCTATAAATCTGCAATCACTTATACCCAATCTTGATCTCTATAAAGATATAAGAGAGCACTTTGTTTCTGCTATTTTATTTTGACTTTACTGTTCAAAGGAATCCAGTCTTGTGTCTTTTCTAACGAAGAGAAAATATAATACAACCCTTTGCCATAATCCACAAAGAAGAATCTAAGTAAAAATAATTTGTTCATGAACTACTGACAGAGATTTTTTGCTCTGTGTTTGGGCAGCACCTGTCAGCAGAGAATTCTGATCCAGGACCGAGGTCTCCAGATAATGTGGATGAGCACTGGTCAGCTTCCAGCAGCTTTTCAATAGATAAAGAGAATTTGAAAAAGGCTTCTCAGAAACTGACTGCTAGAGGATTGTTTTGGAGTAGCTAGTGAAGAGCAGTCCAGATATCAGCTGAAAAATATTTACTGCAGAAGATCCGAGAGTTAAAAGCTCATTCCTTTTAAGTAGCTGGACATGATATTTCTTCCGATTTTTTCTCACGTGCTATCTCTTCACCTCCATATAAGATATCATGGGAATTTTACCAGCCTTAACCTCTTGTCTCCCCACAGCACTACCCCAGGTAGAAGTTGACCTTTGCTAAGCGTTTGAGCTGCCTTTAATGAGGGAGGATGTGTGTTGTATATAGATCTTCCTGAAAATCCATGAAAAAAAACACGCTGTTGCCCAGTAACAAAGGGTCCAGTTTGGTTTCTTTTGCTTATGATGAGCAACATCCACCCTTACAGGTGGTCCTGCTCCTTCCTTTCTCTCACCTGAGTAAATAAACATGACACAATATGAGCGAAGGTATTAGGCAGGGCAGGAGACTCTGTGGATGGTTTCTCCAGGGGAGAGACGCTACGGGGCTCTCCAGCAGACCTGGTTCTCTGGGTAACTGCCTTTCCTGCAGTCATCTTTGCTATGCAGTGACATATGAGGCAGACACTTGACCTACGCCTGCTATTTAATTAAATGCCCTTCCCCACCTTTTTCCTTTGTGTCCATGTCGTGATCCATGTAAGGACAGACAAAATATGGTGTTGTTAATAGGCAAAACTTATGAAGCTTAAATGGAAGATTTGGCTCGTTGTCTTTAATTAAATGGGCATTAATACCATGGAACAACCTAACTCTGAATGTGAAGACATTAAAATAATTAACTGGTCTAATCTAGGTTTAAGAGGCTTGAAAAATAGGTGGAAAATAGGTGCCAGGGTGACAGTATATCCCTGTGAAGGTGACCTTAATTCTAGACATGGAAGAAGCATGTAAGCATTCTGGCATATACTCTGGAGATATGAATACCTACTGTACTTTCAGTTTTACACTGCACATAGCATCACACATCTGCTCAACTTCTCAGATTGGAGCAAGACAGTAGGAAGAGTCTAAAAAGAATTAGATGTCACACAGACTCAACTGTCTTCTAGTCCCCTCAAGAATCATATAATAGAATCACTGAAAATCAGGTTGGAAGGGACTCAAAGGTCATCTGGTCCAGCCTTGCTTGGTCAAGAGGCAGTCTAGACAAGAAGGCCCAGAACCCCATTCAGCTAAATCTTTGAAGTGTCTAATGTTGGGGAATCTCTCTTTTCCTCAGGAGATTAGTCCAATGGCTCACTGTTCTCATTGTGAAAATTTTTCCTTGTGTCCAACTGGAATCTTTCCAGAAATAAACTCTACCCATTACCCCTCCTTTTCCCTTGTGATTCCTTATGAAAAGGAAGTCTCCAGTTTCTTTGTAGACACCCTTCAAGTACTGAAACATGGTGATGAGGTTTCCTCAAGGCTGAACAAACCCAGTTCTCTCAGCCTTCCCTTGTATGGCAGCTTCCTGGTTCTTTGACCATCTTGGTTGCCCTTCTCTGAACCCTCTCCAGCCTGCCCATGCATATTTTGTTTAGTGAGGACCAAAACTGACCACAGTATTCTAGGTGTGACCTGGCAAGCACTGACCAGAGTGGAATAGTGACTTCTTTATCTCTGCTGCTGATGCCCTTGTTGATGCAACCTAGTATCATGTTGGGTGCTTTGCCACAGCAAACCAAGAAGCAAACCAAGGGCAGCTACAAGATCCAAAGCAGCATTTGCAGTCTCAGAAATGTGCTAAAGAGACGGATGAATATCCAGATTTTTGGCTGAAACTTTCTGTGGAAGATGAGGAAGAGCAGCTAAACCCATCAATAGCATGAAAGAAGGAAATAATAGATCTTTTGTTATCAAGATACGTCTGAGACCAGCAGAACAGTAAAATGCTTTCCCACTAACAGAAGGCATGCATGTTTTCTATCTAAGGAGAGCTCTCATGGAGGTCAAACAGGAGAGATTTCCAGTTCAGCAGTGCCACGTGGCAAGAGCAGGAATTAACTACAGCATCTCATTCAGTAGTGTTTAACTTTGTCTGAGAAGTGCACTACAGAACTAAAGCTATCAAAATACAAGAAAAGGTCTCAGCTTGTCATGGATGCCTGAAGGTTTTCACTGGGAGTGTTCAAACCTACAGGCCAAAGTGAAAAAGTCCTTGAAAAACGATGAAGAAAAAGGTTTTCTTAGAAAAAGGTCTAATTGCAAAGTTCTTATTCTCTGGGCTTTGTATTTTATTTCCCCCCCCCCCCTCCTTAATTTCCCCACCCCCTACAGGGATTCAGAACCAGAACAGAAACAAAAAAAGGTCTGTAGCTCTCTGTATGCTAAGTAACATTCTGCAGACTATCGTGTACAAAGGCCCTTAGGCTGATGCATGCACTTCTCTATGCAGGGGAGCTTATTGTGATCCAACCTTTGAGGGGTTGCATGAAGCCCCATGAATGTCCCAGTACATGCTTGGTAGAGGCTGTGGCACCAGGGCAGCAAGTACAGAAACAGCAGCAGCCGTTTAGTTGTATATTTGATTAATCTAAGTAGCAAATATGCTGAAAACTATTAAAACTACTTTTCATGTTTCATAGCAGAAGCATAAAGTTCTGATAACAGATTTAGGACATAGGCTAGGCTTTACCCATAAATGTAGGAAGACATTTTCTCAAAATAGTATTAGTTCTAACCTTGTAAATATGACAAAAATGCTGATAAACAACTGCTCTTTACTTGCTGACAATCACACGATATGGGTGACAGCTCCAAGAAGTTCATAGCCCTGTCACATAGGAAACAACCATTGCTTTCTCTGTGTATTGGCTCCAGACACCAAAACCCAATTCCTTGAAGCAAACAAAGAATCCAGCTATAAACTGATACTTGCCAGGGAAACACTGTATTCAGGACAAACGTCCCATGCTTGTTTGGGAAAGTGTATCTATTGATACACCCATTCTTAACAAAGGTTTTGCTGAGCTATGTGAAAAGCAGAGCCACTATAAACCAGTGACATATAAAGTGGTAATTAATGGAATTTCCCCCCCAGTCTGTTTCAGAAATCTCAGGATTGGTCAACATTACCAAGTAGTGCAGCTTCACGGAAGTTGATCTGAAGAATAAAACAGTGGGTGCTGATGGTGCCCATGCTACACAGCTGTGTGATGACTTAGTTCTCTGAAAGCTCTGGTCTGATCCTAGGGTTTTCATGCATTAGGTGCATGCCTGAAGAGCATCTTCTGGGGAACTAAAGTTATTCCCTCAGAGAACAAAAACATAAGGAAGAATGAAGAAAGCTTTTTTGGCTATTTCTTCAAAGGTCTGGACACTGGTCTTGAAGAAACTGTAATTTTACTAAACTGATTTACACTTAAGACATGCGAAATGCTGTTACTAGACTTCAGTGTTAACATTCACTGAACATACAGATTTTAGACCTTCTGGACAAAACTGATCCTTTATTTATCAATCTAAACAGGGTAACAAGAAGAACAAACATGGCCATTTGATTTTACATTGCCCCTTGAAGAAGACTGTCAGTGTTATGCATCTGTTCAGGATGGGAGGTCATCAGTGAACTGTCAGATTAAGTAATTTTTTTATTTTAATGAGAACTTAAATTCTAAGTAAATTAAACTATATCCATGCAAATCATGCCAGTGTCAAACAACAAATCCTAAATTATAGAACATTACAACAGTCATTAATGCCTGGAAGCTCTGGACACTGTGTTAATTCTGAGATGGAGAAAATCCAAACCACTATAGCTAAAGTAGAAAGGAAAGTGCACCTCTAAACCCTCTTGTGATCTCAGCTGCCCAGAGTACAGTGGCAATCTGCAGGATTTTTGTCTTTATTTATCAGGCTGCATAATCTAATTATCTCTCATTAGTCCAAAGCTGATTATTTCATTTATCTTTGTATATGTGACAACAAAAGACTCTCTTTAATTAAGCAGATCAGCAATTAGCTGTTGTTTTATAGGCAGTTTTAAACATTGCTGTACAAATAGCATGCAGCATGATTGTAATCAGATGCTCAGGAAAGAATTGTAGATGAGGACATTTTGATTTACAGCCCCACTTAGTTTAAAGCTGCTGCAGCAAGTCTAACTCCAAAAGCAAAGGCTTATGAGATATGGTCAAGTTGCCAACACCCTCAACGGAACGAAGCATAACTGAGAAGATCTGCCAGTGAAATTTAGTTAGATCTGCAGAAAAGCCTTTTGTGGGATGACCCTAAATAATATGGGAACTGGATTGTTTATAGTGAAGGAGATTGACATTCAAACTCCTCAGTGAAACATCAATAGGCAGGTTTGGATGTACAGAGCTCTGTTCAGCTAGGGCAGTCAGGAGTGTCTTTGGTTAATTAACTGAAATGAGAGAATTATTTTCTATTTGTGATGATGCTGTTGACAGCAGTGGATACTGCAAGACATAGGAGAACAATTTATTTTGGCTTGTGAGTTATCCAAAAATCAGAGCAGCCAAAGTACAAGAGCCCAGGTATCCTTCCAAGAATCTTTGGATGATTTCCCACTCCCAGTGATTCTTCTATCTCCTCTTAAAAAGGCCTCTCATACTTTGGGGCTAGTTCCCAGAGAAGGTATCAACACCACTCCTCACTTTCCAGTCCTGCTTTACAAATATCACCGCTGAGCCAAAATGTCAAAACAACGTTTTGTTTAATCTTGCCAAATGTCTGCATTAGTTTCATCAGCAAAAAAATTCTTGCAACCAGCAGTGTGCATGTGTCAGTATGGCTTGGGGTCTGGAGAGAGAATAAAAATGCAAAAAATGTAGTAATACAGTAATTTATGAACCGTTGTTAAGTTTTAGTTTTAAGACATAAGTGCCGAGATAAGCACAAAGAAATTAAGTTGGATGTCTCTGGTAGCACAGAGAGGAAGAACAATGGATTAGAATGCAAATCTCCACACAAACTCATATTTGTAAGCATGGGCATTGTCCATTACTCGAGAGTAGCTCAATTTAAATAATCAATTTGCAGGAGAAAACTCCTCGTACATTTAATATACTGAACTTCCCCCACTGGGCTGTGCTTGTGACCTGCTCTGCTTAAAATGGGGAGAAATGGGTTTAAACAAACCAGACCAAAATAGGAGCTTCTTTTCTTATTTCATTTTACTTACCCAATTTGTTATTTTTTCAAAACTCAGCTGGAACCCTGCTTGTGTTTATGCAATATTTTAAATACATTTAATTTGTTTTGTGAAAGACAGTTTTTTAAGTGCTTTTTGCCCTTATTGCTGGGTGATGACATTCTAAGTTTTTTTTTGACAGGAACTAACTGTGATATCCCAGCTAAATGTATGAAGATGTTTCAAATCTACAAGGAGGTATTGGAAGCAATAGAGAGGTTCTTCAATGCCCTTTCACCCTCTCTCTGCAGAGACGTCTCTGAGCAGGACTCCTTTGCAAAGTGTAATAAGCTTGGAGCAATGCAGTGTTACAAGGCTGTTTACCTGCTGGTAATTGCCAATTATGTCTAGTATAAAAGGCTAATGGCAATTCTCCTCTGCTTGGAGAGGAAGAGGTGGAAATCTTGCCTGAACAAACTGAAGACGTCTGTGAAACTCCCTGAAGTGAATCATGAAAAGGACATAAACTCTCAAGCATATGCTATGAATTTTAAGGGCTGAGTCCCTAACAAAAACCATACATGAAAACCTTGAAAAATGTGCAGAGGGAATTAATGTTGGTTTGAATGAAGCAGTTTGTAGCAGTCTTCATCTAAACATGAAGAAACCAGTAAGCTGGGTCTAGACAGTCAGCTCCTGGAGTCCTGATGCAATGCCATTGACTGTGAAGGCTGCTGGAGGACTTGGGTGACTCTTTCTGTGCAAGGCTTTTATTTAGAAGAAACAAACCCAAACCAAACCAACAACCAAACAAACAATCAAAAAACCCCAGTAACGTTCTTCTCAATATTAATAATGGGAACAGAAAAGGCTAACAAAAGACTGGCAAAAAGTGTTAGAAGTAACTCTTGAGTAGCTACTGAAAAAAGAGCCTAGTGAATAAGTAAAGACTTTTTATAGGATACTTCTTTTCCTTCATATTCTGAAAAAAACACACATCAGTAGACCCAAGTCTATTCTTTCTCTTATCAACTATGGGCTTAAAATGAGAGAAAAAAATATTCTTCCTCTGGGCACATTCTGAGAATATCTGGTAGGTACATTGATAGGTAAGAAACAAAATGAGAATGTGAGTATTGTATATGGTAAAGTGAGTATTGTATATGGTTGATGAGATGTTCTCCATGAGAGGCTAGTTGAACATCAGCTGGTCAGCCTGCAGCTACATACTTCCAGGAATGGTGATACCATGTAGGACTACTGCTGTGTCATGACAGAGGCACAGACCCCACAGTGACAGGCTTCATTAAAACTAAGGTCAAAATGACAGTCCTGTCTTAGAAAGATTGAGACCTCACAAATTGCCATTAGACTCTTCCTAGAGAGTGCAAAACAGACACGAGCCAAACTCTGGACCCCTACATGAAAAGTGCAAGAGACCACTGTAAGTGCTGTTACTCCCTTAAACAGTACTTTCCTCTTTTGCATTATAGAATATTGGTCAGTATTCACGCATGGAAAAATAGATAAAGCCTTGACTGAAATATGAAGTCAATCTGAACTTGAACTCATCAACCACAATAAAAGCTTTAAAGTATATTAGAATGGGAGACAGTAGGTTAAACCCAGACTCATAACAGCTTAAATCCATGCTGCACAGCAAGAGCAACGAAGATAGCATCTACTCCTGTTGCAGAAACTAGACTAGTAAAAGTTTTGAATTATGTCAGGTCTCAGTGGACAGCTTGGAATGGAAATCAAGGACATACAAGTATCTATCACACACCCTCTCACATGACACTTGGCTTCAAAGTCATGGAAATAGAAGCAAAAACAGGAGTCAGTCTAGTGACTTAGGACTACTGAGGACAGCTGCTGCCTTGCCTGGAGTTACTTGTCAGCTTATCTGGAAGCCAGCATGTGGCCCATACTCAGCCATTCCATAATTGCTAGAGAAGAGAGCAAACTACACTAAAAACAATTTTCTATGCAGGATACTGCCTCAGAATAGAGATATTAGTCTGAAGGGAGATGGCCTAGCTATAGATTTCTTGAGGTAAATTATTTTATTCACACAGTGGCATCACCCATTAACTAAGTTTTCTGAAGCCTGGGTACCCCTCACTTTTAGCTTCTCACCATTTTCTGGCTTTTTATGCCTTTGATGCACTTCCATCTCATAAATTGGAAATGAGGAACCTTTTTGAAGTATGTGAATTTCACTTCATCTTATTCTAGTCCATTGGGAATGTGAACATGAACCAAACTTTCACTCCCTACAGCTGGCTACAACCACATATTTCTTACTGTTTCATCAACATTTTCTACAGGTTCTCAGCAATAAGGAAACAAACAATGTGACTAACAGGCCTAGGATAATGTAATGAAAAAAAATCCAGTTATAAGCCAATTAAATGGGCTTATTTCTGACAAATGGATTTTGCAGGACATACTTTTTAGGACCTGAAAAGCTTCTTTCAACACACAAGAAAGTTTGAGGGTTAAGGCTCTACATCTGTATGTTTGCAATATCACAGAGAAGTCTTCTGCTTCTCATTTTGCATGTGAAGAAACAGCAAGTTATTTTATGACCTTTGCTTTAAGCTGCAGTAAAATATTGGCAGAACAGGAAAAGAACCCAGATTTCTTTCTCTGCATTCCTTTTCCTCCTTAACTCAACTTTCACATCCCAATTTTATCATAAAAATAAAATACCTTACAGAAACCATGCAGACATGGGACTGACGTATTTTGGCCTTTGCTCGGCCCCATGAATCTATTTATAGCCATCCACCTGGAAAAAATGACACAGAGTAAGAGTGTGGCAGTGTCCTACCTCCTCCTGCTCTCCTGAGAAACATGGAAAAGTTAACAGTGAAGTCTGGGAGATTTAATGGCTATTCGATACTTGTTAATGGTGCCTAGGCAAATCAGGCAGTTGCAGGTTGAGGTAACTAGTCAGGGTCTTGTTTTGCCCTTGTTTGTCTAAATTTCTGTCATCAGTTTTTAAGAGCTCTGCTTTAACAGAAAATACCTGTTTTACCCAACACAGCATCCATGGTTAACCCTGGGATTCATGTAAGTTTTGTTTGTAGTTTAAGGGTATTTGAAAAGTAGCTAGTGGCTGCAAAGAGCTATTTTAAGGCAATTCATGGGGACTTTGAAACAGGTAAGAATTATGCTTTCACCTTCATTTCTTTCTGCTGTTTGTGGCCTCCTTACTCCAAAATTACAAATATCTGCGTGTAAAACAGTCAGACTTCTTACAAATGTACTTCAGAAAAAACACCTGTGAGCTTAACACCATAAGAAGAGAGAGAATGTCTGCTGTGAAGTGGAATGAGGAGGAAAACAGTGACTCTCTACCAGCTGCCCTTTAGAAAGTGTGTCTCACTTTGCATTTTTGGGGACAAGCACATGGTGAGCAGCTTTTGCACTACTGTTCAAGACTTTCTAAGGCTTTCCTAACTCCATTTTTTCCATACAAGTTACTGTACAACATACTGTAGCAGTCTACTTGCATGAAAAGCAAAGGTGGATCTCTAAAAATCTATATATATTTTTCTTTTTTTTTAATATATTTTTTCTCTAGCAGATGATCTCAGTGTTGCAACTAACACTCACTGTAATGATTTCTAGCTCTTGTGTGTGTGCAAGCTAAGCAACATAACCTGCCCTGTGGTAGCTTCTGCTGCCAAATAACACACACCAAAAGCGCTAGTTGTTATTCAAATGATCAGACAGCAGCAGATTTAGAGTAAAATGTCTGGATAATTATGATGTGGCCCAACTAAGATTAAATATTGTTTCATTAATTGTTGTAAAGGCAGTATTAATAACAGCTTAACTGCAAAGAACTGTCCTAAAGGTGTACTAGAATTTTTTTTTTGCCCCTGGCAGGACAGAAGCTTCTACAATGAAGACAGAAAAACATATGCAGAGTGACAGACAGACAGACACATTAGAGAAGGAAAACCCCTGAAAAGGTAACCTATTAGCTGATTAACAAAGATAGAAAACACTTTATGCCTCTACAAAACGATTAAAGTAAGCCTCATTTAGTTTCATTATTGCTGCATGTTTTGTCGGACCAGAACTGTGAAGAGCGTTAGAGTTACTGAAAGAACAGGTTCTGCTTACAAAGGGATTGAGCTTCCGAGTCACAGAGGCCTGGGTGTTCCACTGAACTTAAACATCTGGAGAAGATGACAACAAAAAGCTCCTAATGGTTTACCTGTACTTCACCTTAGATTCTCAAAAATGCTTTTCACTGACAAATTGGAAAATGGTGAGGAAAAAGTAATATCTATTTCCTTTATGGATGTTGTTTCCCAAATACATATACAGGCCTACTAAACATCAGCAATGCTCCCTTGGCATATGCTTTGCAGCAATCTTTGCATAGGAAAGCAAGGATTCAAATGTTTCCTATTACTGTTGCCTATGTCAAGCTTATTCACCTGGCTTGAACAACACACTGCTGCCCAAAAACTATGTTTTTGTTTTGTTTTGTTGTTTTCCCCAAGGAGAAAGAACAGAAGTAAGTGCTTTTGAGAGAGATGGGACTTGACAGTATGCTAATATGATGACTTTCAAGTAGCTGAAAACATTGTCCAGGTATCATACAGATTAATTCTGACCCTTTCAGCTCCATTTTGTAAACTTGGATCTAGAAAAGTCACCCTTTTCTGCAGGGAGAAGGTAATTAAAGCTCCACTCTTTCAACCTTGCCATTCTCTTGAAAGCTGAGGAAACAAAGAACAGGGAGTGGCTGTGCGATACAAATTCCTACTAAATCTGAGTTACAGCAAACCCCTATAAATTGATGTAAATGCTAGTTTGCAGGTTTCATATACAATTACACTACACAGACTGGTGGGGCACTCCAAGGAGAGAAAATATTAACTCATTTGTATTTACTGTTACTAAAACTACAGAAAAACATCCTCTTCTCCAAACACTGAAAATTCCCTTCACTTACAAAGCATTTTGTACAGCCTGTATCTATTGTATCACCTGAAAGACAGCTGCAAGTATACAGAGCTGGATGTACTCACTGCAACAGTGTATTTTTCAGCCATGTATTTCTGGAGAAAGGGTGTATTTTGTATTATTGTGAAGCACATCCTGCATAGCAACACCGTAGATTATTGATTCAATTGAGTTTTGCAGGACTGAAATTCTAAACTGAGCTTTTTACATTGATCCTTAAATCGTATCATTAAAATAAAACTCAATGGTGTTTTGAATACACTGATCCTAATAATGTCACTGCTTGTGAAGTTCTATTGCAGCATCGATGACTAACGACTCCTGATGAAAAAACAACCCACACATAAAAACCCTCCTGAAACACAATTGTGTCCAAACCCTTTGAAAGCTGCAGCAAGCAATTACAGTAAAATTCTGTGTTCTCAATCAGGCTCTGTAAAAAAACCCACACTCCAGCACGAAGAGATGCTGGGTTATTTATTACAGGAAGTTACTGAATGCTTAACTATGCAGATGAAATTCTCCTCATTCTTTTATACGAGGCAGCAAAATAAATAACTTAACAGCTCAGAGTTCCCAAGGTAGACTTGTTAATCGGTCCAATATTGTTCTAATTCTCCTCGTAGCTAACTGAATTGGAGCATGTAACTGGATAAAATGTGTCTTTGGATACCATGTACTTATTCTGATTACTATTTGGTTGATTGATGACTTTCTGATTTTTTGAAACAATGCCAGCACGGTGGCCTCTTGGTAGCTGAACACATGACTGCTGTTTGTTGTGCTTTGGGGGGACTGCAGTGCGAGGTCTGGCTCAGTCATTTTTAAAATCAATACTTGCTCTCTGAGCACGGGATAATTTAGAGAACATAATTCAGAATTCTACCTTTCAGCATGTATCCTCCATCAAAGGGGGATTTTTGTCCAGAGTCAGCACAAAGGCTACATGACCCAAGAATGCACAGATAAGGTTAAAAAAAAAAAAAAAGAGGGAAAGTACGTATTTTTTTCCAACCCAAAGCATCACTAGCCACATGTGTGGATAAACGTGTCTTTTAATCATGTGCACGTATAGCGCTTGCACATCGCCATGAATACAACTGGAACTGGGCTGCTTGAATAAACTCCAGGTTTTGCTTACTGTCATGGTTTCTTTCCCCTGCTCTGTTTTAGTAATTTGTGTGTTACCTCACAGTTCTTGAAGCAGGGTCCTACATCACTGCAAAGAGTGAAAGGTCTGAATGTGGGACCTGAAAAGCCACTAATCAGCTAGTGTTCAGTGTTCTTAATGCTGGAGTTCTGAGAAAGTTGAAGAATTTCCTACAGATATTCATAGCATTCCACTCTCAGCAGCAGAGATTTGAACCAAGTTTCCTTTATCATGTCAGTGCATCTCTGCACATGTAAATGGAAATATGAAGCCCTTTGCACTTTCTTTTCCCACTTTCTCCATCCTGCTCCAGAGCTGAGCACTCTTAAGAGCTTCCTATTTCCATCCATCACTCCAAATACAATCCTACAGCTATTTCCTGCCTGATTTCCCTCTCTCCTCCCATATCAAAACGTTTTACTTCCCTTATGTTTTAACAGAAGCTGAAGTCAACCAGGATGTTGTCCTTTTGGTTTTGCTTTTAAATTCTGAATATATTTTAACATCTCTGACTGTATTTTAACTTCAAATTCTGATTTTTTTTTTTAAACTCTACATGCAGAGTATATTTTTAACTGCAAAGAAAGTCTTCAGTAAAATCATTCTGCTCAGACTCCCCCTAGCTCAGAGGACTGTGAGTCCCTCTACAAACTCTTATTTTTTGTTCTAATTTTGCTTCTACCGCCTTCAAAGTGGAAACTTCCAGCTGTATCTGAACAAAATTTACAGCTTCTCTGTATTCTCACAGCATCTGAAGATAATGAAGAGTGAAGTGCCACAAAAATCATGAAGACATCTAATTTTTAGCCCTTTTCTAATGAGACTAACATGGGAAAGTATGTAAAATTTCTGGGGGCCTGAGGGGAAAAAAGCATGTGAAGCATGATGCTTCACTTAAAGTCTATTAATTATTTTCAAACACCTTATCCCCACCCAGATTTCTTACAAGGAAAATATAGGTCTTAGCCCTTTGCACCACTCATTTGAGTTCCACTTCAAAAGCCATAGATGGCAGCAAATTATCTTTAGCAAGCTGAGTTTTCTAATTATTCTTCTTCTAATATGACACAAAGTATGGGAGAAGAGTAACAACAACAGATACATCACTTCAAACATCTAAAGGCTGAAGAAAAACTCCAATTTCTCTTACTTCCTTACATACAATGCTCAGTCCTTTAATGAGCCCTCAGCCAGTTATTCCAGTGTGAACCAAACAAAAGCCACTCGGGATACAAAAGTTTCAAACCCTGCATCCATTCTAAATTTTTTATGAGGATTATCAGTGCTGTTTCATTGTGTACACTTTACTGGATGCCCACATCAGCAGCTGCAGCACTGGAGCTGTGCAAAGCAGTTTCCCGTTTAACTTTTTCCACAGTTTTCTGAAGAGCTCATCTTTCGGGTCTGAAATGTCTAATGCCTGTAAATAATTTTTTTAAAAGGAGATTTAAACCTTTTTTTTTTGTTTGTTAAGTAGGAGTTAAAATTAAAGAATTTAAAGCAATATTCTTATTATTCTTTCCCACAGAGGGCATAATATGAACATTAGGGAACTCTATAAAAAAATTTGCATTTTCGGAATGATCAAATCCAAGTTTTGTATCCAAGAGTAGATATCTTCCCAGGCCTGATTGGTATTTTCTGCTACGAGATAGATGCACAGTCTGCAGATTTCTACCCAGCCAAACTTCAAAATAAAATGTGGAGAAACAGAAGAACAGAAGGAAGGTACCTCACTAAACCCCGAGGAAAGAGCTTAAAGCACCACTTTCCACTGAGGGCTCCTTCTCATTCACACTGTGCAGCCCGGATGCCCTTGATATCACTTCTCAGTTGAGGTTTGCTCTCTTTCACCAGGGATGAAAAGGTGGGTATTAAGCAAAGCTTGTTTTTTGCAAAGTTTAGGAACCTCTCTGAATGCAGAGTAGGGGGCAAATTCCATGCCTTTTTTTTTGCAGATAACCAGTGGACTACGTATGTTTTACAATCAAGCTGACAGATTCTGACTCAGAGAAATGCAACAGCAAGAAGAAACTTTCTGCCTCATTCCTTATTGTCAGTTGCCTCTTTCATAGCATGATAGTAAAATGACATTTAAATTATAACAGAAGGAAAAAAGTATTACAGAATGCTTTCCTACGTTTCAGAATGTGCATTGATAAAAGAAGCAAAAAAAAAAAAAAAACACAAGCAGGAAAAGTGAAGGATCAGGAAGAAGCCCGCGTTGTCAGCTTTGCGTATGAGTGGTTATGGAACAAGAATGGAAGCAGATGGATATTCTGTGGCTCTCCCAACTGGATGGGATACAGGACACTGAACTAAAAATCTGTGATAGTCCTTCCCTGTATTTAACAGAAAGAAAGAAGAAACAAATTGCACGTAGATATACTACAATCACTACGGGTTTGGTTTATTTTGTTTTTTCCTCCAACTAAAATAAAACAGAAGCTGGAATAGTTCTTTCAGAAACGAACAGCAAGGGTAAAAATACTTTTACATAAAAGACGCTAGTAGTAGTACTTGATCAGAGTTTTATTTTATAGCATATTATTTCAGATGTATGGAAAGGATAGTGGCTGTTTACACTTTATTTGCCTTGGATTTTCTGTTCTTGTCCTTCATTTAGAGATACAAATCTGGATGCCTTCACAGACAACTTCTCAGCAAAGGTAAAAACACTGAGACGTGCATCTGAAGGGTAATTTTCTGTCTTCAAGCTGTAAGTATAAGTTATATGACAGAAAGATGAGGAGATTGCAGGTTTTTGACAAGATTTTATTTAGAGTATATATGATTATGCACATATCATTCTGAGCTGGAAATGATCTCATTTGTGAGGAATAACACCTCTGGCTTCACCAAATGTAAAACAAGGCTTTGTCATGGTGGCTTCACGGGAAGGCATCTTTAGGAAAGATCTTTAATGAAAGGAATGTTGCAGATGTTGTAATATCTAATTCTAAGATTATTGACTTTTAAAGTTACCTGTATTATAATTTCCTAAGCCATACAAACTACTTCTGCACTGTTAATGGTGGAAAAGCTAGAATTACAAGAACAAAGACTGTAAATGTAGGCATTTCTTCACCCCTCTTCACGCTGTCCATTTTCTCAGTTTTTAACCCATTTAATTTACTTTCTGTGGCATGGGCAGCTGGACAGCTTATTCAGCTTACTCAACAAGCCTTGATCAAATGTTTATTTATGCTTATTCAGTGTGTCCAGAACCAAACCTTCCTTTGCCAAACTCTCCTCCTTTTCTCCCTCGACATCTTTCCTTTGCAGATTCATCCTGCCAAGTTTTAGATGCCCAAGTGCCAGGATGCCTGCTGTCCTACGCTGTGTCTATAAGCAGGTCTCAGCTACCCTGAATCCAGCCCCCTGTGATGGCAGCTGAAGGGCTATTGAAATGCCATATGTCTGCACATTCAAACAGAGACTATGGGTTGGGCTTTTCCCCCTTGTTTCAAGGTCAGGGAAATTGTCATCTCATGAAACACTGTTTCTATTTGACACAACTATTCTAAAACTTAAAGGACAACATCTCCCTGTGATGTCATGGTTTCCCCCACTTTTTTTCTGAGTGTCTGTATGCTACAGAGCTGCTGTTATACTTCTGATGCTTGTACCCAGAAGGACGTGGGAGGAGAGTGTGTGCTGTGACTTTCTTGACAGCAGGGCAAATATTTTCCAAACCCACCACCAGTAATGGATACGTTAGTCTCCTTTCTATCTTGAGATAATACCAGCCCAATTACTGTCAAGTTCCTTGGAATTTGGACAGGACACTGAAGTTTTTGCCTTCAGAGTATACTTTTAAACCCAGTTCCAGTAAATACAAAAAACAATCTTGTAGCTGTCCAGAGGCCTGCAGTACATGAAATAAGCCCAGGATTAATGCAGCCAGCTTGGTATTTTCTGCAATAGTTCAGAAGCAGCAAATTCCCCATTAAACATAAAATACTGCACAAATATTCAGTTTTGATGTAGGTCCCTATTTAGATATATTCTGGCAGAGTTAACTTCCCTAGCATGCTTAGGACACAATTTTGCAGCTCACTCAGCAAGTGCTCATGACATTGAAGCTCAGTACAAGTCATTAGGCTGCTGTGCGAATAGAAGTAGGTAGTGTAAGCCCTAAAAAAGAGAAGAGCAGACTGTTAATGTGTAAATGGATATTATTCCAAAAGTGTCTTTGGACTTGCTGTGCTCCAGATTTTGGTTCTGGAACAGAGACAGTCCTCAGGAGAGTATTGGTATCTGCACATCCATGAAATTGGAGAATCCAGTCCTAGCTTTTAAAAGTGCCAGTGATAATATGGTCCTGGCATCCTTGAATTTATTTTCAAAGTCAAGAAATAGAAGAAGATTCACATTTTATGTGATCTTCCTTTCGTGCAGTGGGTTAAACTGAACCAACTGCTGGACCAAAACACTTTTAAGCTTTGATTCTTGTAAACCTTGTTTTGAGTCTCCTGTCTTTAGCCCTCTCTTAAGAGGGTAGATTCACAGTCTAAATGCATGAGTTATTTATGAAAGGAATACATATGTTAGAGAGTAGTTTTTTCAGTTTTTCCTTGTCAGATGAAATCTTGTTGAACACATTGGTTTCCCTTCCAGGTTTTCTGACAGAATTCCTTCACAAAATCTACAGGAATTGTAATACTTTTAGAAAAAGCAATGTCCCCTTTAAAGAATTGATTTTTATAGCCCTATTTCATTAGAATTGTTTTCCTTTAAGTAATTTCATAATTCTCTGTTAACGAGCAAGTGAAGAGTGTTTCAGACTAAATAGTATGTGATGTCTAAACCACCAATCACATCCCTAGCTGTCCTATCTCTCAAACCACCTGCTAATCATAACAATTGCTAATTTGAGACCTTTGAGCCATTTCTGGTGTCACTGACAACGCCACGTAGCTTGCAATGGCCATTTGGCCAGTCTCCCACCCACCTCAGCCTGTCACTGCTGCCCATTTTGGGCTCTATTGTTCTCCTGCCTCTGCTGACCACAAGCAATTCCTTCTCGCCTAATCTCAGGGGAATCTTTGCCTTCACAATGGGGGCAGGGCCATTTGCTTTGTGTGCAAGATAATCTTTTATAGAATTGTTCTCACACACACACACGAACACACACACACACACACACACACTATTCTGCTTATAGCCTTTCTGTTTCTGAAAGGCTGACACACAGCAATGAGAAGGTTTGAAAAGCAGATAGGAAGTATTAACTATCTGTGGTTACCCATCCCTCGTTGATATGCACGTAAAATACATATAGACATGACTAAATGTGGAAATAAGTGTTTTAAGTAATCATCATTATTATCACACTCTCCCTAAGATGACATCCAGCAGTGCTTTGAATATACCTTGTGGCTATAGTCTGATAACAGATTAAAAAAATAACACCCAAAACCGAAAAACCAAACAATTCACTGGATTTGGATTTTATAAATACCTATGTGTCAAAACCATCCAGAGATGGAGAAAATGCTTCCCACAATATTTCAGAAGAGAATGCAAAATCTAAGGTGATCTGTTAAAGGAAGCAGAACTGACAGCCCCTGTGTTCAGCATGGTATATCCCTGCCTTACGGATGCTCCTCTTCCCTAGCCCCATCTGAAGAGAAAATAAAATTTACTTGATTTCCGTGTCTGAACTGCTGAAATATGACTTTGTACCAGGCTTTGCCTTTAAGTCCTCCACTCTGAAGGATTTAAAGCTAGTCATTATATTAACAAAGCAGGTTGCAAGAGGTTAAAAAAAAAAAAAGGGGGAAAAAAAAAGCAGTGGACTGCTCGACTGCTTTCACGAGGATAGAACAATCTGTAAATATTACTGTAGCTTACAATGAATAAAGACATGAAAAGAGAGCATGCCCATTGCCTGTGACATGGGTGACAATTTTAGATATTTCTTTCAGCTTTTAAAATTGCTTTCCCGATTTATTTCCAATCCTTTGCCTCAGCAGAGTACAGAATTAGCTGCAAAAGCTGCATCAAGCAGGCATTTCTTGAAAATATTCACACTTGACTCCACTAAAAGAGGAAAGAATACGCTCAGAAAAATCTCAGCTCTGTCATTATGCTCGGTCCTATTGAAAGCTCTCCTCCTCCTCGGAGCGCAGCCCGCGTAGATGGCTCCCTCTAGGCTTTGATGCCCAACACAGCAGGAGGAAACGCCGTCGGATCAATAATCTGACCCTACATCTGCCCATGTCCAAATCACAAAGCAACAACAAACTCCCAAGAAGATCCACCCAGCTAAAGGGAAAATGCTGCTTCTTTGCAGGAATTGCAAAGGGAGGCGAAGCCCACGGGCTCACCGCTGCATAAAACAAGGAGGGTGCAAAGATTTTGGAGTATCTTCTGACAAAAGTGCTAAACATAGAGGATGTGAAAAACAAATCTAATATGTCTGTCTGTCCCCTGGGACCAAGTCAACTTGCCCTAGTAGGCACTGGATTCATGCTCTGCAGCCAGGGCTGCAGTCACTTAGTGCTTTGTTGTACTGCTGCCTTTCATTACTCTCTGCTTTAGCCAGGTGGTGAGGGCCACGCTCTGAAAAGCTCCCTGGGGTCGATGTTGTCTAATAAGTATGGATGTTGCCCGAGGCAGTTGGCTGGGTCCCTGTATCTAAGGCCCAACAAACTCAGCTTTATAATGATTGGCAGATTTGGGGTTGAAGCATGGCTTCTGACATGACATCGTAATTCATTCTGCAGCACTCTTTAACGTGTAAATTACCTGAGATATTAGGGAGCATTTTGCTTTTAACCCTCCTATGCTTGTATTTAATTTTGTTTTACAGTTGTGTCAGTGGATGACTTAGGTGAGGTTTTACAGATGCAGGACAAATACAGGGAAGCCCTAGCAGCATGGTTTCCCCCCCCCCCATATTTTCCCTGTAAAACACAGTACCGTAAAGAACTTCAACAGCTTCAGTTGAGCTCAACAAAACGTTACAGAAGCCACATGAATGTCAGATCTCACACCTGGTATTTAACCACTTTGCTCAAAGGCAGCAATTTTGCAGCGGTTTCTATAAAGGAACAAGATGTAGGGACCTCGCAGTTGCACAAAGTCCTTCTCAGCGCAGCATCAGTCTGTTCATGCACTTTTGTATGGCTTCCTCTACCTATCTCAAATAGAGTTGTATGTATCACTGAGTACACAAATATATCTATGCACAGAGACCAGGACCAGTCATGCTACCTCTTGCTGACTGATTCAGCTTCATTGTGGAACTAATAATAAAGCAGAATTAAGACTAATTCTACTGCTAATGTAGCGTAAGTGACAGATGAAATTAATGCTGGGGAAACAGAGAAGATATTTCGTGTTGGTACTTGTGTGTCATTAGACCATGGTCTACTTCACAGTAATTATTACCCTTCAAATCCTTCAAGCTCTGTTACTGGCTAAGTTTCAAGGCTTATCACTAAAATAGAGCATCTGGGATATAAAATAAGCTTTAAGATTATGTTTGTGAAAATAATTTAAAAGGTTGCTGTTTGTGTTGCTTTGACCATAGCAGCCTAATTTCGCCATGTACACATGAGTGGATGCAAAGGGAAGGAGCTTCAATCTCTGCAAGGAAGGCTCCTGACCTCTCTAGAGCTCCTAGGCTAAGAGGTCCTAGATGCTGGCACCTCTGCCTGCGACATGAATCTCTGCTGAATAGGTGGAAAGGCCCTGTGTTTTCAATAATTATTACAAAGTACTTGATATTTATAACTTATAGCTGCAGATTGACTTTTCAAGATACCAAATATCAGCCAACCTGGCAATCATTTAATTCACTGCTGAGTGCTTTGAAAAAATACATTGCAAAAAAAGTGTTAACTGTCCCTGAGTTTCTCTGACGCCAACAGAATCTGGGAGGATTGAGAATCTTGTAGGAGGTGGCCAGCAAACTGAAAGGCTTGACTGACAAGCTGAAGAAAGATAACTGAGCCCTCTTTCAGGCACTTCTAGAAATCTGCATCACTATGAACATTTTTTTGGATGCCCTCATGATGGTGTAAGGTCACTGCAAATTTACACTGCCTTTATCTCAGACTTTAGCAGGAAGACAAGGCCTGGATATCACTGGCTTAGTTATAATTTTTTTCCCTTCTCCCTACATCACAAATGCTTTCATCCTCTGGTGGCGTGCCACCAAATCCTGATTCACTTTCATCATTTCAAGGTCCTTGTAAAAGTCTGTCACTTGTAATAGAAGCCAAAATATACACAGGCTTTGTTATAAAACCTGTATAAGGTCCTAGCTGAAAACAACACATACTGACTGAACTACCAACCCCCTCTTCCCTAGAGCAGTGAATATCTTTGCTCTGTAGTGAATAAGAGCTTTGGGGATTGCCTCTGTTCATCACAAACTGTTCTTTGCAGCAGTTCCAGCATTGGACACCTTCAGAAGCTCCAAGAACAATAATGCTCTTGAAGATTCCATTTTCATTTGGATACAGTGAATCATCCACAAGTTCCAATTATCCCACGCATTTCACTGCAGTGTGTCATTACAGGATACAAACCATAAGCAAAAGCTTATCTGGAAAACCAGCTGTGGTTTGTATGGATCTGGCACCAAAAGAGTCTTCATTTTGTCAGTAATAAAACTAGACTAAATTAATTCATTTTTTATTCATGTTACACCTAAACTGATTGCACCGTTACAAACAGCACACCATATCTCTTCTTCACTTTGCTTCACATCAGGGTGAAATAGCTTTCCATAAGACAACTCGGGTAAGCAAAGAAACTGCTGTCCATTTTGAGTAGAAAAACAGCTTTAAGGATGCTTGCAAGATCATGAGACAGTTGCTACAGAAGCATATTTCTCCTTCATCCTTGGCCATAAAGACAAGTCCAACCTTGCGAGATGCTTGGCCCTTTTAGATTTGTCCATGCCAGGCACTACAGATATTCAGTGGTGACAGGAATGATTCCTAGCATCATCCTGTCAGGAGGGCAAGGGGGGATTTTCCCCAGCCTACACTGGAAATTCCATGGCACTTATATTCTGTATGTGTTTTCTTGCATAGAAAACAAATGATTTTTTAGTAACCCCAAATAAAGCTTTTCATTTTAACGAGACACATTCTATATTGTTGTGAGGCCAAGGAAGACACCAGAGCTGCAACGGCTCAATATTTGGTGGTAAGAAGCAGAGAAAGTTAATCAGTACTGAGCCAATATTTCAATATAATGTTAGTGGGCTTGGTGCTATTTCAGTCTCTCTGCCAGCTGTACTCATAGTAGTTCCTGTGGTTCCTGAGGGGGAATGTTATCTCTAGTTATTTGGCCAGATTCTTACTCCGGCAGTTTCATCCTCCCTACTAAAACAACTTGCATAATGGTTCCTTCTTCAGCACACAGCAATACTACACCCCATGAAAAGCTGATATACCTCTTCTACATGTGAGTATTGCCTAAGGTGGAGATTTCACTCGATATATTCTGCCAGTGGAACTCACCCAGCTACAGATACTGCTGTGTATTGCAGCATGTCTGTGCTGCAGAAATGGGCCCTACTAGCCCATGATGTTACTGCAGGCAGATCCTAAGAAGTGTCCCATTGAGTCCCCTCTGCCTAGTTAAATTATGAACACCTCCCCATTCACCTGATCCACAGCTGCACTTGCTGCCAACACTCAGAAAACAGCAATATATTCATTTCAGCTCTTTGCCTTTGCCGGGCGCCCACTGCCTAAGCAGGACACGGCAATTCTCTCCTGTGTTTATGAGGGCTTTTGTTTCATCAGACACAGACAGGAGCCTTCAAAGTTAAATATATCCCTGACTGCAGTAACTGTTACATTTACACCAGGGAAACTTCTAGCATTTGTGTGATTATTAGGAGGCAAAGTAAATGCCCTATAGCATTTTAAGATAAAATTTTGTCCCTCCTTAGGCATTGTTGCTTTAAGCTAGAGTGTGCTATAGTAAAATCTATTACAGATTTGAGCATACTATTGGATCCAATATAATCTTGCTACCAAACAGTTTTAAACACAAGTGCCTTCAGATTTTGCTTTTAAGACAGATTATGCCCCCATACAGGGAAAATCACCTGACTGTGAAGTGTTGCTGTCTTTCCCTTGCTTTCTCCATTTCCCTTTCATGAAACAATACAGGCATACTGCAACAGAATATGCTTTATATTCTCTGCCTCTTCCCTTATTTAATCTGAACGATCAGCCACCTAAGGATCTTTTTCAGCACATGAGTAAGTGTAGTTTTCCCTCCTTAGAAGGATGCCAGTGAATGCTGTGTTCACAGGTATACAGAGCACAAAGATATCTATTTGAGGGAAAAACGTTCTGTAAATCTGTCAGCCATCTAAAAAATGAAAGCATTGAATTGTAATTTAACTGCAGAGGCATTTAATGTGTTTTAACTGTTACAATAAAGAGGAAAACTTTCATTACCAGGTTCTGGGATTCAGCTGTGCATCTTTCCTTAACATTAATAGGAGATGCTGCTGTTTCTGCCCACCTAACACTGAAAAATTACTCAATAAAAATTACTTGTCTGGTACAATTACACCCTCATCTTTCAATTAGCATTTGCTCTACTAGTTAGGGTGGGCTTTAGGAGCCCACTAAAGAGAGATTTCTTGGATGAAAAAGTCATCTTCTTACCAAGTAGATTGGTTAGCCTCAGCCCTCCACTGAGCACAGGATCCCCAAAGCATTTCATCCTCATTACTGAATCACAATGCTGCTGGTGAAGTGTGAATGTGGATGCTTCAATCTTCTGGGAAAGGGTAGCATAATGTTGAATAAACAACTATCCAGGGAGAGGCAAGAGAGACTAAAAGGAGCTTCTGGACAGAAGAAAGCTAAAGCCAAATGTTTCTCTTGGTATAATTTTTCTTTTAAGAGGGAAAGGGCCATTTAGTGGTTGGTTTTTATTTTTGTTTTATTTCTCTGACAATTATTGTCAAATATAGGGAAAGTCCTGTAATGCAACCCTTAATGGAGTACACAGCACATAAAAAAAATGCTAGGGTCCTTGGAAAAGTTAAGCACAGAGCAATGCTTGCGTGGTTGAACTTCCCTCTGAATAAGCCAAATCGCCTGAAAAACACCAGTGCCAAGATTCTTTATATATTGCATCTTTTCACCTATTTTCAAACAAATTCAGGTTGAGAAACCCTTTTCTTACATTTCCTAGCATTTTGAACAGAATACTTTGGGAAAAAATGGAAGCATGTCGTAAGCAGTGAGGAAGGTGTGATGACAGCCCAGAGGCAGCTCCCTGGGGAACTGGGTGAAGGCAACACCACAGGGCTAGAGCTGAGGGACCAGTCTCTGTGGCTGATGCAGGGCAAGGACGAAGACTTGTCCTTCTCACTTCCCAAGAGGGGCTCACTGTTCTCACAGGGCCTTTGGAAGTGAAGTTACTATGATCAAAACCTTTGTGTCCGTCCCTGCTCCCAGCCCCTTCTCTTTTCCCCTTGTACAAATAAGCACACATTAAGCCAGGCAGAGAAATTCCTGTTCCTTAACCCAATTGAGGATCCTGCTTTACCAGGCTCCAAACCCTGTTTTCTCCCTGTCTGGAAGAATGCTTGGTTATTTCTACAAAGCAGTGACCAGCACTGTCAAAGTTCTGAAACACATAGGAGCATGTCCATCCTTTACAATCTGTTTATTATTGTAAAAAAGTATTTATGAGCTGAAGAAGATGCCCTATAAGCCTCAGTTTACAATGCAGTTAGGAGCACTTATAAACCTTATCAATTCAAGCTTTTGGTTCTCTGGGGTTTTGTTTGTTTTTTAACATTGTTATTTAACAACAAAGCATCAGAAAAATGGAGTATTTCAGTAAAACCTGATGCCTTAGGTCCTTGACAGAAGATTAAAAAAAGAAATTTCAGTTTTGAACAAAGAAATATTTCTAAAATCAGATTAAACCAGGAGGACATTCTGCCACCCACAAGACCCTGCTCTGAATGAAACTTGCTTTCGTCAATAGCCAGTTGCCTGACACAATATGAGAGTAGTGTGGGAGCAGCCCACTGGAGGGCAATGGGATGCATTGACATGAAGCTGCTCCATACACCACCAGAGGTGGCAAAGCTGGTTATATTCCACTCAGTTAAAAAAAAAAAAAAAAAAAAATCACTGCCACTATTTTCAGTAGCACACCTTTAGTACACACAATGCTGCTCACAAAGAAGAAAGGGACAAAGCAGGACTGAGAGAGGAGTGCAGTTAGTATTGCTAATGTTGGCTCCTGTGTTTTGGGTGTCTCTTTTGTTGGCTCCTGTGTTTTGGGTGTCTCTTTTGTTGGCTCCTGTGTTTTGGGTGTCTCTTTTCTTATTTGATTGACTGCATTTGTTTTTAGCTCTGTAAACTAAAAGTCTTGAGGAAGGCCAATGTGCCAGGCATGTGATAGGAAAGGTCAGAAGCTGTGGCAGATGCATAAGGACTGCTTATATCGGTAATCAGCAGGTTATACATTTTGCAAAGGGGCCTCTTATGCTCTCCTCTGGCTTGGGAGAGTATCCAGCTTGCCCAGGCTACAATGAGTTCTGCTGAGCTCGCATATTTTTAAGAGCTGTATGGGCTGTAATTGTCATGCCTATGCAGAATAAGCCTGTTTTAGCTGCTTTTTATTTTACTCTCAGAAGTGTGGGAGCAGGAGGAGCAAAAAAAGATTAAAAGAAGATATGCTGGAAACAACCCACATCAAGATAGAATGAAGAATCTGGGAATTATCGTCCAAGGCCTATTCTTGGAAATTCACTATGCCAGCTCATCTCCTGGGCATGCTCAGACTAGATTTCTATGACTCAAAACCTCCCAGTATCTACCTAAACAGACGATCCAGATGCTACAAGACATTCAGACTTGCATCACTAACACATTGTGGCCTCGTCTCTGCATAAGCATATTAATAAACTGTGTGACGTTGGAAATTACACTGCACTCCCACAGAGCAAAACAGAACAGCAGGAAAGCTCAGCATTCAAAATACACCTATTGAAAGGGGATGTTCTGTTCAGTTGGTAATTTTTACAGACTATTTGGCTTTTCTTTTCTTGTATGTTTCCCTCAAAATCGGTATCTGGGAAAATGTGAATTAACAAACATCTGTACAGGGGGAGGATGACCACACAGTGATTTCAAAATCATGCTCTCATTACTGCTAAAAATATAGTTTGTTATTCCAAGAAGGGATGTAACACCTCCGTAATTAGGGACTGCTCTGGCCTCAGGGGAATCCTAATAAAGCAAATTTCATACATTGATGTGCTTCCCATTGCTTCATTTCTTTGTTCTATCACCCTGTTGTTAATAACACCCTGCAGCAAAAAATGTTCATGAAGCCAAGAGCTGTCCAGATAAGAGAAAAGGTCATGATCCCCCTAGTGCGCGTTCATCAGTGAATGGACACCAATCTGAAAATAAGAGGATGCCTGTCAATATGGAATGGAAGGCAGCAGCATAACATCAAATTAAAGCCAACGAATGCTCATACAGTTGTACTGGGCTCCAACCTTAACCAAAAATCAATAGTCAACAAAGTATTACAATATGAAGTGACTGAATCACTGGGGAAGGAGGTAACACAGGGAGGAAGTGAATGAAAGCTTTGCAAACATGATTATACTTATATACACATATGCACACAGATGATAGAGAAGATGATGCTGTGTTGCCTCTAAATTTTAGCAGGAAGCAGAACCTCAGCTACCAGGAGTAGGAAGTGCAGTACAAGATTCCAGTCGTGCCAATACTGTTAATGGGAAATATGCAGCAGGTACAACCCTCCTAAAACCAATAAAATGTACTACACACAGCTTTCATGTTTGATCACAGCCCCAAATACTAAGGGTGAGCGCTGACCATAATTCATGTATATTTTATGGCAATTCCCTTGAATAATCACAGTAGCACTAAAATTTTCACAGGCCAAGCAATGTTGGCTGACATTATGAGAAGGAGGGAATTTTGCCAAGGAAGGGGTACAATGAAAATATTGCTTTGCCTTTTTTCTGTTTTGATAGGGTATGTTTGTGGGGCAAAGCCACCATGCAATTACTTTGCAGATAAGGCAAGCTCTTTGGAACATGGGTGATGCCTTAAAAACATCTACATTCATCAGTACATTTGTGGACACCAGTGAAAATGCAAATCTCTATCCCGATTCTAACTTTCAGCTAAGGAATTTTGTGTTTTCATTTTTAGGTGACTGATAGCTTATTCCAAAACTACTCACAAGCAGGTAGGAAACTCCCAAAAGCATCAGGGGAATTCAGTTCTGGCCCCAGAGACAAGGGGGATCACTCCACTCTTAACTACAGACAGTGCTCAAATTAAAAAACCTTTTCCCCTGTCATTTTCGAAGAGGATGAATTCCGAACAGCAAAATGGCTAAGAAAAAGAGAAAATATAACTGTCCACAGAGCAGGCTTGTCTGATGACTGGTTGTTTTTTTCCCTTCCCCTTTCCTTGAGCAGATGAAAATGTGAAAAAAAACCCAAACACAAAAACAACCAACCCAGGGAATTTCCAATTTGTACATTATTTTGTGGTGAAACAAATCATTTAAGCAGTGAGATAGCCCTCTGGTTTGGTGTTCTTCATTTTGCCTCACTGAACGTACAAGATTAATTTTGCTGCCTGAAGGCCACCCTGCACATAATTAAGCTTGATGTTGGAAAATGACCTTAATTTTATCCATCAGTTCTGTGCCCAGAGTAAGTACAGGAGCACTTTATAGCCTTTAGTCATCTGATGACCAGATTCAGCATGCAAATCAGATAGTTGGACATCTAAGCATGATTAAATTAAACGTCCCCTACTTGAATCTATAAACCTGCACAAACCATTCATTTTAAAATTTGCTGTTATTTTAAAAGCTAAAATGCATCAATATATTGAGAGACTGCTTTTGGAACCTTGTAAAATTCCTAGAAGATATGTTTATAGCTTATTAGAGAGGCTGGTAAACTTGATTCCTTTGGATTTTTCACAATGAGCTGCTGAAGGCAGAATTAATTAGGGTAGGGTCCAGTTGTTTTAGGCGCTGCACAAACCATGCAATGGTCACCTAGGTTGTGAACTAAAATCAAAGACCTAAGCAAAAAAAATGACAGGAAAAAAAGGAGATTGCAAGGGAGACATCACCAAAAGAAAAGATGGTGCAAAGCAGTTCAGGTCTACCAAATCACATGATTACAGTTGTTTCTTTCTCTCCCCTTCAAAAATGCCTTGCATTAGGCACTTCATTGAGGCAACAATTAAGACTTCATATTTAGTCATCTGCTTAGTTGCAGAAAAAGGGGAGAAATCAGTCTTACTTCCAGGGCAGCAAGTGAACCTCCTCTTGGATATGAACTTTGTTATCTGACCTTCACATTTGCTTGGTGCATTATACAAGAACTATGTTGTAGCCTTTTCTTATTACCCAAGCCATAAATTTACAAGACAATTATGGTCTGCAGTCTACAATATAGTGTCAGTTCCAGGAAACCAGGGACACTCAGCAACCAGTTTTTTGTTTGGTGTATTTCTTCCAGGAACATTGGTCTGCCTCTCTTTTTCAGGGCAAACTCTACCTGGAGCATATGGTGTCTCAACAGCTGCATCCTAAGCAAATCTTCACATTTATTGCCCTGTTAATTAGGGTCACTGCCCACTAATAATTTAGCCAATAATAGAATATTTTTTAATCAGCCAGTCATTGCATTTATTATTTCCTTTGGCTGAAATGGTAATAAACACTATGAAATACTTAAATTTATAATACTTCTACCCATCATAAAAGCATGTAACCTGGCTTTAAATCTTCTCTAATGGTAGCTTGCATTTCTATTATTTCAGATCTTTTAAGACTCTGTAGTGCATATTCTAGTAGCTGGACTTCACTGTCATTTACCCCATTAGTTTTGTAAGCAGAGCATGTTTCATTCTCTTGCTAAGAAGGATTACAGCAGCAAACTATCCTGTTACTAGACATGAATACTTCAGCCTGTGGCACTGTACTAGGGCAGGATATATGTCACCTAGAAAGGATGACATAGACAAGTAGACTTTTCTGAAATCCTGCAGGTCACTAGTCCAGAAAAGAGAGCAGGTTTGCAACCATGGGAACTGTTTGGAAGACTGGCTCCACTCCTGGTGTCCAGTAACCTGGAGATGGCAGCAGGATTTGCAGAGCTGATCATCGGGCGTGTGATCCTCAAGACCTTCCAGGAAAGCTTTTTCAGTTTTAACTGAGAGCTTCAAGATCTCTGCCATGAAAAGATAGATATGGTCTTTTCTCTCTACCAGCAGGATGAAAAGAGAAAAGACCTGCATAAACCTATTAAAGGTAATTAGTGGAAAGGAGAAGCAAGAGGAGCTGGTAGTCTTGTGCCACATCAATGAAAGGCTGCAGCAAACACTTCAAAGGGGTTTGAGGTGTTTGCACTTTTGAAAAGAAGCAAACCTCTAAAACTGGGTACATATTGGAGAAATAAGTGCCAGGACTAACTAAAGGTTTCCTTGAGTACAACAACTAAGCAATGATATAGGCAGGATATAATGTCAGCAGCTCATCCTGATAAGCAGAAATAGGCAGAGTAATGTTGCTTTCATGAGGGAGGAATATTAACCATGAAGGTGTTTTTCCACACCAGCAGGACTGAGTGCTTTAGGATTATGAGCAGAGATGGGCAAAGAAAATCCTGAGAGGTAAGGAGCTTGTCAGCATGATATTGATGTCACAAGTCATGATGATGCCCAGGTAGTAATAGTGCTATTTTTTTTTTTTTTTGGTAGCTGTTATTTGTATTAAAGTAGCTGAGATTAGAATCTCTTTGTGTTAAGCCTTTAAGCAAGGGAAAGGCTAACCCCCAAAGAGAATGCAGTCATCAATAATAAGACAAGCAAAAGCTGGGAACAAGGAGCCATTATTATTCCCATTTTATAGCTGGAGTACCAAGACAGAGATTAAATGACTTGTCACAAAAAAAAAAAAAAAGTGCAAAAAAAAAGTGCTCAGAGTTGTGCCATGGAGCCACACCTGAATCTACCCCTTCTGCTTCAACCATAGGATCAGTCCTTCTCTCTATTACCATATCATAGTATCATATAAAAGGTAATTGTAGGTAAATAACGTACTACCCACCTACACTCAAACCGCTTAACAAACACTAATTGAGCCTAATGACGACTTTAGAAGAACAGTAAGTATCCTCTTAAGTGTTCTCTTGATCTGCCTCCCCTTGTTCCAATAATGTATATCGTTTCAAGGATACCAAATTGTCATCCTGGCTTTGAAAGTACCATCCTAATTCACACTTAGGATGAGGGGGGGGGGGGGAGGGAAAGCAGGACATATGAATGAATGCCTGCAAAACTGTTGAGTACTCTGTCACTTCTACCGGATTAGGAGGTTGCTGTGGAGTATAGCCACAATATATATATGGATGCAGATTCCTGCCAGCAGCAGAGACATACTGCAAAAGATTGTCTAAAACAGCAGCCACAGCAGGAAAAAGGATGACAAAGCACAGGGACCCTTTAGAGCTGTGGGCCTTGTAGCCCTCAATACCTCAAGGCAAGAGGTTCCTGCTGTGCCCACAGCGATGGGGAGTGCTACAGGGCTGGATATTAACATTACAGGGGCTGTAACGTTAACCTCAGCCATCCAAAGAAAATGCTGTGATCAAGTCTGAAGACGATTTTTCTTCCTTAGGCTAGGGTAGGTTTCTTGTTATAACTAGAATTACACCTTAATTTATGGCTTTATTTGTCTGAGGCAATGTAGGGCTAATGTTCTATGTGAGGAAAAGTGGTATTTCCTTTATTAGCACAGTCTCTTAATGCAGACTTTCATCTGTAGCAACAACCAACACCACAGGGCTGTATTTTAAGTCCTCCTAATTTAACACATCAGAGCATATATTTTAAAAGATACTTCTCAGCTTGCCACAGGCATCAACATGCTGCAAATTAGAGGTAAAAATCTAGGTGCAGGCCACATGGCTTCGTTTCCCTTTCCAAATGGCCAATTCAACAAGACAACAAAGACAATATTGCATATGTTCAGCTTGGTGTTACTCTTAACAGTGGCCTAGATTACTAAAAAGCATCTGACTGCAAGTACTGACGGAAACTCACTCTGGATCTGATGGAGGGGAGGTGCTCTGTCCTGCAAGGCAGGATTTCCCAAAGTATATACTAAAAGCTTGGTGTGTTGTTTCGTTTGTTTGTTTGTCTGGGTTTTGTTTTGCTTTTGCTTTTCCGTTTACTCTTTGTCAAGCAGACCCCCAGCAGAAGGATAAAATAACTAGGAAGGAATATCACTAAGTAACAGACTGTTGCTCCAGAAAAGTAGAGCAGATTGAGAACAGTCCAAAAGGTTTTCTTTCTCTAAAAGATATAGCAACCCCTCCAGACTCCAGCGATATTCTTTGAATATCGCTGGAGTCTCATATTCCTCAGAGATCAGTGGGGACAACAGTAGGCTCTGATGGAACACACCACAGTGAATCATTGGTAAGAGTTCCAAGAGGAACTCAGTTCCAGATCCTCATGTGGTGGCCTGATAATCTACAGCAGAAAGGCTTTCCATGGGCTGCTATTGGTAGTGTTTGTGAAAATAGACCTGTAGAATTACTGCTATTCAAAAGCTGGGCTGTTGAGTACCACAAGGGTGATACCATTACAGTGTAGTACCTAGGGAAGGCTGGAAATGGCTATCAACTGAAGGTCTTTCTGCACCCACAAACAAGATAAACACAGAATTCACAGTATGGTGGGGGTTGGACGGGACCCCTGGAGATCATCCAGTCCAACCCCACTGCTAAAACAGGTCTGCAGAGATCAGGTTGCCCAGGAATACGTCCAGGTGGGCGTGTGTACACAAATGGTCCATGTATTACAATACAATACACCAGGTTGAAAGAGACCTTCAAGATCATCGCGTCCAACCCATCAACCAATCCAACCCACCTAAACAACTAGATCATGGCACCAAGCACCCCACCAAGTCTCCTCCTGAACACCTCCAATGATGGTGATTCCACCACCTCCACGGGCAGACCATTCCAATGGCCAATCACTCTCTCTGTATAGGACTTCTTCCTAACATCCAGCCTAAACCTCCCCTGGCACAGCCTGAGACTGTGGCCTCTTGTTCTGGTGCTGGCTGCCTGGGAGAAGAGACCAACCTCTGCCTGGCTACAGCCTCCCTTCTGGTAGTTGTAGAGAGCAATAAGGTCACCCCTCAGTCTCCTCTTCTCCAGGCTAAGCAACCCCAGCTCCCTCAGCCTCTCTTCATAGGGCTTGTGTTCCAAACCCCTCACAAACTTCGTCGCCCTTCTCTGGACACATTCCAGCAAGTCAACATCCTTCCTAAACCGAGGGGCCCAGAACTGGACACAGTACTCAAGGTGTGGCCTAACCAGTGCAGTGTACAGGGACAGAATGACCTCCCTGCTCCGGCTGGCCACACTGTTCCTGATGCAGGCCAGGATGCCATTGGCCCTCTTGGCTGACTGGGCACACTGCAGGCTCATGTTCAGCCTACCATCAACCAGTACCCCCAGGTCCCTCTCTGCCTGGCTGCTCTCCAGCCACCCTGACCCCAGCCTGTAGCACTGCATGGGGTTGCTGTGGCCAATGTGCAGAACCCGGCACTTGGATGTGTTAAATCTCATGCCATTGGATTCTGCCCATCTGTCCAGCCTGTTGAGGTCCCTCTGCAAAGCCTCTCTACCCTCCAGCAGATCAACTCCTGCCCCAAGCTTGGTGTCATCTGCAAATTTACTGATGATGGACTTAATGCCCTCATCCAGATCATCAATAAAGATGTTAAAGAGCATGGGGCCCAGCACTGATCCTTGGGGCACACCACTAGTGACTGGCCGCCAGCTGGATGTGGCACCATTCACCACCACTACGTGTCCTAACAGGCCAGCAATACTGATCACAATAGACCAGCTAAATAAAACTTATAAAAATAAATAGAAGCTTCTGTAATTATACCAGGCACTCCACAGATCCGAGAAAAATCTTAATTGCTGCAATATTAAAGAAGAACCTGGGAATATTCAACAAAATCGGTGTTTATATTTTAGCCCAAAAGAGGAAAAATTGAACATTCATTTTCTGATTCAAACCAGATTGCTATTTCTGGAGACATTAAATGCACAGAGAAAAGCTTAGTGAAATTTGATATTATAAGAATTTTTTGATCTCTTAAAATACTAATTCTGTCTGACACTATGTGTCTGTCACTACAGTGAGACACATACAACCATAATTAACCAAACTCCATGCTATATGAAGGGTTCTCACACGCTACCTCCCTATGTGTGTTACTCAGATCTAGACTGTCACCATCTGTGCATTGTGAAGACTTGTTTCATAATTAGTATTGCTGGAAAGTGCTGTACCACATCAGCTCAGTGTTCTACATAACAACAATGCAGCGCGATAGCAAGTTTAGCATGTTTAAGTATAATTGGTTGGAGAAATCAATCCTCTTCTCTGGGGTAATTGTGCCTGCACATGAGAAACAGGACCTAACCTGAGAGAGCTCTGCTAGGTGGCTCCTTTTGCCATAGGTTCATGTTTCGGTGCAAGTACTAAGGAACGTACTCAGAAAATCAAGTAAGGATGGTAAGTAAGAATGTTCCCTCACCTGTTTCTGGGCAGACCACAAACAGTAATTGCAGTGAAAGGCGATTTCTCCCATCATGCCTTGTACTCTATTGAGTTCACTCAAGATGTAATTGGAAAACAAATACAGCAACACCATCATCAGGACAGACACAAGTGCTTGTCTTGGGAACAAGCTCTGGTATAATGTGATAGGTCTTATTTCCACTGACAATCTTTATTCTTATCTAATAAAATACATCACCACAGCCTTTGTAACCCTATAGTAATAATTAAACCTCATACATACATATTGGCTTTGTACAGACTCATAGGGATATTTTAATAACTATTAAATTATAAGAATTGGCCTACATATGGAAAGTAGAATTTAGTTCATCACAAAAGAACAGTCTCCTCCCCTCACGTATTTACTCAGCTCCAAAGGAAGTCGTAGCAGCTAATAAAAGTGGATCTTAGTAAAGAGAAATGTTTCTGCTAGAAATAGTGCATGGCATTGTTACACTTATTTTTAACCTTTCTATTTATACACATTTCCAGTGTATTCAGTGCAGTATGTGAGTGGCTCACAAGATTAAAGATGCACTGATACATTTACTATGAAGTACATAATCTATAAAAAGAAAATTAAGAAAAAGCAATTACTGGTGAGAAATGCCACTTGTTACAAATACAAGCCAGAGCTTAAAGAGCTAAATTTGATGATATTGCACACTTGATGACTCATTTGTTTGATGGTTTTAATCTTAACAGGTACATGACTGAACCCAAAAGGATAATTTCAAAATAAATGTAGAGCTATTAGCTGCTGGACACCACAAATGTCGTACCAGAATAGCATTGAAAAGTCAAATAAACCAAAAATATTTCCAGAGACACAGTGACACTGCCAGAGACTGCGGCCAAGAAGCTTTTTATCTGTGTTGGACAGAGCAAGATTTTTGAGACTTGAAAGCATTTCTTGGCCCCTTCAAATATACCCACTTCATTATTTATTTTAAGGCTGAAAAACTGTAGGCACATTGTGTAACACAGCTGCACAGGAATCCGTTGCAATTTTGCATTATTCATTGCCACCTCTCTGATATGAGAGTGCTGTTAATTATGTCACATTTCTAGCTGACATGGAATCACAGAGATGCTTTGTGTAGATGTGTTGAAAATTGCACAGTGGCTTTAAAAAAAACCCCACAACCATATTCAATACAGATACTGCTAACTATGTACCTCTCTTACAAATGCTCTTGCTGCAAGGGCTCCCTCCTTAACCCCCTCCCCCCACCCCCCGATAAACAGAAATCTTAATATTTACTACAGGAAGTGCAAACATAGAACTTGTCAAGTAGCATTTAGCCCTGCTTACACTAATACAATTATTTGGTTACCTTCTCTTGTCTGCTTCCTGTCTGCTAAATGTGATGCCTTTTTTTCTGCCTAATATCCTGTGAAGGTGCCAATTACCCTTCTGCTTATCAGCTGAAAACTATGCTTTGTGCGAAGGGAGCATCAATTATTTGTGAGCAGAGAGCAAAGCCTGTTTGAATCATAATGATAGGATGCTAGGGCTTACAGCAAATAGAACATATCTAAAGGTAACATAAATCTAATAAAGCGTAGGTCATAAGGGATCGTCTCAGAAGTCCACACTTCAATCTTTAATTGTTAAAATTATGTCAGTTTTGCAGAAGGCAATCTGTGAGTGTACCTGAGTTTACTATAGCTACTAAGGGGAAAAAAAAAACACAGGAGAAAAGAAATTTTCTTCAAGCAACATTATCTTTAAGATGCATCATTTCTTTCACTCAATTCATTCGAGTCGTTAGGCTTTCTACTTCAGTGCTGTTGTTTATGCCTTGATTCTACACTGATAACCATTTTGCAGCAAACCCTCCTTGGTCTCAGCCAGACATAAACATGCTGCAAACCTGTAATCCTCTGCAGATTGCAGAGAGAGGCTGTAAAACGATTTTGTGTGGACACTGGTCTCTTTATTTGGTATCAACATTGCCTTTACAAGCTTCCCCCCTTCCTTTCAATTTCAGGCAAGCTTTTGTACATGGGGGATATGGGACAGAAAGATTAGGTTACTCCTTGAACTACCTCTGTAAGGTCAACTCTTTATATGCTTTTGAAACCCAATTTGAAGGGCTTGTCCCTACTTTTTCCTCAAGGATTGTGATTCACAAGGGTTACTACAAGAGACCATTATCTTATCGTAACACCTGCTTCAAGTAGTGGGACTGCAGGGTAGCTCCCACAAACCAGCTTCTTTTCTATTACAAAACTGCTTACCTGCTGACTGACACAGTCTCATTCAAATGATGTACAAGTGTGTCCCAACCATTTACAGGATTATCATGCTCTTCTTTCAGGAGGCTAGTACCCACCCCCCACCCCAAATTGGGTCAGAAATCAGGAGACAGTACTTCTGTGAAAGACATGACTACTTAGAGCTGCACCATATAAGAAATAAATGTCACAGTGGTTTCTATACTTACAGTTGCACAGGGGTCTTATTTCGGATTATTTCCCTGTTACTAGGAGAGCAGCAATGCTGCCTCCTAGAAAACTGCTGAAACTTGAACTACTTAGTGCAGAATATTACTTTTAGGGTACAGAGTTTTAGGCAAAGAGCTTCCCAGTTGAAAAAAAATCCTGCTTCCTACTGAGTGCACAGAATGCCATATTGGTACTGGGGGAGGAAAACAATAGTGTCACAATCTCTCGACGCGCGTCTGAAATGCGGTGATATTAACAAAATGCATATGCACATGGATATAAAGTTGAGCCTCTGGTGGCAGCCAGCATCTGGCAACAGCTGTCATGTGATGGTCAGAGGTGCGGGAGATGCTTGAAAAGCCCAGGGCAGCAGATGCAACACAGTGTGATGGAGAAAGAAGCCGAATGAGGCAGCTAAAGAATGGCTCCTTTTTCTGCCTCACCTCTGCACATCTCAGGCTGTGTTCTGTGATCAATTATTATACCTGGAGTTCTGCTTAGGGATCTAAAGAAATTAAATATTTTCAGCTGCAGCTTTCTTCCCAGCAATTGCAGCTTCCAGAATGTGTATCCCACACATGGGTTGGTAGCCCCCTGCCCCTTCAGCTAAGAGCATGTAGGCACTCTTTATGCTACCAGAAAAGACTGGCGCTGACACCTGTTCATCACTGGTGTTCTTCAAAGGAACTGGTGGAACAGTCTCTTCATTGTATTACTTGTCCTGGGGAGTGCCCACCACTTTCCATTTCCAGTGGCTATGAGTGAGAGAGGCACATGCTTTCCTGTCAGAGCACAGCAATCTCCCATCATTTGGCTGGTAGAGCCAACTAGTGGTGCAGCATGCTGGTTACAGCCATTGCCTCTATTGCCATGCCTTCACCTCTACTCCTCTGTGTTGTCTTTGGAGAAACAGGGGGACATGGACCAGCTTCTGCTGAAGTCTTCAAATCACAGCACGTAACTTGAGAAAGTGACTCCTAAACTCAAAGCATGACCTGAATTATAAAACTATGCAGAAAAATAGTGTGTCACTATGGCTTCCAGTACCTGCTCTTCTGAGCATATAATCTTCATGTGGCTCCAGAGACCCTCAGCTCTCTCATTTCAGGAGGGATTTGAAAAGCTTGGGCCAAGCCAGGATGATAAGCTCACAGGATGAAATGCTGTTTTCTAGATGTAAGTATCTACAGAGCCACAGATTTTTTGTTGCCCAGTAGGTAAAAGAGGGGAGGAACTATGTTTCTTAGCTAAATCCATGCTCTGACTGGGACAGTGGGCTGCAAACCAACCATCTGTGTCACAAAGCAAGTCAGTCATAAGACAAGCTATCAAAGCCAAAGTTTCCAAGGCTGTTGTGATAATCAAGGCATTTCTGAGGGGTATACAAATGGTCTGTGGACAGCTGACTGCTTTCTCCTGGCATTTACACATCTTGGCCCAGGACCAGGACTAGCAGTTATTGTCACTGCAAGTAGGGATAGCCAAGAAAGCTAGTTAATATAAATAATAAAGATACAAATTAATGTCAGCAGTGAAAAACCACAATCTTATCAGAGAAACGATTCATCAGCTTACGCAGCCTTATTCAATTCACAATTTCTGGGAAAAGACAGAAGATTAGATAGACCTTGCTGTGACCGTGAAAGTCAACAAATCTGAGTAAAGGGGGACTTCTAAGGCACAGAGCATTGTGGCCATTAAAGAGAAGCAGTTGTATACACAAACAGCAGCCTGATAAAGCTCACAATACCCCTGATCCATTAAAAAAAACCCCAAACCCCAACAAACTAACAAAACAACAACAAACAAAACAAAGAAACCCAAACCAATAAAAACCCACACAACACAAAGCCACCAAAACCCCTACAAACCAACACAAAACAAAAAAACCAACCCAACCCAACAACAACAAAAAAACCCCCAACTTGTAAGAAGAGCATCACAATTTAGACAGCTTCTGATTATGAAGTGCATGGTTATTGCACACTCCAGTTGTGTCCCACTGTGTTCAGCCTGATATTCTTGCTGATGCCACCTCTAGCTCTGTCTTTAACTAGAAAGCAGTGGAATAAAACTGCACCACAAGGGCAAATGAAATAGAAGATCCAAACAAAACCAGCACCATAATCTTCACACATCTCACCTAAGATGCGTGTTGATTACAACAGCTTTAAAGGAGTCAATCTTTGCAAAGCTTGGCTTGATTTGCTCACTTCACTGACATTTTGGTAATCTCTTTTAGAAGAGGCAAGTTTGCTGTGAACACAGGGATCATGACAGGCTACAGCATCACTGCAGCTGTGTGACAAGGCTCCTCTCACTTCCTGCTCAGACCCTTCTCTCTTGCTGAAAACTGAAATCCTGTGGCTTTGGGGACCTCTGGTGAAGCCATGGCAGATCTGGCAGCAATCAAGGTACTGCACAAACCCACAAATTATGCAGCTCTTCCTGGATGCACACATGAAAATCTCTCTTGGTCTCATCCTCAGCTGCTAAATTGAAACATAACAGGAAGGAAACATACACAAGAGCCAATATAGATTGAACCCCATAAGCAAGCTAGCAGTGTTCATCCCAAGCCATGGGGCTGCAAGCCATGTTGTTGCTTTTCCACTAAGTAGAGAAGACAGCTTGAGCACTCCCTGCCTGAAGACATCTGAGTTGGCAGAAGATGTTATTTTACTGCCCATCACAGCACTTGTATAAGAGTAAATATGGTGTTTCCAAGAGGCAAGGGACCCTGTTTGCTCCCCTCTACCCAGAGGTTTATTTTTCAGGAGAAGCTGCCAGCCAGCAGTCACAATAGTCCTTGCTTCCAGCTGGCACTTTGAATTCACACACTGTGGTTTCACAAGTTTGTAGCAGATTTGGGGGCTCAGATGCCCTGTACATGCATGATGACCAACAAGGATAAACTTCAAGTGAAACACAACGTTGCAAACTAACTACCAAAAGAGCAGAGGAAGTTGTGAGACAGATCAAGATATGCAGGTAATTGTATTTATTCTGCTGCAATTTCTCCAACTCAAGCATTTTGTGTGGTGTTTTAAAAAATATAAAGGCCATCCACATCATAAAATGAGACTCTGGCCACCTCACACTGTCCAGCACTTCTGTTATAACTGTTTACTCTCTCATGAATTGACAGTTAATTTTAATTTATAAAGAAATACAACAAGTATGACTGCTTTAAAATGCAATTTATAGCTGTCTCATTACTGCAGGTGCAATGTGTTAACACAGTGATCCATAGTGCTAGCATCTGCATTTCAAGTATCAAATGTTGTAGCTAGCCTAAAAGTGCTAAGATTTGCTTATGTTTAGGAACTCAGAAGTAGATCAAGATAATATGCTTGGGTTGGGAGAAGTTAAGTCCCTGAGGTGCTGTTCTGTCTTTCTCATAAATCCTGGTGACCCTAAGGTAATCACTGCTTCCAGTAAGAGCAGTGTATTTGGCTAACCATTGAAAATAGAAACTTTAAACTTTATAGAGTTTGCAGACAGTCCCTGGAGTGTTACAGGACACTAAGGATGAATGTCAAAGAGGAATTTTTTATCTCTCCTTCTTCCCTTCTTCCACTCTGAAACAATCATCAATTACCCTTATCCACTAGCACCATCTCATCTAAGTTCATTTTCAAGATGAAGTTTCCTCGTTGGATGGTGGCTGTCCAATCCTCTTTCTGTCCATCATGGACTGCTTTAGCGCTGTCCCCAGATTGACAGCTTGAGAGCGAATCAATAATAATTATCAGACTGCAACCACAGCGAGCTGTGTAATTCTGTGATGGGATAGCACTGAACAAACAGCCCCACATCTACTGCCACAGCTTTAAATATGTGGTCCAGGGCTGTCCATTTAACTTCTCTGATCATGTGGTTAACAGTAAGCTGTTGGCCTTTTTTCTATTCCAAACATAAACCCTTTAAAAATTACCTGCTACTCTAACATGATCATGCCACCTCCTGCCTTTTGCTATGTAAAAGCTGTTTGCTAGCAGATGTTAAACAAGCCCATGACACTGAACAGCACAGAACTGAAGAGGAGGAAAAGGCTTGTTTTCCGGAATGTGAGCGTGTACACTGCAGTACAATAAAAGCCATAAGCATTTTGCATACTGTGCAAATAGCAAAGGTCTAAAGGCTTCCACAGATAGCAACAATGCTCCTGGCTCAGCTGGGAAACTGCAGGCATCCTAGTCTCACCAGATGCTGTCCAGCCGCCCTAGCAATGAAGCAGCTGAACCAATGAAGAAAGAGGGTGATATTTTAGTGGGGAGAACATCCTAGGGATCTACAATAAAAGGAAAGGCATTTTTACATTGTGATATATATATATATATATACACACACATATATCTGTATGTATGTATGTATATATATGTATATTTACAGGCAAATTAGTACTGAAATGATTTCCAAGTAAGTTTTCCAGTCTTAAGAACAAAACAAATGTTTTGGAAGCACTACAAGGTATGAAACTCAGATGTGGAAAAAGGACCAATGTGAAAAAAGTGCTGGTCTAAAATGATCAATTTTCACAAGATCCAGAGGTACAGAGAAGCACAAGATAGGGAGGAAGAACAGCTTTTGTATAATCATCCATGGAGCAGAGATGGGTCAGCTTTTAGAATGAAGACCAGAAATTGAAGAATTAAAAAGGACACACACACACACCCACCAGAAAACCCCAAACAAAATCACACCCCCCCCCCCAAAGAAAACCCAACAACCCCAAGCCCCCCACAACCCAACCCTCCCCATATAGAAACCTGATAAGAGGCATTATCTTTTAACCAACTGTAAGAAATGGGAAATTACACAAGTTTCTTAGGAAACAAGACTAATATCCTGACAGAAAGAAGAGAAGTTTGTAAAAATACACAAGTACATAGATAAACACTCTACCATACTGTTACTAAAATGGACTGCTAGATTCCTCATGCAATACTCTTACCATGGTGTTTATAGAAATATACAGTAAAAGAACTGCAAGCTGATTTTATTCTGCATTTTTTCAGGTTCACTTTGGTAAAATGCCAGATGTCTCTTGCAGTCTCAACAACAAACCAAGCCAAGGCATAATGACTTGACAGACCAGTGTGAGGACATCTGAAAGGGCCAAGTGCCAAACCGATCTATATTATTGACCCTACGAATGTTAACACATAGCTGAATAGAAGAGGAGATCTACTAAAACATTAGGCAGAAAAGAAGACCTCTTCTAAAATATATGCACTTATGAAATATATTGGATGTTAAATAGAGAGACTTCACCAGGAAAGAAAAAAATTCAATAAATCTTAGCCAACAACTCATCTCCTCCAGAGCTGGGAAGACATTTTGAGTGTTTTCAGGATGTGAACACTGGGTGCTAGTAGAGAGATTTAGAAGTTACCTAATGCAAACCAAAAACTGAAAGGAAAAGAGAAACTTTAAAAAGAAACACAGCAGTACAAGCCATATGTACAGTACAAGACAGATCAAGGTAAGTGGTCTCAGCAGATGACAGGTGTTAAAAGCTCTTGACAGACTACATGAGAAAATTATTTGAGACATCACTATGTTCTTGATCCAACACCTATCAAATTGTATGCTAAAGGTCCTAATATCTTAATTCTTACAAGAATGGAAAAAAAATTACATTGAGTAAAAACTGGGCCAGTGACAACAAACAAATCTGTACTTCAAGTATATTTAGGATAATTATTATGAATCTATCAAATGGATTATGAAGAGCTCGAGCACATAGGGGTCAATAGTTTAAACACAATGAAAACTGAATTCAAACTGTAGGTCAAACCCCATCTAGCTGGATTTCTGGCTTTTTACCCTGCTGAAATTTTGTTTCTATGACCAAGTAAGAAGCTAGATGAATTATTGCCTGGTTAGCAATCAGAATAAAAACAAAGGCTGAGAAAAAGCTTAGTACTTCACAAGGACACAACGACAATGAAAAAAATGGCCTAGTCAGTCATAGAGCTGAAGGTCAGGATGCAGTCTGGAGCGTTATCTACCATGGCTAGATATTGGAAATCCTTATAAAGAGCCAGAAAGGTGTTGCATATTATGTGAGAGGTTTAACAGCAGTAAAGCTATTATTGCAGGAGCAATTTCTGAAAGCCTAACAGAAAATCTAACTCTTTAGTTCCATACACAAAACAAGCTTATCATGCTTATCATTGAACTCCCACTGGAAGCTCCCCAAATTCTACCTTCTCTTGTGTATTTTTTTTTTTTTTCCCATTGCCTTTTTTTTTTTTCCTGCAGAGAAGTGCTTACTGCCTTCAAACAGACATAGCTGCTTACTTTCTACTGGCAAGGAAGAAATTAAATGAAACAAGCCAGAGGCAGGATATTAATGCAGAGTGCATTAAAAGAAAAAAATTATGGTATGAACAGGGTAGTGACTGATTTATAAAATCAATCACATACTTTTGGCTTGATGTCATGTTATAAAAAGAAAAATAACCCTGTTTACATGAACAGGATGATTAATCACTGTTTCCCCACTATTTAAAATAGGCAATTCTTATTTCCTTTTTTTTTCCCCTTTCATATTATTTGTAGACAGTAACATCATTGTTTTATAATGTAAATCTAATAATTGTTTTCTGATTACAGTGAATTTAATGTACTTCTGTAGTTAAAAGGTCTGTCAGCAACAATTTTGAAACAAACATTATTCAGGCATAAAAATTCAGTATTGAATAAAACCAGACTTGTATCAAAGAAATAAATACTACAAACTTGGACCTAGTGTCTGTAGATCGCGGGGTATAGCACAAGATTTCAAGGCAAGCATTTGGAGCTAGGCTGTTCTGTGGTATGTTTTCTTTTCCCTCTTCACATGCATGGAAACAAGTTGGCTGCTTTTCAAGCTGTTGAAAATTTGATTGCTCCAGGTACAGCTGTAAACTACAATTTTGCAAAGGCTTATTGCTAGTGTAAGAGAGGGTTTGTATTATAATTCACCAGCTCTGATAATTGCAAGATAACACTCATTATTGATATTTCAAACCAACACTTCAAGCCATTTCGTGTTTTGAAAGTAAATAAATCTCTACAAGTTGTCGTAACACCCTTCCTTCCAGATGCATCCATTTCCTGGGATACATACAAAAGCAAAATGAGAGAAGGAAATACAGAATGAAAAATAACAGCATTGTAAATCTTATCAGGGCTATGGGGGTATCCATGCAAAAAAAGAGACTGATGACAGATTTTACAGGTCCTGCCATCCTATTACCACAGGTAATAGTCAGAATCCTCACTCAGGTCTGAAAATATGAACCTATCTCACCTGCAGCAGTGCAGAGGTGCTCAAAGTAAACATGTAAATTTGCAAATACACAGTACAGTCTCTTCTGTAAAGTGTTTAAAAAAAAAAACCTACAAAGGATCATGAACTGCATTTATTGCTTGAAGAAGAGACTGCAGAAATGCAAAACAGTCACAAAGTCTTGAAAGCTGAAATGTCTAAGGAGAACCATCAGGACTTCAACTTTAGGTACCGCAGTTTCTTGGGTTTATTTCCTACTTCCATATCACAAAACTAGTATTCAACAAAATAGTGTCTCACTGTATAACCTTAACACCCTCCGTGCTGCTAAACGCAAGCCTTACATTCAACTCTGAGCATCCTTTCACAGTAGGTCTTGTTCTAGGTGTAGCCTTTTTGAAATACTTAAGGAGACTGGTTTTTCTTATAGGGAACAGAAATCAGTCAATATAGCTTGATAGAAAAAGGAAGTTAGTCGTTGAAGATCTTACGCATTACCAGGATGAGGACAACCTCCATGAAACCCGTGGAGAAGCATTGAAGATCCTTCTATGGTTGGTCCAGATAAGACAACCAGGTACAAAAAGATTAAGAACTGCCTGTGAAAAAGACCTGGAGACTGGACTGCAGGGAATCAATGCAGAGACATGAGGGAGTCTGAGAAGTCATCCTTTCCTTCTGTTTTCCGGAGAATTCAACTATGACAATCATCAAGTACACAAGAAACTCTTAGAGCATGGGAACAACAAGACTGCAGCTGAGGTAAAGAACTGTGTGTCACTGCAGGTGTTTGTCAAACCACAAAGTGGTAAGCATTAAGGACACAGATGAAATTCCACTGCAATCCTTGTGCTACTAACAAATAGAGACCAATAAAGTGAGACACAGATGGGACCCAGCACTGCTCCCTCCAGGACACCACTAGTGCCTAGCTGCCAACCGAATGTGGCACCACTCACCATCACTCTTTGGGCCCAGCCCTCCAGGCAGTTCCTAACCCAGTGCAGAGTGCACCTGTCCAAGCCACGAGCTGCCAGCTTGACCAGGAGTTTGCTATAGGGGATGGTGACTAAGGCCTTGCTGAAGTCTGGATAGACTACATCCACAGCCTTCCCCACATCCACCAGGTGGGTCACCTGATCATAGAAGGAGATCAGGTTGGTCAGGCAGGACCTGCACCTCCTGAATCCATGCTGGCTGGGCCTGATCCCTTGGCCATCCTGTAGGTGCTATGTAATTGCACTCAAGATGACCTGTTGTAACAGGTCTTGCCTGGCACTGAGGTCAGGCTGACAGGTCTGTAATTCCCTGGCTCCTTCTTCTGGCCCTTCTTGTGGATGGGCATCATGTTGGCCAGCTTCCAGTCATCTGGGACCTCTTCAGGGAGCCAGAACTGTTGAAAAAATGATGGAGAGGGGCTTGGCCAGCTCATCTGCCAGCTCTCTCAGCCCCCTAAGATGGATCCCATTCAGTCCCATAGACTTGTGGAGATCCAAGGGGCTGAGGAGGTCTCTAATTACTTCCTCCTGGATTACAGGGGTACTATACTGCTCCCTGTTTCCATCTGCCAGCTCAAGAGGACAGTTGTCTGGAAGACAACCTATCCTACTATTGAAAATTGAGGCAAAGGTGGCATTAAGTACCTCTGCCTTTTCCTTGTCTTTTTTTACTATGTTCCCCTCCATGTCTATAAGGAGTGGAGGTTGTCCTTGCCCCTCCTTTTGCCATTAATATATTTATAAAACTATTTTTTATTGTCTAAGTTTTAAATGGGCTTTTGCCTCTCTATTTTTTTCCCCTACATGACCTAGCAACCTCCTTAAACATTTCATGAGTTACTTCTCCTTTTTTCTGAAGATGATACACTCTCTTTTTTCCCCTTAATTTGTTCAGGAGCTCATTGCCCATCCAGGCCAGCCATCTACCCTGTCAGCTCTCCTTCCAGCACACTGGGGTTTGTCTTAATGAAGTTTGTCAGATATTTTCAGAGAAAAGTCATATTTCCAGACTCCTGCATGTTCATTCAGGGTTAGGACAACAAAGCATTATTTCCTAGTTGTGAGTAATATAAAAATCTAATTAAACTCTTGTCAGCACTCTTGAAAGCGCTCCTTGCCAGTTAAATCATTGACCAGTCTATACTGGCATAGTTAAAATTAGAGCATATTAAAATACCTTATCAAAATAGGCAGACAAATGCAATCAAAGCTAAGGAAACATGAATAACAGTTTTAACTTACACCTGAGAGAAACACATTTTGAGGACCTACACAACTTCAGTGGGTTGCTTTTGATAGCATTGACCGTGGCTTCTGTCATCAGCAAGAAGTGGTTTCAAATGGTTTCAAAAGGTTTTCTCTCTTCCAGGCACATGTAAAGGGATACTACTCCTCAATGTGATTTAGAGTCACCAGTCAAATACAAACTCTGCATTCATCAGTCCGTGAACTATGAAGTTAGAAAATATATGGTCAAATTTGTCTATTCTTCTAATCTGTAAATCTGAGGTCAGATACTGTCACGGCACTTCAGTAAACACTTGTACTGCTTATATGCTATTTTTATTTCCTATTTGTAGGAATAAACACTGGAGCAAGAACTGCTTTGTCATTTTATGTGACCCAACATGATCCTGAAGGGCAAGTGTGGTGCAGCTTTGCTTGCTCTCTTGCAGATGTAATTTACAAAGAAACAGTCTTTATGCAGCTACAGCTTGCAGTAGTATTTAGCAGAGTTGAGTGTGAATAATTTCTCATGATGGCAGTACAGAATTGTTCATGGTAAGTATTTCATGATGCTGCAAGTTATTTTTAAATTCAGGGGAACATCCTGGATATAACCTAAGCTAGGATATCCTATCCAGAAGCAAGTCAGAAATTTTTTCTCAAAGACTGATGAAAATAGAAGCCACTTAGAGCTTTCAGTTTGTAGCTGTTGCACAAGATCTGATACAAACACCGTTGTCACTCTTTCAAAATATATTTTGTGTATTATTTCACTTGTTGACTAGTCTGAATTATTTCATATGCTCATGCCAACTGACAACAAGAAAAAAAACAGAAAAACTAGACAAAATAGTTTATATAGAAAGAATTCCATTTAGGTGTAATTCCCCTGATAGCATTAATTTGGTAAAAGCTCTGGTACATGACCCAGTCCTAACCTTATATTGAGCAGTCAAAGATAGCAAAAAAATTTCATTGTCAATTCCAAAATGCAATTGCACTTGTTTACCACCAACAAAGGTACCTTCCATCACGTGCAGAAAGTAACTAATAAGTGCCTAATTGAAGTTTTGACTTCTATTAGTATAGCCAAAGCCAGAGCAATTTTCTGGGTTTGAATGTCCAGGGTTTAGTTGAATTCCCCTGAGGATGAGCAGGAAACACCACTAGACAAAAGATGCTTCTTGCCTGACCTGCTTCTTCTGCATTCAGTGCAATTGCTCTGCTCCAGCTGCTCTAGCCTTGCTACTAATAATGTTTTGGTATGTCAGCCCTGGCTCCCAACAGACAAGGACATCATTCTTAAACAGCATATGAAAGTGGGATAATCAAGATGCTGCATTCAGTCCTGGTGTATTTTTATGAGGATTTTGGTAGTATTACTTCTCCAGATTATATCACAATCTTTAGCTCAACTGCCACAGTAATACATGAAGAAGTATAATCTACAAAGAGGCAGATGACAACTAACAGTTAACATTGGTGATGCTATATTTTTAATGTGATTGGGAATTATAACTACACTAACAGAATGACTGACAACTCTGGAAACCTCATGCTGACCAGTGAATGTACGAAGCACCCACATGATTCAAAGTCTGTGTAACAGGCCCTGACCTCAGTGGGATTTGAATCAGACTATCCGGGTGTACTATGTTAACTATGAATTGCCTGCACTACACTGGTATTGAACACTACAGTCATTTTCAGCCAACCTTCTCTCTCCTTATACCTTGCAGGGTTTATGGTGTATTGCAAGTTATTACTTGCTTTTATTAAATCCATTTTGAAGCCTAGGGGCTAAATCCTAAAGCCCTTGCCCAGCCCTTCCCTTCTTCCCTGCTGTCTGAAATGGGAGCCTGAAATCTGTAGAAATGATCAAGCCAGCTTAAATTTAACATCGGCTTTTGGCTAACTGGTTTATCACACAATAAAACTTTATTCACTGGATATACATATTTCATAGTAGTGTTATCCTGGGTGAGCATTAACAAGGAGGGAAAGGATTATATACACAACTTTTTCACTTGTTCTGTAAATTTGATCGTGAAGTATTTCCACCAGAGGAGATTTTATTGAAGCTATTACTTATCTGGTGATTCAGTCAGTGCAGACCTGTAAGATCTGCAAAGTTTAGAAGGTGCTAAACAAAACATGAACCAACTAGACTGGGAATTGGACATGGCACTCAGTGCCATGGTCTAGTCATGAGGTCTTGGGTGATAGGTTGGACTTGATGATCTTTGAGCTCTCTTCCAACCTTGGTGATACTGTGATAGATTAACCAGGACAGATTCCAGGGTATTATTATATGCAAAAATGTCATCTACAAAGTATGAGCCCTGACTGTTTGGAATGGATGACGATGTTTTGTATTTGATTTATTAGATTTTATTCTTCCTTTCTGGGACCAAAATTGAATAGAAATAGTTTATTAAGGTCTGGATTAAACAGTATATCCTTGTAACCTATTGGAAACCATTATTATTAGGCCATTAACACAGTTAACATGCTCCAGTTATAGGTAGTGTTGGAGAAGCTTTGTCCTCTGCAGGTGCTGTTGAAACCAAACAAGCTAGGACCATCACATTTCTCACATGTATTATTTTACAGTTATTTCTATTCCTCAACTTACAGTAGTACTTTAAACCCCTTTCTATAGGGAGCAAAATTTTGACTCCAATCTGTCCAATGCAAAACATAACCTGCACTGTGGCCAGAATGATTGGATACCTTAATCCTCGGGAATAGCAGCAAATGCTTCCTCTGCTGGAGTAAATTAGAGAAACTTCTAAGAAAAAGTATCTTGCACATATTTAATATTTCACAGTTAGAAATGCTTTAATCAACCGTTAAGAAAATCTTTCTGATTCATAGCTGCTTGCAGAAAAACATTCAGAAGTAGATGAGTTGCCATGGTGGCTAAATGCTAACGGACAGGTTACATCTCTGGTACCCTTTAGAGGCTACCCAGAGGTACCCAGACATACTCTTTTCCCCATCAGCTATATGGAGAACTAGACAGTTACTGTTCACTTCAACAGCTACTGAAACTGGGGAAAGCTTATTTGTCTGCGAGGGATAAACTGAATCCTATAATTTTTCTCTTAGATTTACTGTTTAGTTTGTTTGGTTTTGCCTAAGATCACATCTTGTACCAAAGTCTAGCATGGCTAACTTGCTCTTGAATCCAATACTGCCTTGACTATAGATTTGAACTTGGCTGGTTATTGCTGAATACAAGACCTCCCTAAAGTAGAAAAACTAAGTAGTGCTGGATGTTAGGAAGCGGTTCTATACAGAGAGAGTGATTGCCCATTGGAATGGGCTGCCTGGGGAGGTGTTGGAGTCACCATCATTGGAGGTGTTCAGGAGGAGACTTGATGGGGTGCTTGGTGCCATGGTTTAGTTGTTTAGGGGGGTTGGATTGGTTGATAGGTTGGACTCCATGATCTTGAAGGTCTCTTCCAACCTGGTCTGTTCTATTCTTTCTCATCCATCACAGCCTTATGTCCACTTCATCAGTAGGTCACTGCACCTGAGTGTGGGAATTATCTGAGAACTTGAAAACCAGGAAATTTGTTCTGCATATATATGTGTGTGTATACATATATTCTGCTCTCTATCAAATAACAGCTCTGCATTTTCTCATCACGGAGGGTGGTGCAAGTAAATTCCATAAGTTCTCACAGCCTACAGACAAACTCTCAGTTGCAAAGGAGTGTGCAGGGATTTCCCAGGCCTTTTTGTCATAAGGAGGATCATTCTCCTCCTTACGTGGGACCAAGGAAAGCGAGGGACTTGTGCTGTGTTTTTTACATAATCTCTTCCACACACACTATGCTGGAGGCTGCACTGGTGGTCCCAGAGCTGTTGTACATTATCACATGTAGTGTAAAAGAGACAGGCTACTATTCTCAGTTGACAATTTCCTTTGCAAATAGGGAGGCCAGTAACACCAAAAGAGACTGCATTCTGTTGGAGAAGACGCTTTTATCCTATCCTGAACATAGGGGCAATTTAACAAGATAAAAAAACTAGGACAAGGAAATTGGCACAAGTCTGCTTTAGCAGAAATAACTCCCACCTGGAACATTCAAAAGAAAGCACACAAAAGAAACAATGAAGAAATCCCACATTTTCACATTAAAACAAAACACCACCACCCCCCCAAATGCCCCAGAACAGTAATTTCTAGACATCACTGAGCCTAAAGAGAGCTGCTTCCATTACCTATTATTAAGGGAAATGTTTATAGCCCATGCTAAGTAGAGGAAAAATCAGGGAGGTTATTGCATAAAACTTCCTGCCACACCTGCTGCAGTTATATCCAAGCTGGAACAACAGAACGGACACACATTGTCTCACAATTACCTACAGGTTTTCAATGGATGCCAATGCCTTCAGGGAAAAGCAGAACATTTTAATAGACAAAACCTGTTCAGTCCAGTGTGGTTGCTATAGAAGTTCATCACTTGCATGTCTATCACAGTGTTGGAAAGCTTTTTCAAGAAGCAATGATAAGTGAAACCATGAATAAAATTGGTTAAAATTGAACCTTGTCAATCAGCTGTTGGAACTGAAACATGCCAGTTAATTTCCAGAAGCCTTTAGGCATGTATTTATTACTTGATTTCCAAGCAAATTTATATACAGAACAGGGAAAACTGCAATTACTGGTCTGTTGTAATACAACACAAGTCCAAAACTCTACAGGTAGTTGCAGCTGCACAATTATAAACTAATATACCTACATGCTGCCAAGACTAATACACGTTATTTGATTTCTGGCTGCAAAATCCCAATGATATATGTTAACCTGGATATCTGATTTTCAGCAAGGATACCTAAGTACTATTTAACACTGACAGTTATAGATAGCATAGCATTTAACTGGAGTCTCCCTTGACCTCAATTACCACATTAAAATATTGTTAACAAATTTAGAGTCAAATTGGCATTTATTATACAAGATTAGGTTCACTCTGAGTAATTGACATATTGTCACCATGACTGCCAACTGCTTACATCTTCATGTACTTTGGGGAAAGCAGCCAATGTTAATATTAGCAGTGCAGATATAATGACAAATAATAAAGTTTTGTGCTCATGGCAAATTGGAACTTCTCCTTTGAGAGCAAGGGACAAAAAGCTGGTATCCTACACACCAGGTACATCCTTTATAGCACAATTTAAAGAGCTCATATATGCATAAAAGAAAGGGCTCAAAATTTTTTTTGAGCCATATGAACTGTTCTTGCTCAGTATGAAATGGTGTATGTGCCTTTGTGGCAGTAATTTTGTTACATATTTCAGTATTCATATTTCATCAGTAGTGTAGATAACCTACTACTAATGTCATCCTTCCTCAAGAAGTGAAAAAACCAACAACACAAGTTGTTATATATAAACATAGCCAGACATATGTACTTCTTATTAGCTACTCTTCATCTGCAGTTATATGAAGATGCATTAATAAAAAGTGAGAGAACTGAAGAGCTTTTGGATGAACTCATGGATGAATACCTGAGCATCACCCCTATGAAGAGAGACTGGGGCTATTTAGTCATGAGAAGAGAAGACTTCTCCCCCCTCTACTCTGCCCTGAAATATTGCATCCACTTTTGGGCTCCCCGTTCAAGAGAGACAGAGACCTGCTACAAAGAATCCAATGGAGAGCCACGAGGATGATTAGGGGACTTGAGCATCTGCCCTGTGAAGAAAGACTGAGAGCTCTGGGGCTATTTATTCATGAGAAGACAGAGAGGATGTGATCAATGTCTATCAATATCTGAGGGGTGGGTGTCAAGTGGAGGGGGCCAAGCTCTTTGTATTGGTGCACAGTAATAAGACAAGGAACAATGGATAAAAACTTGAACATAGAAGGTCTCACCTCAACATGAGGAGAAATTTTACAGTGAGGGTGCTGGAGCACTGAAACAGGCTGCCCAGAGAGGTTATAGAGTCATCTTCTCTGGAGACTTTCCAAACCCATCTGGATGCATTTCTGTGTGATACTGCTTTTGGCAGGGGGTTTGGACTCGATCTCTCAACATCCCTTCCAACCTTGAACATTCTGTGATTATGTTACTAAACCTATTTTTCACATGTTTATGTGTTCACAATGACACATGAAAAGTGAGATGGAAAATGTGTGCCTATTTATTCATGTATGAAATACCTGAAAGTAAAATGCATATGCATGTCTCACTTGTGCCTCCTAGTTTAACAGGTACTTCGATATTCTAGAATTGATGACCACCTCCTGTTTCAAGCTATTTTTATGCCCTTTAAATTTTAGTCATAAGGAAATAAGTCACACAGCATTAGTAATCTAACTTAGATCATCCTTCAGAGTCCTATGCGGAAATGTCATGAAGCCTCTAGTTCAGTTTGCAGTCAATTCCCAATCAGACAAAAAGGCCTAATGAGTTCAATCATGATTTTATAAGGACTCCATAATTTGTCTTAGTGTTATTAAGCAATGCAGAAGGGGGATCAGAGTACTTCCAGTTTGCCCTCCATATAAAAGGATATTTAGTGCATTAGAGTGGATCTCATAAGAAACACTTGCTTAAAGAAACACTTTCTGCAGCAGGGGAGATTTCTGAGGTATGTAATCCCGTTAGCAGAAATATCAATTTATCTCAGCATGCTGTAAAAACCATAACAGCAAACAAAACTACAAATCCAGAGATTGGTTTCTGACATTCTGTGCAATTCCTTGGTTGCTTCTAAAAAATTATTTACCTTGGATTCATTCTAAGCTTTTGAAATTGCATGCAACTGGATGGCTAGTCCGCTTACACTGCTTATTTTATTGGTTGCATATTTGCAATGATTTCATTCCAGATGGCCCCTCTCTATAGACCTACCATGCCTTCATCTTGCTTTTTTTATTCCTTCTTTTAAGAAGGCAAAGTTTTCAGGGCGAGCTAAAGAACAAACTAAAGGTTCTCAAAGAACTTACTCTGCCTGAAGACATTTTCTTTATGAATCAGTGAGAATCTGATGGTCTTTTTGAAGAAGAGTTATCACAGAACTCCCTGAAGACCTCCCTACTGCTAATCACTGATGGCTAGATTGACATGGTAAATCTAGAAAAATGTGCATCCATAACACATTAAATATACACTTCTACTGAAATCCATTTATTGAGCTTAAAGTCAGGTTCACTTGGACTACTTGTGCATTGTCAATCCTATTACTGGCCTCAACGAGAAGACAGAAAACTGTGATAAGGTAGAAAAATTGCTTCCTGAAATATGTGCTATGGCCTATTTTGAGGGTGTGCTGCTCTAATATCCTCACTGGATGGGTATCCAACAGAAAGCACAAGACCTCTCTGATGTTTTCAAGAGTTGCCATCCTTGGTGATCAGAGAACTGGCTGGGTACAAGGTTAACAAGCTGCAGGTTTCTTTCTCTATAGTTTCATGATTTGGATTCCATACAAGTGAGCTTCCTTCTGTCTGCTGTACCACTCAAGCAAAACCAGTTTATAGCATGGTTTGCCAGCGGATTAGTATTCAGTTGCTTTATTCTGGACCCTCTACTTCAACTATGCATTTTTCAAAGATTCTTGATCTTTCTAGTCCTCAGGAAAGCATATCCATGTATAAGGATATGCATCTTGAATTCCTCAGTGGAATTTAATGTGCTTGCTGCAAATCCTTATAATACAGAGTATAAGTGCCAAGTCACTACAACAATGGCTGCTGTAGCATTGCAGTAAGATTTATTACTTGCCATTTGTAATGTGAATGTGTGCCTCCACTCAGCCTCTGAGGAACCAGGCAGTTCTTATACAATTATAGTGCCATCCTACACACCTCAGAGTCAACCCTTCTGTGGACCAGTGTCTCTTACTATGAAATACCAGTATCCTAATAACAGTACGTGAGACAGTTTGTGAGCTTCTCATTCTTTCAATACATCTTGCAAAAGGAAGAGGGTCCTAAAACATGCCCTGTAACTTGACCATTTTAAGCCTGGGCTTGATGTCTTTGCAGAGCCCAAGAGCCCCCGTGGAGAAAACTGGCAGCAATCTATGGATCTAAAGGAATATGACAGATTTTTCTTACCTTTCTATAGAAAAGACTGTGCATCACAGCAGCTTTCCAATTTTATTATAAAACTTCATTATTTCATTTTATTGCAGACTTAGTGGAGCCTTCTTGTAGAAATTAATCATATGATTAACTGTGAGATAGTCTTTTAATGCTGTGTACACCATAGATTGTTAAATGTCCTTCTTCATCATTTATTTGCAACTTGGGTATTCTCCCAGGACAGAAAATAAGAGACAAATCAATGCAATAATATATTTCATCCAGAGCTTCCTGCCCTACCCTAAACGCACGTTATTTTAAAATCTTATTGGGATCAAATTCACAACTGTCAGAAGCCATTAAAGTCAGTAGACCTCTACCTGCTTATTCTAACAGAATCTGGCCAACATCATACATTTTATTCCTAATTATCTTAACTCAGCACCTTAAGCACAAGAACTTTTGCAATACCATGGTGAAAGAGGTAAAAAAATCCCCAAATTAAACACACAGTTGAAGACAACATGCACAAGAGCATTCCAGCCTGATCTAGTGTGGGGTGTCCCTGCCCATGTCAGGGGGTTGGAACTAGATGATCCTTGTGGTCCCTTCCAACCCTGACTGATTCTATGATTCACATCAAGCTGCAGATCGAGGCTATCAAGAGCAGAGTTATCCAGAACAGACAAAATGAGGGGAACAAAGGGCCATAACCTCCACTGCCCTAAAGACTTGGGGAGACACTTAATGGAGATGGAACTCCTGTGTCTGTGTGAGACTACAGCTCCTTTAATCTTAAAATGCCTTTGTTATTTTGTAAAACTTCCCTGAAGAGCAGAGCTCATCACTGGTGATGACCTCAGGACTACCACTTAGCTTATTTAAAAGATTAAGGACTTCTCTGAAGCTTTTTCTATCTTTAGTGTTGATGTAATGTTGTAATAGAGTCTGCTATGTGCAAAGATATTCAGTTACAAAGCAGCATACAGAAATGTTAGCAACATTAGCTATTTTATTACTAAGTCAAATTCAAACTGAATTAAAATACTGCCTGCAAATCTGCTACCATTTGAACATTTTCATAGGACTGCAGCATTTGGCAGGGCTGAAATTAAGAATTTCTAGTGGGCTGGGTACTGGCAGCAAGTGCTGAGACATCCCCCATAGAGGTTCAGCACCTGGCAGGAACAACAACTATATTCAGTATTTGGGTAATGGAAAAGAAATTTCATTCTCAGGAGCGGGATTCTTTTCTCATCACAAGTATAAATCAGGATTAACTCTTCTGAAATCAAGAAAGGTGCATCACAGACAAAAGAAAGTCAGAATTTGATGTATTTAAATAGAAACCAAACATGTACTACATCTACCAAAACCTAGCTACTTTTATTTTTCTCCCTGAGTTTGTATCCAAATTTGTTGCTCACCCTAATACATATCACATAGAGCTGTGAAAGCTGATGCAAGTGAATATGCATTGTCCTGGAAAGATTGTCTAGTTTGTTCAGGTGCATTGCAAGACAGTCCAATATTATCCACCTCAGTAGAAACTTGTCTTTTCAGCTATTTGCACACAGAATGAAGTGTATGCTCTCTCCTTCTCTCTGTAGAACTACAGTTCTACTCAAATCCATCTATCATTTTATAGACCAGGGGGGAAAAGTCTCCTGTTGTCTAGCTCACATTGGGGGTCTTCATGACAGAGTAGAAACATTTGTGACCATTTTTAAAAAGGCTGTAGATATTTTCCCTTTGTGTAAATAAATGACTGAAAAAAATAAAAGACAAAGAAGGAATTGTCTTGCAGAAAACAGGGATTTAGTTAACACACTTTGAGTTCATCAATGATTAAATGCTTACTGGAGATTAAACCCACCCCAGCTATAGTAGGAATCCAGCACTGATAGAGACCCCAGCACAGGACCTAGCAGAAAAGGATTTGCAAATTCTTTGTTCTACAGTAGCTGAGCTTGGCTCGTGTTCAGCACAGGGTACAATGTGAAGAGCTGTCCCATTCTGTATTTGCCTGGATTATCCATGGGAATAGATCCCAGAAGCTCTTATTCTTGTCAGCTCTTTCCTGTCTGCTCCCCTCCATCCTAAATCAGCTCAGAACTGCCTTGGATAGGATCTGTGACCAGGAACTCTCTAGGACAGTGCAGGACTTTCCTCTCATAGGAGGAAGGTTCTCCTCTGTGGGTGGCAGAGAAGAGGTAGAAGTCTCATAACTCCTACTGGCAAGCAGTCCAGAATGTGCAGGCTAGCTCATGAAGCTCTGCCATGTAGGAGTGAGCGATTTGGGACAGTTTGTGGCTTCAGGAGATTTAGACAGTGTTTTAACTGAAACCATCTCCTTTATTAACACAGTATAAGAAGTATCAGTTGAACAAAGATGATAAAACATCACTTCAGCATAGGCCAATTCATTGACAAAAGCTGATACGCTGTTGTACTTAGACCTCCTTTCAATTTGCTCTTTGTGCTCTTTCTAGCTAAAACACTTTCCAAAGCTTACTTGTTGTTACAAATTCTACACTTACAGATGGTTTCATGAACAGAAACCATATCTCAGCTGCTCAAGTGTTTTCAAGTTACAAATGCCATTTATTCTCTCAGTATATTCCAAGTTTAGTGATGTATGTCAAGTTTCTTGCCTATAAGCCATATGGTCCTTGCCTGTTTTGATAGATAGGAACACATGACAGAAAAATCAGGAGGCATCTTTGATATTATGACTGCTAAAGCACAGGTATAGGTTTAATAACCTGTGCCTGTGCTTTACCAGTCATGTAATACCCAGCCCAAAATGATACAGCAGAATTTCCATAAGATGATGGTGAAGGGCACAGGTTATTAGTCTGATATATCATCTGTGGCATTTTTTTGTGTGATCAATCAGATAATTTTTTTTTTCCATCCACTTTTCCAGACAGCAAATAAGGACCGACAGCATATCCATGCTTTCTGGAGCTGGATATTCCGATATTATTAGAATGGGACCATTTTATACCCAAGATCGATGAATACTGAATCAAGGTAAAAAAAAACAAAACAACAGACATTCAGATTGTCTGTACAGATTTTGTTCCTCAAACGAATGCAAGTGTCTTTATAAAGTCTAAAATTTCAGCTTCCCAGATGGCATGAAAATGCTGCTCATATCTTCTATGCAGTGATCTGACTTCAAGCAGTCCTTAAATTTTTATTGAAGACCTTTTGCAATGCATCTCCACCCAACAGTTCCTCGTACAGTGGGAAAACCTGAGCTATCTTCTTAGTACTGACAGAGTAAGAAACCTCAGCTTTGGGTTATGACCCTACAGCTCTTTGCTATGTTTGTAGCTGAAACAAAAGTACAGTTTGGAACTCAGAAATCAGTGGTAATTGGTCTTTGAACAAATTCACTTTCAGTGAAAGACTCAATTTCATGTGATACCATACTGATTAGAAATCAATTTTTACCAACAAAAAGTATTTCTAGGTGCCTCAAACACAGCCACATTACAGCACAGGAGCACCTGTCTCCGTATTAGCAGGATTTAGACATTAAAACTTCAGAAAAACCTAAAGTTGGTGCAAATGTTCAATCATTTGAAGCTTATTTAGCATCTACTCTGCTGCAGATTTGTGAAAATAGAGCAGCAACAACAAAATAAAATCACAAATGGAATTATTTCAAAGACTCGCTGTGAGAGGAGCAATGGCAACATCACACATTTTTTAAGATATAAAGTGTGTAGCTGGCTGGTACACACACTTCCCTTCCCCTGCTGCACCAGTCTTTGTGATTGCCCAAGGAATTAGGGAGCTGAACATACAAATGCATCGGTTCAGACTCAGCCCTCCTTTCCATTCAGTTGAAATATGGGGAGTAACCAAACAAATGACTCTGAACTCGGATTCTCAGGCAGAACTATGCTTCTTCACAGCAACACTCCAATAATGCCATATATTCTAACTGGGATCCAACTTCAAAATAATTTCCCACACTTTCTGATCCCTCTTACACTATTCATTTGGATCCACCTCTGAAATACAAGAGAAACACCTCTTTTTACTTTCTTATTTAAAAGGCACATCTCTTATTTAAAAGGCACATCTTATTTTCCCTACACCTGTTGACTCTCTGCTAGAGGCCAGTTCCTGACACTCTCTTCATCACTTTTCTTTCTTACCTTATTTCCCCCAATCCCACTCTCCCTTTTTAAAAAAATGCACTCATATCCTCTCCTACATTGTTCCTCCCAATTGGGTTGGGCTTTCCAGCCACTTCCAAAAAGCTGCAGGAGGATTTAATCACTGCCACCTAAACGTCAGTTTAAAAGTCTCATTCCCTGTGATGTCCCATTAAAACCAGTTCAGGCTTGTGCTGACTTACTGCCTGATGTTCTGGTCCAAGGTACCTTGCAGCCCATCATTCTCCTACCTGATCCCTGGTGGGGCACAGCATCAGGCATGGGGCCTTGGATCAGCAGTCATGTGCCTTACGGTAATACAGTTAATAGTGGTCTAAATTAGCCTCCAATATGCCATTGATTTGGTACTGCTATATGATCTGTGTGGAACTAGAAGATCTACCTGCCTACAGATGACTTGAGTACTTTTTGCCCACATCAGTATTCCTCATTCCTTCAAATCTTTTTTTCTCTCACAGAATGAAGGTTAGGTCAATCTTCCTTTATAAGTCATACTTTCAAAACCCTAAATCATGCATTTGTTTGCCTTCCACTGCACTTTTACAAGCTCAGTCAGCAATGTCCTTTCTATAACACATTGCAGAATTGCAGATATTCCAAATGGACTCTGACCAGTGATTTTCAAAGTGGCAGAGTAACTGCAGTAGTAACAGACTTGCTTGCATTTGTACTTGTGCCAGCGTTTTCTGTTCACGATCATGTTTGAATCTCCGGTTTCCCAGAGCAAGATAGGAGCTAGTCATTGCTGAACACAAAAGCAAATGGCCTGAGCCAAAATGGTAGGGGTTCCTCCCCAAACATACTTTTCTGAAGCTAGTAAAAACACTTTCAGAATAATTCCCATGTCTAATCCCCTACAACCAAGCTTAACATTTTGAATACATTCACAGTGGTGATTTTGGGTGTTGTAGGCATATCAATATTAAATCAGTAACATTCATACCCCGTTAATCAAATTAATCCAGAGCCAAAACCTCACACTGGCTTAAAGGGCTTCCACCCTCTTTGATTTCCTATTCTTTGGATGAGAAGCACACTACAATCTCTTTAAGAAAAACCCCTTGGAGAACTTTGCGAGGACCCTTCAGTACAATACTCTGGCTCAAATCCATCTGCTACAATTATATTTCACTATCAATACCCTCTCCTTCACAGTCTTACCCTACCAATTTGAAATAGATTCTCATGCACAATGCCTATGAGCTGCTGCATTATACCTCAGAGGGAGCATCATTTTACCACCACAGATATTGATTCCAATTTAAACTTTGTTTAAACTGATGCATTAGGACAAAACACACCACACAGAATCACTGCTGACAATCTTTGCCTTTCCCTCAGGATTGTATCTCTTGATGGGTTACTGTTTGAACCTGTCAGATCCAAACTTGGTGCAACTAGAGGTGCTCCACAACCTGTGTGCATTTACCTGTTGAGATGTCATGACATCTGGCTTCTCAAGTGGGTCAGACACTTCCCCCAAGACATAAGTTTCCAGGGAATAAGAAAGCTCAGACATAAGGCCTAGATAACATTTAAGTGCCATCACTTTTACAGGATATCCTTTCCACTGTGACAGCTCTGCCACACTGGTGTCACATCCCTCTTTACACTTCATCACGCCTGTTCACACTTTGGTGCATTGATGAATCAATTAGAGCATTTTCTTGGCTTTTCTTCTCTCACTTTTGCATCAGTATGGGACAGTTGGCTCACAGTATGACAAACTTTCTAGAATTTCAAACTTTTCCTGGAAGCTAAGGGGAATACACATTCACATGCAAAGCAATCAGCATAGCAGGACCATAGGGAAGTAGTCCTTTGAGTCTGTTTTTGTTTTCTTACAAAATTTACAAAATGGGGGCTCTGAGCTGGCAGACTGTAAAAGGATCTGGTTTAATGTTATCAGTACAGGACTTGCAACAACTACTGCTATACTAAATCTATTAGGTTTGCTTAAAATACTATATTTTTGGGGTCTGACCAAAATTTGAAAATATTAATGAGTAAACATTACACTCTGAACTAAATTTGGGTTCCTAATAAAAATTACTTGAATTTCAGGAGTCACACATGCCCATGAATCCCTTTTCAATTAGAGAGGGCTACAGCTACTTGACATCTTGGAAAATACAGCTTCTTTTACCTAAGTGTAGGTATATAGGGTGCAATCTACATCTAGGTACATGTTTAAAGTTTTTTGTATGATTGATATTACTGTGTACATACCAGAGTAATCCACAAGCAGCCTTTTTAAAAAATCAAGTCCTGATTTTCAGCAATACAAAGACATATTGGCACACCCCCTTGGAAATCAAAATGAAACATAAAAAAAAAAATGAAAAAGCAAACCTGCCAAACCCCCAACATATACACAAAAATCCAAAAGAAAAAAAAAGAATTTCAGATCTGCTGTCCCAGTCCTGGCCTCACATTGTCATTAGCCTGGAGAAGAGGAGGCTCAGGGGAGACCTTATTGCTGTCTACAACTACCTGAAGGGAGGTTGTAGCCAGGTGGGGGTTGGTCTCTTCTCCTGGGTGGCCAACACCAGAACAAGAGGACACAGTCTCAAGCTGCACCAGGGGAGGTTTAGGCTGGATGTTAGGAAGACATTCTTTTTATAAAGAGTGATTGGCCATTGGAATGGGCTGCCCAGGGAGGTGGTGGAATCACCATTACTGGAGATGTTTAGGAAGAGACTTGATGGGGCACTTGGTGCCATGGTTTAGTTGATTAGATAGTGTTGGATGATAGAATAGAATAGAATAGAATAGAATAGAATAGAATAGACCAAACTAGGTTGGAAGAGACCTTCAAGATCATCATGTCCAACCTATCATCTAACACCACCCAATCAACTAAACCATGGCACCAAGCACCCTATCAAGTCTCCTCCTGAACACTCCAGTGATGGTGACTCCACTACCTCCTCGGGCAGCCCATTTCAATGGGCAATCACTCTCTCTGTGTAGCGCTTCTTCCTAACCTCCAGCCTAAACCTCCCCTGGTGCAGCCTGAGACTGTGTTCTCTTGTTCTGGTGCTGGTTGCCTAGGAGAAGAGACCAACCTCTGCCTGTCTACAACCTCCCTTCGGGTAGTTGTAGAGAGCAATAAGGTCACCCCTGAGTCTCTTCTTCTCCAGGCTAAGCAACCCCAGCTCCCTCAGTCTCTCCTCATAGGGCTTGTGTTCCAAGCCTCTCACCAACTATAGGTTGGACTCAATGATCTCAAAGGTATTTTCCAATCTGGTTAATTCTATTCTATTTCATTGCAGAATTGACACTGGAGGTGGCAGGATATGGAGGACTTGTCTGCTCTAACAAATTATACCTACATAAATACACATACATATGTATGCCTTTATATATCTACATACATACACACACACACCCCACTTTAAGACCAGGTATATTTTGCATAATGATACGCCCATCTAAGGGTCTTAGAACCATGGAAAAGCACTCAAAATTATTTAAGCCCCACCCAAAGATGTGTTAGCATCACTCAAAGCTAACAGCAAACTACTGCTGGGACCACAACTGCACTTAAAAAAAAAAAAAAAGCAGTGATCCCCTTTAATGACTATTTGATTGTGAAATCCTCTTCTCAGTTAAAAAAGCAAACACAACATGTTCTTTGAAGGCAGCTACATTATCCTTTAAGCAAAAAGGTTTTCAAGCTGTACTCACTACCATTTGTGAAGTACATTCCCTTCATAAGGATCTGGTGTTCACTGCTACAGAACCTTTCTCATAGAAGTTGTCCTTACCACACACTGGTAAGTTTTCCAAATAGGGTTTGCATGATGGGCTCAAGCTATAACAAGCATCTTTAAATACAGCTTTGACATACAGATTTTTATCCTAAGCATGATTAAAAACATGTTACCTATTAAAACTTTTCTTAAGTTGCTGCAGCTACTGAGACATTCTGAGCCCTTCCCATAACTCTTTTTTGAGGAGATAAGGTAAGTGAAATTTGTGTTAAAGCATCTATAATACTTAATTCACTAAACAAAAGATTTCCCAATTAGAGAAGAAAGGCATTTCAGGAAAAGTGACAACTGAGTATTTAGTTTAAAGACTTTTTTGATAAAAAGCTATTGGAACAGATAACAAAATTAGTTTTTGTTGTGATGGTGAGGTTAAGGTTTCTGCTGTTGCTAGGATATACTGCCCTATCACAGCCAGTCTTGATGGTGAAAATTGGTGCCTTAATTTCCCAGTGGTCCATGCTACTTCTGACTTAGGCCTCATTCTGGTTAATCATGCTGTCATTCTCAGTACAGACTGCCTTTTGACATCTTCATCTGCGAAAACCTGGCTGTGGTAAGCCAATTCGGTGTTTCACTGAACTTGAAGACTGAACTTGTGGTTGAGTTTCTTGTGAAAAGAAGAACTTCATTCAAGGATGAGGAACACAGTAATTGAAAAGTTGTTTTGCTTGGCAGAGGCAGACATGGGTCATGTCTAAGCAAAATGTAATTAGAACAATGATCGTATTTGGCTCCCAATACTGCAGTGTCAGGAGCCATTTACACCAGTTGCCAGAAGGGTCAGAAGATAGAGTCTTTCCCTGCCTGTGCTGGTTTAAATAACAAAGCAGAATAGAGCCACTTCTGATTTACACTTAAGAACTGAAGGGAGGGTGTGGAGTCTCCTTCTCTGAAGACTTTCAAGACCCACCTGGATGTGTTCCTATGTGACCGGCACCAGATTATACGGTCCTGCTCTGGCAAGGGGTCTGGACTCAAAGATCTCCGGAGGTCCCTTCCAACCCCTAACATCCTTTATCCTGTAATATATACCCAGAAGAGCGCAACCTGTGAAGGCACGGCTGCTGTCAAAATCTGCTTAAAAAGCCTTTCTGAGATTGAGTGACAGGTGTCCAACTTCAAGTTTTGCCTGAAGAACAGTATAAAAAACCCCATGAGATCCAAACAAGGTGACTTCTATCAGGCTGAAAAGCAAAACTAATCTGTATGTTGTAGAAGGTGAGAAATTAATCCAGTTAAAAATTAAAATAGAGACCATATTTTATACACAATTGTATCTAAGCTACATGCCTTTGGGTTTTTTTTCCCCCTCTAACATGTTATTGCTTACACTGCCATATGTCTAATGTGCTCACAAACTGCATTAGATGTCAATTTTCATCAGATATCATCAAATTTATACTAGCAGAGAACAGCAACAAAACACTCTGCTCTTTTAATATAGGTAGGAATGAACAGGAAGCATTTTAGTATTGTGAATAATTTATTGATGCTTTTGAAAAACAAATGTGCTCTCATTAAACACTGCCTCTGATAACTTCTGCCCTTACTACCAAGAGTTCTTCTGGTGCCAGTGATCTGTTATTTTTTTCCCCACAGTTATAAAAGCAGACCACTTACTACAGAAAGCCACAAAGAAACATACAGCCAGCCTTGCAGAATATTTCTCAACAATTACTATTATTAGAAAAGAGCACAAAGCTCATCTGGTGCTTTTATCACCTACCTTGATACACAACAGGTGTCTCAGCTGTGAAGGTGTCAATTGAACTAATGGGAAAAAATTGAAACACTTATTTCTACCAAAATTCGGAACTAGATTCTGCTATTGTTGCTTTCAGCAGTTAATAGTTGCATTAAGGGCATCTGAATCCAAAACAAATTTTCTTACACAGATTAAGTAATATTCAACATAACCTAGTATAAGAACTTGAAGTTTCTAGAGGACAGGATATCCCTAAATAAATCCAGCTAATGCAGTGGCTAAATGGAAGTACATACATAGTTTCAGGGCACTAGAACAATGAAGCAAGCACAGATTCAATTCAAAGTGCGGCTAACGAAGAAGCTGAACTTCAGGTTCTGCTTTGCAAATACACAGAACAGCACACATTTTAAACAGAGCATAGAGATCTGGGTTTCCAGTGAACATCATCACAATTACTCTGCTAATTCATATCATCAGCAAAGAAACCTATTCTCGTTATAGCAAGGACAAAAACATTATCCCACATATGAAATAATTCCACATACCTTACAATCAGCAGTGACACACGTGTACTAAAGTCCAAAACCAAGTGATAAACTGCATTTCTCCAGCACCTCTGACCACCTCACCTGCACTCTGCCCACTAATCTATCTTTGCCAGGACTACCTCTAACCTTCCAAACCTATCAGCTGCTTTCAGACAACCATCATTTTTTTCCCAGATAATAACCTGGTGAAATACTAATAATAAAAAAGAACTCCACAACAACACAGCCAACCCTTTTCTTCCTTCCTACAAAAGAGGAATTTGCCCCAAAAATGTATTGGTCAAGGCACTCTCCAAACACTAGGTTTAAAGTCCAATATCTGACAATGGTGAAGGTTAGACATTAGTACTTTATACAAAGAGGGAAGGAACTGCAAGTTCACACCCCCACACTCCCCCACCCCAGTTGTTCAATGTAGGCCTTTTCAGGTATAGAGTTCTGGTAGATCATAAGATTTCAAATATGTCAATTGCAGTGTTGTGAGACACAGAAAGGGTCTCAACTCAGACTTAAAAGTTTGAAAGTTAATTATTCAGTTTGTCTGCTCTGAAGGGGTTGTGAAACTGATTCACAGCACAGAGGAAGCTTGGTACAAAGGAGACACACACACACATGAGTGTGCACACATCACCATAAAAAAACTTCAAAACACATCTACTGCTATGCAGATATATCCATTACTAGTCTGAACTAGCTCCAGCTACAGATGAAGTCCACACAGTCTGTCACACCCCCTTTATTTTTTGTGGGGGTTGCATGGCATAAGCAAAAATACCAGGGGGCACTGTCAACACTCCCAGTAGCTGAGTGCATGTACAGGGAGCTACAACAGTCAAGGTCTGTGGTCTGCCCCAGCAGAAGGCAAGCACTTCTCATAGTGAATCTGGGCAGAGCAGTGTGGGCAGAGCAGTGTACAGAGAAAACATTCAACCAAAACACCAATGAAACCTTTACTTCCCTTCCACCTCTGTGTAATGCTCTGTGATAGGAATACAAGACACTGTAAAGCAACAAAATGCCTTTATATATTCCAGCACACTCTCACACTCCTAATGGAAGCTCTGCCCATCTCATTTCCCTGACCTGTGACTGGCAAGTTAGCATGATCTGGCAAATTGTGAGACCTCTGGAAGGAGTAGACCTTCCCATGCAGTGCTACCAGCAGGCTCCTTGTCCTCCTTCCTTATTGCCCTATCGATTGCCCTCTTTCATTTACAAAGAGCACAGCACTTGGGAAACAAGACAAATGGCCAGGAGTCTGCCCTGACCCTTCCCTTCCCTTGTCCTCATGTTCAGTGTGCTCGTTTCCCACTACAGGATTTTGAGTCAGTGCCGAGCGCACCTGCCAGTGAACAGCAACCACAGTGAACCTGTGCAGTAACCGAGGAGGGAAAGGGAAACGTGTGTGTACTGTCCCTGCTGATGCACCTCGCTTCACAAGCGCCTGACGGACTTGCACTTCCTCTTCACCATCTCTTAGAAAACCCGCCTTTTGTGCAGGTCTTGCACCTCGTCCTCTCTCATCATGGGATGGATATTGTTAAACAAAGCAAAATAATCTAGCCACTCTTGCAAGAGTTGGAGAGCTATCTAAATTATCTCCTTTGAATAATGGTAATACTGAACTGCTAACTGTAAAGCTAAGGGATCCTCAGTTGAGAGCCCTAAAGTTTCTTCCCTCTTTACAACAGGTTTTGTGAAAAGTGAGGAAAATGACTTATTCCTCCTTTTCCACAGTAATATTTCCAAATGGCTATGGTGACACTTCAAAATAATTAGATAATTAACCCACTTTCATTTTAACAACAGTAATCACAGCATACTGATAAGACAGTGAAAAGCAGATAGGATTCAAAAAGAATCTTTGAAGGTCGAAGATCAAGGATTGAGATTAATAGACTAACACTCAAGACTGGAAATACTTTTTCCATTAAAAAAAAAGTTTCACTGTGACTGAAGTATTTTATTTATTTTCTATGCAAGTTGTTCCTGGCTTTGAAATACAGTAAGTATCAACTAGAATAAAGCAATGTTATGTTATAGTAACTTATGGTGCATAAAGAGGCAAACCCCTCATTTTCCAGTGAATTTCAAGGGCTGCTTCCAGCTAACTACCTGTGTTTGTGACCAGAACTGCCAGGTACACACAATTAACTTGGGGTGCACATTCATGTTTTTAATTCTCAGATTCCTGCAGAACACCTGGGTGTTTTATAACTATTTGAAATCTTGATGATTTGCTAGCTCAGTGATTCTGACAAGCTTAGAGAAATCTTGCTTACTAGGTACCACCACAGATACTGTGCTCAGCTTGGTTTGTTTCAGTGATCATAGATTACAAGATTGCACTATAGTACTGGCTTTGCATGGATGCAGCTTATAGCATCTTTGCTCCCAGAAGTTTCCAGAATGCCTTGGATGAGTTCTTTCCTGGTGTCCCCCCTACCCTGCCCCCAGATGCACTGCCAGGGGCAACACCCCATTGCCATTGTACTTCTGGACTTATGGCTGCACACTTTCCATTCTCCAGATAGACCAAAGTCCTTTGTGGTATATAGAAAATGAACAGAACATGAGAAAAATCATTGAAAGCAAACATGAGATCCAGCCCTTCAACTGAGTGGTTTGCATCTAAGCATCAGCCTGTTCACTACTGGTGACAATCCCTTCTGGCAACTCAGACCACTGGGATAGCAGCAGAAAGATGAAGAAACTAACACTATTCAAAGACTGAAACATAAAAATCCTCAACAAAACCTTAAGTGCTAAAATCAAGGTTTATTTCTTGACAGTATTTTAGATCACACATAGCTAGCATGTTTGAACTAAACTATTTCCAGTGAAGCTAAGGGTGGGACAAATACCTACTGAGACAGTTCTCTAGAGACATCCGGTTTTGCATAAAGTTAATTAAGAACTAATGTAAAGCTCCAAAGAATGTGAGGTTGTTGGTTGACACGGTCTCCTCCAAAAGACCCATGAAACTGGATTCTACAATCCTTACTCTCTAGTTTTAGTGAGAGTTACAGTTCTATAAGACACAGCACCCAGACCTTATTTTATATATCTGGTAAGGGTTAGTGGTTAACAGAGCTGGGGATTCACACCTTGGGATCAAAGGCACATAGGTATTTGAAACCTGATGCTTACACTGCTAAAATACCTGCTCTGGTACGTGCTCCGTATATTTTCCCCACTTTCCTCTCGTAAGTTACATTCTGTAATAAACCCTTCATATTCTCAAGTTTTCCAAGTTCATAAATTTACCAGAAAACTCTGCTTTGAAAGGGGAAAAAAATGCAAAGAAACCAAACAAGCCGACAATAAATATGGTGAACTTTGGAAGACGTGGATTGACTTTAACAGCCTTTTCTGGACCTCCATATGACAGTAGCATTAGACTTAGTCATATGGACACAGAGGTGCTTAGGTTCCAAAAATAATTTGTAAGTTCTTTTTGACAGACTTTAACCAAACAGAAGGAAAGGATACAAAAAAAATGCTAAAAAACTTAAGAAATTCAGGGACAAATAAACATTTTATTTGTTAATTGTTTAAACAGGAATTGCTTCTAATTACCTACATTTTAATGGTTTTCTAAAGGAAACAGAACAATTCTTAGCTAACACTTTGCTTTGTTAGAAGAGGGTCATAAATGCACCGTGTTGTTATCTGTGCCTTCTTTCATATGTTGTGATTGTGTGTTCAGTAAATAGCATGCAGACTAAAAAGACCTTGTTGTGAAATCAAGCAACATTAACTCATTAAGTCAATAATTCATGGATTCTTTTATCTAAAGTGGCAACATCACACCATCAATTCACAAAACAGCCACTTCTCCGAAGTGTATGTGATGATAATAATGGATTTTCTAACAATACACTCTCAGAGCAAGGTCACTGCGCACAGATGCGGTGGACGCCATGATCTGACCTGGGTCAGCAAAACAAGCTTTATTATTGAACCTAATTATGAACTATCAAGATAATGGCCTAGACTAAACTGTTTCCTAGGGGATTATTTAGAATCTAGTCAGCCATTTTAGGTTCAAATCTACTCTACAGCACTGCCTTCAGAAGTAGCTCAGTTGCTGCTACTGTATATGCTGGGTCCAGAACACGTGCACACATACTACACATTCATCTTTAGATATCCCCATAGTTGCCAAAGACAATTCATGTGTGCATAGCACATGTCCAGATGAAACCGAACTACATTTTTGATGAGGACAGTCTAGTCAAGTGAAGGCACCAGGTAAAAGGTTCATAACTCTGCGTGGACATCCTCTAAGGGGTAAAAAGTAAAACTTTGGAGTTGGCTTTCTCAAGGTCAAGAGATAATAATATTTTAATACGATAATCTTTTAACACAGCCTGATTGCAATACAATGCTAATTGTATGAAGCAAAAACTGCTTCACACCCAAGGTGTGAATCCCCAGCTCTGTTAAACACTAACCTTTATCAGATATATAAAATAAGGTCTGTGTGCTGTGTCTTATGGAAATGTAACTCATTAAAAGTGGAGAGACTAAGGATTGTGGAATTCAGTTTGATGGGTCTTTTGGAGGAGACCATGTCAACCAATTAACTTGCTGCTCAAACTAATCACAGTAAAACTCACGATGCTTATAATGTATTTCAAGTTTATTCCTTGAGAGGCCTCATGCTGGCAAATTATTTCATGCTTCTTACATTTTCCTGATTAGTTAAGCTTAATGCATAGGATCAAAGCTACCTAGTATCATTTTTGCTCAGCTGAGGGCATTTTTACTTTTGTCCTTCTCTCAGAAAAATAGGGCATTTCACTTAAGTTCACATCTCCAGCAAGAAAAGTTATTAAAATGTTTCTTCCCCTTGTGGATCTCACACTGTAATTCTCCCAGGCATAAAGAACTGACTCATTATTATTTTATATTTCAGCTCATGTAATTATACCCAAGTTTCTGAAAGGAACAGTTCCTTGAGATCAGAGTTCTGGTTGTGTTAGAAGTAAAGCCAGTCTCTGAGTATTCTTGGCAGGGGAAGATTGATTCCCTGTATGATTCTCTCAATTATTTAAAATGATCTTGGTTTTATTTAAGGTTTTGATTCATATGATAATTAGAGACCTATTTTAGAGATGCTTGTTTTTCTAAGATCAGAGTTCTGCTGCAGCAATAAACTTCTCACCCTTAATCCAGCTTCTAGTCCCAGTGAACCAGTCAACCTGTATGAATTAACATGATGTGACTGACCCTCTACCTTGCCTGTGGGTTTGTAATGAGATCCAACCCATGAGAAAACACATAGGGAGAAGGGAGGGGGCGGCTCAGCCTGAAACCTTTCCTTTAACTGGTTGGCCTGTGAACCCATATGAACTGGATCTCCCACAGAAGTCATGATTTGAAAGTAATCCTTTCAAATCACACTTGGAAAGGTTCACACAGCTCTAGTGCTAATACACTGGGGCAATTTGCAGAAAATTTTATATTCCTACACTCCATACTGACAAAGACTGAAGGTTCACAAGCTCTAGGCCAAAAGGAGCCATAAGGGAAAAGCAGCTTTTCACAAAAACCAAGATAAAAGAATGACTTAGTCATGCATTGATGGAAGAAGTCTTTAAGAATAAATGTAAGAGGGAAGAAGGGGAGAAAAAGCCTTCTTCTGCAGGGGCACTGCTGAAAAAGTTTTCTTTAAGAAATAGCCCTTTTTCCATTTCATGTGCCCAATCAGCTAGGCTGTGTTTATTTTGAATGACCTAGACTTCTATAGCAGGGCTTCTGTTGTTGTTGGGGTTTTTTTTTGTGGGGGTGGTGGGTTTTTTTAGTTTGTTTGGTTGGGTTTTTTGTGGTGTGGTTTGGGGGGGCGGTTTTTGGTGTATAATCATTTAATAAGGTTTGGAGCAAATTGAGAGTACTGTTAGCAGTATCTGCTTAGGAAAGCACTTTCAATCATGGGAGTCAGAGAATACTTTAAAATATCTTTGAAAAATTATGTTAAGAGAAAGAATACATAAATGATTACATACATCAAGGAGAAAAACCCAAAAAATCAGAAGCTTTCCATTAGAACTAGACATGTTGGTAGCAACATAATCATATAAAGCAGTTAGACATCAGAACCAGGTATTGTGTGTAGCGAAGGCATTCATTCTAGCTTCTAAAGGACCCCAAAGCATTAATTTAGAAGGAATTCAGAAATGAAAAAAAAAACAAACTTAGAGAATCACTTGGCTTTACAACTGCTTTATCTTTGGAAAGCAAGAGCAGTTTAGCTGTTGTGGAGAGCAACAGTGATGGGTTCAACTATGACTGAGAAAAGCAGTTTCTGATGCATTTCTTTTTCAGCAGTATTTCATTTAAATACTCACTTTTTACAATAGCTTTCTAGATCAAGTATGAAGAAGGATCTTTCATAAAGTTTCTAATTAAAACTATTTTATTTGGCTTCTTGCACTACACACTCACTCAATTTAAAATTTGTTTTCTAAAGAAAAAAACATTCCCAGAGTGGCAGGATTCTGGAATGGATTGTCCAGAGAGGTTGTGGATGACCCCTCCCTGGAGATGTTTAAGGCCAGGTTGGATGGGGACTTGAGTAACCTGATCTAGTTGAGGAGTCCCTGCCTATGGCAGGGAGGTTGGATTAGATGCTCTCTATGGTCTCTTCCACCCTCAGCCATTCTATGAAAAACAAAAATAAGTTTAAAAATTTAAGAAATGAACAGAGAACTGACCAAAACATTTAATATTCTAGGCCCCTAGAACTCCAAGGAAAATATTTGAAGCAACAGCAAAAATTTTCAACAACTGAAAACCCAAAAGGGTGAAGAAACTTAGTGAGAAGGAAAAAAACAGACACTGAAGTACAGCTTCCCAGGGCTATGGTACAATAAAGAAAACACTGATAAAACATCATCTTCTGAAAAAGTTTGAGAGAACAAATGCAAGGACTAATTCTTCCTCACCTGGAAATAAATGAAGCTATGCCATTTTGCAATGGAACAGATCTGGGTCTTCAGTTAGAAACAACCCTCAGCTAGAAAAAAAAGCATTGCTCTGTTTCAACAGCTCAATAAACAGTCATATTATGCTATAGTCCTGCTTCTTTCTTTGCAATGGCAGTTCAGATATCTTTCAGTGAGATTTTGATCAGCAGAAATTTCAGACTGAACCTAGGCTTCCAGCCTGAGAGATTGTTTTTGTACATGCTGTGCATTTTATGATTCTCATGGATCTCAGGAAGCAACCAGATGATGTTCATGTAGAGATCTAAATGTGCATTTAGAGATCCAGTGGTAAGCAAAAGCAATTTGAAAATGAAGTTTCTCTGCAATTCAACCTGCTGGAGCAAGGCTGCTAACAGCGGTCTTGCTTCTCTCCCTTTGGCCCCACCTTGCTGTGGCAGCACAAGCTACTGCGTGGGTACCCAGCAAACAACTGGAAATGAAGACAGCAGAAAACCAGGGAATGGCACAGGGGGAAGCCAACTTAATGAAGTTTTGTGACAAAAATGGCTTTGCTTCTATAGGAAATAGAATATCCAGGTTCTGCATCCTTGCTTCTGCAAGCCATCTCAATATGTCAATTATATTTTTAGGACAAGATGACGACACTCATTTCTTTCACACAGTGTCCTACTTTCAGTGAGCTGTACACTGCTTCTCTGCCACAAGCTGCAGGAAACACAGCTCTGATCAAACCATCACAGAAATTAACATGAATTTTCTCAGTCATTTAATTAGAGTTCAGAACACGTTTGTGGATCAACATGAAAACACTTGCTGTGGAAAGAACTTAAGTTGCTTCACTGCTAGTTAACATTTTGGGAATCTTTCTGCAGAAAGCTTCTAAAATTGAGACAACTCCAAAAAGTCTTGATTACAGTAAATTACTAATATAAAATTTACAGTAGGAAATGCTGAGCAATATTGTGTAATATGCAAGCATTTTAGTCAATCTCTTTGTGCAGGTGCACACTGATGGTTTTACACACACTCTTTGGCAAGTAGAATTAGCCTTTTCCATAACCTCATGATACATATGTGCTGATTCAGGCCAACGCATTGCTTCATACATAAGTGCAAGCAACAAAATCAATTGTCTGGAGCGCTATCTGATGTAGTCAGCCAGTGGAAGGCACTTTACATTTTGTTTATGCCTATTCCTGTTACTATTTTGAAACAAAGCATCTCAAAACGGTGTTATCTTTTTGCTACAGTTCTACTACATTTCTAGATTCCAGATAAGGAAGGAAATGCAGAACAGATATGATTACAATTTTTTTAAGTGGTAAAATACTTTAAAACATTGAAAACTAAGTGTTATTTAATTGAATTTTAAGGAACATAAAATCTCTCCCCTAGCTTATCTTGATTTCAATATTAAAAAAAAGAGGTAACGTGGAAAGGCATCAGACCAATCCTTCAGTAACAGTAAAGAGAAACTTCTTGACAGACTGGATTATACTTCTAACATTGTGTTCCTTCCCCTTTCCTATAGTTCACAGTTGTTCCTCAGATCCTGTCTGAAATCAGCTCCTTTTATCTGATTGTGACTGTAGATAGGTATCAGAGTAGTAGAGTTACTAACTACAATAAGAGGATACACAGCTTTTGTGCTAATAAGCACTTCTTTTTAAATGCTAAGAGCAATTAGTCCTTTTGTGTCAACTATTGATTATGCAGACTGATAGACAAAAAACCCCACACAGCATCATTCTTCTTTCTCCTGGATTTCTAAAGAGCAAAACTGACTTAAAGCAATTGTAAAGCCGAGTGATTCTCCGTCTTCGGAAATCAAGAGCAGTTGAGCTGTTTTGGAGAGCAACAGTGAAGGGTTCGACTATGACTGAGAAAAGCAGTTTCTGATGCATTTCTTTTTCAGCAGTATTTCATTAAAATACTCACTTTTTAAACATTAGCTTTCTAGACCAAGTATGAAGAAGGTTCTTTCATAAGATTTCTAATTAAAACTATTTTGGCTTCTTGCACAGTTAATCTACATTCATCCAATTTATTCTTTGGAAAGCAAATTTTAAACATTCATAATTCAAAGTCTGTGAATTTAGAATCATCATCTGCCTTAATCGTTTACTTCTGGCATGACAATAACTTTAACTGCCGTAACCTGTGACCATATATTTATAGAGGACATTGTGACAAACTGCTTGGTTTATTTATAAAGCATGTATCTTCAATAAAATGTCTTTAGAGCATCTTGCATAAAAACTTTAAATAATAAATAACTGGTATATTACAACAACACAAAGGCATGTTCTTTCTAAAATGCAAAATTGCTCCTGCATGTTTATAAAAGCATTCAAAGCAGCATTTAAATCTTATGACACCCAGTGTACATGGACACTGCTAAATCATCACCTAGGTCTTAATACAATTAAGCTAGATATACGGACATAGTGAAGAAGTAATTACCTGGCAATGAGTCATCTAATTTTCACTGGTAGCCACAACACAGTCAAGAATTACAGGTAGTGTTACAAGCTCATTATTTTACTAGCTTCAAGTGTTTAAGAGTCCTGTGATTATTCCTTTAGGCATATTTTCATCAATATATAAGAATTCTTGAAATCCCAAAGCAAGAAAAAGGTGGAATTCAGTATCCCTAAATTTTCAGGATTTCCTTCCAAGCCAAAGATTTAACAGTCATACATTGACAAAACAGCATTACCTTTTATAATTTCATGTCAATACCTACAAGGCATTTAGTTTTGTTTGCAACTGCAGCTGCTCTTTCCTAGCTTTCATATCGCTGCACTGCTGCTTCACACAAGTGACTGTGAAGATATTTCATGAACTACTCATTGATCTCTATGAATTTATTAAAAACACCCTGGACCTTATTATAACAGCATCCTTGAAAGACAAGCATTTTGAATGTCACAAGGAGATGTTGCTGTAATAAAGCAGAATGTAATAGACCTTCACGCACAGTATTTGAGAGCCGGAAAATTTTCAAAGAGAATAACCTAAGTAAGTGCCTTATAAGGTAGGTGCATCCTATACATATTGCAGTTTGAAGATTTCTTGATACAGCACATTAAATCCACAGAAGGATTCTATTTTCAGACATGCAGCTGAACATGCTAGCCTGTATCATAATCATGCTTTGGAAAAAGTGGACATTTGCCAAATAAATAAATTAATGCACTTCTATCACTATTTGCCATCCACAAAGATGAATAAAGAGTACAATGTACACCAGTAATGATGGGAGCATTAAGTTCAAACGAATACATCAAAAAGTTTGTAAAAATTAATCATAATGGTAATTGTTTGATACTTCTGCTGCTAGACTTGTTTAGCACTTGTGTTCTAAACAGAGTCTCGGGTGCCTAAAATCCTAAAGTGCTCTATTCTGACATCTGGGCCCAAATCACAAATATTCACACAATGCAATTGAAGGTAGAAGAGCTAAACATCTATTCTGCTAATACAGAAATATCTTCAAGGTTATGGATATTTGACACATGCAAAAACACTGCAGTGTACTTTGGTAAGTGCCTATTAGCACATTCACTTATGAAGTCTGAATGTTTAGTACTGGGTTATTTATATCTGCCCCTAGAACCCAGCTAATGTATTTAGATGATTCTGTTTTGTCTGATGAATGCTTTGTTTTGCTAGGATTTCTTAGTTTTGAAAACGCTCTTCCTGTTGTTTTGCTTCCTATGAGTACAGTTGATCCCATTACCAAAATCTCTACTCAACCATTAGGTTACTTTTTGCAAGAGCATGCATTGCTTTTGAAAGCTGTTGAACTTCCAGATTTATGACACTGAAAATGTAAGCCATTGATCCACCACACAAATACATTACAAACACTTGCAGTATACAGTAGCTACTTTACTGAAGAGCTAATTCACAGTATCACAGTATTACCAAGGTTGGAAGAGACCTCGAAGATCATCGAGTCCAACCTGTAACCACAGACCTCACGACTAGACCATGGCACCAAGTGCCACATCCAGTCCCCTCTTGAACATCTCCAGGGATGGCGACTCCACCACCTCCCCGGGCAGCCCATTCCAATGGCGAATCGCCCTCTCGGTGAAGAACTTTGTCCTCACCTCCAGCCTAAACTTCCCTGTTGCAGCTTAAGACTGTGGTCTCAACTTGCTTCAGCCCTGACCTGGGGCCCATCTCTAGAAGGGAGAAAAGTTAAGTCTTCTTGAGTCACCAAACTTCTCTATCAGAAACAGAAAACTGTATTGCTGTGATGACATTGAGATTACTGAAAGCATAACTTCTGTCCATGCCACTCCTTGGTTTCAAGTCCATGATCTACGGAAGAGAAGTTCTGCCCCTCTTCAGAGCTTCACTATCAGCTTTACTACTTTTGTAAAACAACTAGCGGCCCAAGCATCATTTAAACCACTAAAATGCCATGCAAGTCTATTGCTCAAGATTTCAGAATTTCAGAATAAGAGATGTAAAATGTATTACAGCCAAGAAATTAAGCTCAAAATACAAAATAACAGCAGAAACTTTACTTCTAAGGTATTCAGCTTCTCCAAAGAACTAGGCAACTGAGAAAGAGGCATGTACCTCCATCTTTCTGTTCTGGCAAACCAAGTTAGGAAGGGCTTGGACAAAGAATGAGATACAGACAGGATGCATATTTCTGATATTTGAGAAGAGAAATCAAACCAGAAACTCAGCTTCACAGACTTTTCAAAACAGATGCAATATACCAGTGTGTTCAGGAAAACAAAAAGTACAAGTGGGCAGCTGCTATGAGCAGATTTACAAGTCACGTGGAAATAAGACTATTCATATATCAAATTCTGCAAGAGAAATATTATGGGGTATGTGTTTCAAAGGACAGCAGTTCTTCAAGAAGAGGAAAATATCAGGCGTCAGAGAATGAGTCGTGTTTTTTAACCAGAAAATTCCCAACTGCCTATCAAACGTTTGCAATTGAAAGTAACAAAAATATACTTGCACTACATTCTTGTCTTATCTTCATGTCCTAAATGCTGGAAGGGGGTCAGAAAGAAGCAAAATATAACATATAAATGAGATTTGCTACTTGAAAGGATGCAGATTCAGAAAGAAACATGCATCTGTTTAAGATTGGACATGAATACACTAACAATTTCCTGTAAACTCAGAAATTACAATGAATAATAACTCTTGTGGGAAACATAAGTATATAGGCCGGATTAGATCATTCTTAGGAGATATTTTTCTTCTTCTTCTTGTGAATGTTTTTAAATACTTGGAATTTTTTTTTTGGGGGGGGGGGTATAGTTTGGTTGGGGATTTTTTGTTTGTTTTTGTTTGGTTTGTACTAAATGAAGAAAAAAGTGTTCTCTAAGTTTATGCAATTGGTTTACTAAAGAAAAATGGCAGCTTCTGTATAATGGAATTTAGGATAAATTAGAAACTTTGAGAAATGCTTTTCTCTTCTTCAAATCATTTTAATTGAGGTTTGCCACTAATACATCGACAATATTAATGTCTAAAATATTTTCCTGGAATGAAAGAAAAATTTTTGTTTAGTGATAATGTATCACATGACAACAAGATTGGATTGCACTACCATTCCTGCTCACTGCAGTTGTAGTGACTTCTGGAGAAAGCATTCAACATTCATCAGCTTTCTAGAGGCCCTAGTTCTGATATCAGGCATGCTTTCAGTCCTTTTGCAGTGAGAAAGAAGATGAAGGGGTGTGAAAGCGCTCACCAGGTGATGTTAGGGTCCCTTCCCTGTCCTGCCAAAACATGCAGAGGCGCTTGCACACTCCAAGGTTATAAGCACAGAAAACTTTTCAAACACTCACAATTTGAAAAAGCATCTTTCTACTCAAGGGCAGAAGCGCTTGTCTAGCAAACCAGAGCTAAGCTCAATCTTCAGAACAACTTTTTTCCCTTAAGAATTAATTAACTTAGAACATTGTTCCTGCAGCCAAAACTTGATACACTGATGCAGAAAGATTAATACAGCTAAGCATCACAGAGATGAAGAATTTCCTTCTAATTAAAACTTTCTGGCAAGATAAGTGAATTGCCCTCATATTAAAGATTAATGGTTTTGATAGGTTTGAAGGCTCAATATCCCCTGTAAATCATAACAGAAAGATGCTTAAAGAATTGATTCAAGCTTATTGCAAAAATAAATATCACAGCATCTGCAGCAATGATAAAAAGCTGAGTACTAATCATTGCTAAGTTAAATTCTCTTCTTTAATATGCACTGTATTAGTCAAGTCACAAAAGCATTGCTTCCTCAAGGCTGCATTTTGCAGCTTCCCCTTAGGTATTAAATGAACACTCACTGGCCCAGGTGGCATTTTGGAAATGCTGTGTTTACACAAATAAGTTTCTTCCTTTCCCTTCAGCAGGTCTGCAGCTGGGCATTAACCTGTGCACCTGTCCTTACCCTTTGCAGCTCTGAAAGGGTATATGCTAACTAGAGAAAAAAAGTCAACTTCCAGCAGGCAGTGACACAGAACATCTCTAAGGATTTATCTGTGCTCTCATTCCAGATTTTACTCCTTGCCTTTACTTATTTTGCATTTATGAAATTTTCTGCCACTTCATCAATAAAAGCAAGCCCTGAGCTCACATAAAGGCCACTTCATTTGAATGTGAGCAATATCATCTATTTCAACATGAATTCAGTCATTGTTAGTTTTACATCAGAAGCCCATGTTAGAAGAGCTGGAGTTTGTGGTTGAATTTCTGACAATAACAACCTTGAAACCTAAGGGACTGTTGGCTAGAAGAATATTACATGCTTCACAGAGATTCGTTTTATTCTTCAAGAGTCATTCATTTATGAGTGCCATTGCCTAACAGCTTTTAGAAACTGGCATTTAATTTTAATGGGAAGAGTTTTCTTATTCCTTCCTATCATTGATATTTATTTATTAAGTCTGTTCATGGAAAACTTAGAGGAGCAATGCCAGAAATATAAAAGCAGTCCATATTTTATTATATAGACACTATCAGCAGACATTTCCCTTTTGACCAACCTGCTTTCTCTTTATTCAGGATCATTTTAATATCCATTTCCTATTCCAGTGTGCTACATACTTGTAATTTTGTGTATTAGTAGGCACTAGAGGTAAAATAGAGTAAAATTTCATTATTCTAAAGAATAGTAGGGAAGGTATTGCAAAGTTCATTTTCTCCTGCAGGATTTGAAGAAGTGACACTAGCTTATGTGCATCAAGACAAATTCTGATCACACAGCTCATAAGGAAACTGAAGTTGATTGCACGTAGAACTAACCTATCATTTTTACTCACAGAAAACTTCCCTAGTTTTTGTTACTCTTTCTCCAGTTAATTCAACACACAATATCCAATTTATTTGTCTCAATAACTAGTTGTTTTATTTTAAAGCTAAATCAGTTACACGACAGAAAGCATTCTTAAAGTCAATCTTCTGGTCTCGTGTTAAGAGACCCAAGGGCCTGAGATGAAGGAAACCAATGAAAAATCTTCAGATTTGAACCCAGTATCAGGCATTGATAATTATTTGTACTGTTATTTGAGCACTTCATGTTCACAACCATTTCCACATCAGCTCCTAAAAGCTTGAATTTGAAGACTGTCTGTATTTAATTGCAGGAAGACTAATAACCTATAGCTTGATTCAATAGATGCAACATTTGTCCTGTTCACTAGAAAGCGTCTTTCCTCAGTGTCTGAAGGAGCAACTGTCAATGCACTAATGTAATGGCTGCTTTGGAATAAATCTGCAGGTACAGTTATGTACACTCTGGAGCAGCAAAACCCCCCAAAACATTAAAAAGTCAAAGGGGGTTACCACTAAACACAGAGTTCAGGGAACAACACAAGTGTGTCTGCCATTGTGAAACTGGTGTAAATTGGTCCAGTTCCCTAAAAGCTGTGGTAGAAGGCTGCCTCTGCAAAAAGCTCAAGGTCTTACATATGTAGGCACAACAAGTTTCACCAGAAAAGAGAGACTCCAAGTAGCATAGGGCAAATATTTTCTTATGTTTTCTCTTACATACGTATGTGACTGAACACATCCCACTGACAACATGCAGCAACAAACCACCCAACACGCCAAAGAAATGTGGGCTTGTGGTTTGGTTGTGGTTTATTTCTTTTTAAGATTTCAATACTTCCTTTCACAGATGCTTCAAAAAGTACTGGAGCAACAGGCTACCTAGCCTAACTTAAAATCAGTTTAGAAGAGCAGGAAGAATCCAGGGCACCGTTTTCACTTGTGAAGTTCAGAGACACTAGCCTTTTTCCTTTCACAACAGGACTACCACAGTCCTTGGGGATTGTCATGGGTTTGGGTGAACCTGCTGATGAGTATTCAATACCATGCTGACATCATGCCAATTTTAAAATGAAAGTGCTGGCTGAAGCAAAGTACCCTAGAGTTTGTAGTTCAGATTGGTTTTGTGTGACTTTCCACCCCTGTGTGTGGGGGAAAAGTTCACAGTATTACCAAGGTTGGAAGAGACCTCGAAGATCATCGAGTCCAACCTGTAACCACAAACCTCACGACTAGACCATGGCACCAAGTGCCACATCCAGTCCCCTCTTGAACGCCTCCAGGGACAGCGACTCAACCACCTCCCTGGGCAGCCCATTCCAATGACGAATCACTCTCTCGGTGAAGAACTTTCTCCTCACCTCAAGCCTAAAGTTGCTTGTTAGAGGAGACTTGAATCAGCATAGGGATCCAGAGTCTACTTTCATTGAAGTTACTGAAAAAGACTATTTTCTCACTTAAAATTATGGCAAACACTATCCCAAGAGTCTGCCTTGAAGAACATTTTTTATTCTATTAAGAATGTAATTGTTCTATTGGATTAAAACTGATTTTTTCCCCCTGTTTCAGGTGTGATCAAACCACTGTTACAGAGCACACTTGAAAGTGCACTAGAAGTCAATGGAGTAACTGCTAGTGACTTCATTGGGCTTTGAAATCAAATTTCTTCACACTGATTCCAAATGGAGCTGAAAAAACTTGTGTATACTTATATCAAGTTGGAAGTAAGGACGAAGTACTACATTTCCCCTTATTATGATAAATAAGGTCAACAAAATGAACTCTGAATCATTTTTACAGTGAATAACTCCAACAGGATAGTATCAGCAGACATGTATATATTTATATACAGAGGTCAACAATAAACAGATGCCTGAAATCCTATACCCCAAAGCAATACATGCAAAGAAGAAATGGAGATGAACTTTACTTTTCTCTACCACACTGACTTTCCATGAATGGAAAGCTTTTTGAAGAGAAACAGTTCTGCTAGCAACTAGGCACATTTCTCACAGACCTCAAAAAAGGTAGAAAAGCAGAGTTAATGTTAATGAAGGCATCTCCAATGCCTTTATAATTCACAATTATGACAGTAAACAAAAATATCTTTTCAGCAAACAGTTTTCTACTGACTGTAGGAACATCATCTCTCAGACTCAAATAGCCAGTACTCCCAGAACTATCATGAGTGGTAAAGATTCAAGTCAAGCTTTTTAAAAAATATAGGTTAGCCAGTCTTGAAGAATAAACTTCAGAAACTATAGTTTTTTGTGACAGAAGAACTATGAACAGGCTGGATGAGGCTCTGGCCAGCCTGATCTAGTGTAGGGTGTCCCTGCCCATGGCAGGGGAGTTGGAACTGGATGATCCTTGTGGTCCCTTCCAACCCTGACTGATACTACGATACTATGATGATTGTTTCAGTCTTATTTCTTTCCAGGAAGACACAATTAATCTACAGTCAAAATTAAAGTAGCAAGGAAAAGCAGTCAGTAAGCCAAGGCAAACAGTAATCCTTACAATAAGTGAACTTTCAGAGAGTGTTGAGAGCCTTTAATGTCTCCAGCTGGAAAAAAAGCCTAGAGACAAGTGGCTTTAACCCTATGGGGAAGCTAGAGACCTCTGAGAAAGCAACCAGCTTTACAAACTGACAGCAGAGCTCTGGGGAAGCATCACCCTCCTCAGATAAGAAACTAGACCTGAGATAATCAGCAAGGCAGAAACTTCTGGTGGCAGCTAAAAAAAAAAAAGTCATCAAGTGTGTACACACAAGCATAGAGAAAATTAATCTGTAAAAGGACTCAAAAAAAACCCAGTATTAGTCAAAATACTTGCAATAGGATCTTAGATATTTAAAACCCTCCCAAACTTTCCCTGAAGTTCTCTTTCCTCTGTTCATCAGCCTCCCTGTATCTGCTCCATGAATCTTTCTAGTTGGGTGCAGTTGGGTTGTTAAAAAAAAAATTAGATACACAAGAAAACAGTACCTTCTTTGCTTTCACATTGCAAAGAACAGTTTAAGCATGTCTCAGTGCAAATTAATCACTTTTTCTGACAAAGCACTAACAAGCTTTTTAGTATTATTCACACCTGCTATCCAAGGTGACTAATTGTAGAATTGGGCCCTCTGCCAGCTCAGAAATTCTGTCACTTTCACTTTTACAGAGTGTTCCTTTACTTTGCAAGTTGACCTGTAATGAGATTCTGATGGGGACAGATAGAAGCTTTTCAGCAAGCATAACTCAATGATGAAAAATTATGAGCATGAAATTACATTTCTTTCATATCATTCTCCTGCTCTTTATACTGCATCCCTGAGGGTTCTTTTTTTAAGTTACAGATAAGGATTACATCACAATAAGATGACAAAATTGACAATCTGAGTAATACGACTTGTGGCCCTCAATAACACAGGAAGCCTCCCCTCCAAGATTTCCCCAAAAATGTATTTGCTGAAGGGATGTTGTGTTCCATTGGCTGGAGCATCGCACAACTGCTTTAACACCATCCAGTGCACAAGGAGCAGAAGTGGGAACATTTTCCAGGAAAAGGACATGTTGGCTGCTGCCCACTCTGTTTCTGCTCAAGGTCTAGAGGATCTTAATGTATGCTAGCACTTGACACAGATGAGATGAGCAACGTCAGATCACCTCAGCACGTGGTTCATGTTAGCAAGGAGTCGTCTGAATAAGCAGCCTGACATGACCATTTCACTTGCTTTCCTAAAGGCAGAAATGACTCAAAGGCCAGCTACTTATTTATTGTCAAGGTGGTTTAAATCTTGAGGAGAAGATTAATTTTCAGTCCTACCACAATGTTAAGTAATGCAGAGAAGAAATGTGATTACCAGCAAGAGGCCAAATTCATTTTCTTCCAACCATTACCAAGCTACAGAAGAAGCTGGCTTCGAAATGAACTGAGGTGAAAATGCTTGGCAGGTAATTTATTTCCAGTTCTCTTCCAAGACTTAAAATAATTATACATACAAATCAGAAAATTTTATTTATATAGATCTGAAAACCTCAAATTCTATTCTTTTTCTCCTCATCTGAAAAGAAAAGAGATGCACCATAGACCATAATACACAGGAGGAAATGACCCATCAGTTCCTTAGAAAGTCTCTGTCACAATTAGTGGCTTTTGCAGCTTTGTTGAAGTAGTGGTCTGGGTATTCTTTTTATGCTAAAAAACACAATAGAAACAAGTGCAAGAAATAAACACAGCAAGTAAAAGGAAACAAGCAAGGTTTTATGGAAACAAGTTTACTTGGGTAGAGTTTTCTGGAAATGTGAATACAGGAACAGATCAGTAAAGGTGTGAGCATTTCCATTAATAGTTGTGCAAAAAGCAACTACAAGTGCCTCATGGTCAGCTGGGTCAGTACTAGCTTTTTGCTTCAGAGTATGAGAACAGTGTGGCCTTTAGCAGGATGGGAAAAAACATATGGAAACTTTGAGGACAAGCTCCATTTTTTTCCCCCTTTTAAATCATAGATAGATCATTTTGGGTCCCTTGTTTACTTCAAGGTAGTTCCCATATTCCATTCTTTGTCCAAAAGGAACATCTCTGGCCTGGCTGCCTCTACATCTGTTCATCCTCAGCTCTGCCAAAAGTTAGTTTTGTGCTGCAAGCAATTGACCACAGAGAAATAAGTTATCAAATAATTGATTTTTCAGAGCTTGTGTGGCCTCAAACAGGTTTAGAGAGTGCTGAAGCAAGACAGTTTAAGGCTGTCCCTAATTCTACAGCTCAAGTCAAGATGAGAGGCAGCTTTATGGGCATTTACAAACGTACAGCTGTGCAAGCAGCCAAATGTGTGGAGACTCATAGTTGAGGCATTGAAGAACATACTCAGCACCATCATTCTTCACTTGGACACAGTTTGCCACAGTTGGACACAGTTTGAGGCACAGCTTTTGCTGTCTGGGCATTTCTAGTTCCTTTCAAAACTAAAAAGGCAACAGGATTCCTATGAAACCTCATTCAAGGGAAAAAAGAGTACTTTAAAAAACAACACTAAATACAGAACACATTACCATTCTGCCTCCAAGAGCAATGAGTTCTGGGATGAATTTTCATTTTCTCCATGAAAACAAGACAGACAGTTCTAATAATTTCTCAAAGGAAAAATTTGATAAATTTCCTGACAAAGCAACTCTATTGGAATTAAACAGTTGATTTAGTGAAGTCAAAGTGTTCAGTTTAAAGCTCTGTGGCTTAGTTTAAGAAAAAAAAAAGTCATCTTACCACACAACACTAAGTGTTATTACACTTGCTAGCAACACCACAGTACTGGCACCAATGACCTAAAGGTATATTGGCTTTTAAGTTTGCCTTTTCTAGTCTGCACAGCAGAGGAATGCAAAAGATTGACCTAAGGAAGCATTTTTGTGTCTTTGCTCATAGGCGTCTCAGAGTTCCTATCTCAGTATCTCCAGGCTCTTTCAGCTATTAGTGATTTCAGTAAAACATGACAAAAACCTGCAAGAGCTCAAGGCTCTTGTGATTGATAGAAATTTTGTTAATGTATGAATTAACTATACATGTGGTTTTTAAATTCAATTTAAGCCTGAAAATCTAACCTTGGGGGTTTGAAATAATGGGACATTAACTTCACTGCCTTTTACAAACTACCATGAAACATAAGTAAATGACAAAGATGAATAAAATCAGAATGATAAATGTTTTATAGTTGGTATTTTTTTCTAAAATAATGTTATTGCCATTGAAAACCTAAGTGAAATGAATTCAGTCATTTCAGCTTAGTCCCTAGTGGACAATAGTCCACATTTCAAAAGCATCACACATAATTTGGCAAAATTGGCAGCTTCAGCTCAGATGTGGCTTAGGGCTGAGTAAGCATGCAATTCCCCCAGTGAGAGTGCCCCTCTCCTTCAGGGTTAAGGTCAATGGCTAGTCACTGTGGGGTAGAAAGGATGATATTGTCTGCTTGTATTCAACTCAACTACAGACAGAATTTCAGCTGTTGGTGATGCACAATCTTCCAGTGCCAGTAAATGTATTATACTCTTCCCTTAAATATACATGCACCTTCACTCTGCTCCACTCTCCCAGATAAAACACACACCTTCATTTTCTAGGACAGACAGCCCTTCAGTCAGTTTTATAATCCTTGTCTTTCCCCTCCTCCCTTTCCCTTTCCACAGTCATATTTCACCTTATACTAGATTTAAAAGATTGCCCATTCTTGACCCAGAATACAGCTGGGCAATATACTAGTTTAATGGCAGGAAAACAGGGGCATCAATGGAAATTATAGAAAATCAAATTGAACAGATGTCAGGAAGCACATCAGGCATTGTAAATGTGAGGGATGCCCATCAGACAAGGTTATGGAGGTGAAAAAACAGAACACGTTAAAAAAGCAGAGCAAGAACAAGAAAATCAGCCCTCCCCCCAGCCACAGTCACATGCTTTAACTGATGCATCTGGAAGGTTATTTTGTGCCACCCTTCAAATCTACTGGATTACATGTTTATAAAATAAGAACTAGAGTTACAATAACATACTGATCTTACAAAAAATAGTTTTGAAAAAGCCTTAGTCTCATTGAAAGTTAATGGATATTTATGCCCAGCCCTGAAAGTATTAAGACATCTCAGATTGCACAGGAATTTTCCACTGATTGTAACCAACAGAGTGCTACAGGGCTTTTTTTTCCACACAGGTATTCAAACATTTAACACAGTAGACTGTGCTCAGTGGGATTTTTAAGATCCTAGACATGTAATTCCCATTAGTGACAGTTTTGAAAAGCCTGCTGTCATCAGCATGCTTGGGATTTAAATAACTGTACATATCTGGTTCAGATGGGAGATTTTTCTGCCTTTACCACTACATTTAAGGAAACAGTAGAATCAGTTTCAAATACCAGCAGACAAAAACTGTATTCCTTCAGGTCTGCTGACTCGAGATCAAGCAGAGCCAGGACATCCCTCTGCCTACACAGGTCAGATTTAGACACCATTATGTTTATTTTAAGCTATAAATTTTCACCTGGAATCCATGGCATACAAATACCTGTTGCTTGCAATAAAGTTCAGGCACGAGAGCTGAGATGTCCTGAGGCGCTGGGCATACAAGACAACAAAGCAATATCACCTGCCCATATGTACCTAAAAACAGGCAACCTGTGCTTCTGCCTGAAAAGGTATTGCCTATTATCATCATCCACTCCAATATGACTTAGCTGAAAAGCATTTTAATTTTTTTTGCTGGTGAGCAGTGCTCTGTGCATGTTCTTCTTTTCTGCTGCATATAGTCAGCTGCTCTTGACCATGACTCAGCCAGTTTTAAACAAGACAAAGTAGATACTTGGCTAGTTTAAGATATTTCAGAGTAATAAAAGAAAGAAAATTAAAGGGAAAGGAAAAATACCACTTCAAAATTTGGCCAGGAAGGTCTGAAGCCAACAGTTTCAAAATTGATTTAAAGCTAAAATAATTTGAAATTACTAGTAAAATTTTCCCTTAACTGATGATGCAGAGTCAAGTAGTGTGCTACTCAGACCTCAGCAGGAAGTGATTATGTAGAGAACATCAGGATTTAGGTGCACTATGTTATTCTAGATTTCCCTTTCTACCTGCTCTCAGCCAAAAGTAGCTTCTTGCTAGAAATGAGAATTGACAAAACCAGGATGTTTGACAAATCTCATCTCAGAAACCAGCATGATGAAGAGTCGTCAGGAACCTAACTCTTTGTCCCTGTCAGGTTCAAACTCTGAAAAAACCCAATCAACCAACCCCAAAAACTACTATCACAAGGTTGAATGTTGTTATGAAATTACCTTGCCCATCATTCTGTTCATTACTTCCAGTTCTTAATTGCTTGAACCAAGCCAGCCAGCTCATCTTTAATTGGAATAAAGAGTTAATCTTTTATACAAAGGACCCAGCTGAGTCTTTGTATGTCTTTCAATGTGTAAAGGGCTTTTGGCAGTTTAGAGTGTGTGTGGTGTTAGCAGGATTTAGCTCATTAGCAAACCACAAAGGCTCTGCTGACACTGTACTCAGGGTAAAATACATGAGGCCAGCCTACACCCTGTGGACATGTACAGCATAACTACATAATAAACAGGCATTTATTAATAATTTTATCTGTCACACATGCAGAAGGAGAGGGTGAGAAGTCAAAAGCTGTCATATGTTGCAACTAAAGAGGCATAATTAAAATGATAAGTGTCATGTGATTATAACCCTTGAAGAATTAATCTAGCATGAAACAACAATGGTATAAATACAACAGCATATGTTCCAAAAATTAATTTCACATAATAGGCAGCTGATGTAAGCACTTAGACCCAATTATGTATGGTCATACAATAGCAGCTGATGCATAGAAAATCCCTTCTACAGTATACACTAGAATAATCCTATTATAAATGAATGAATAGAAAGACTCCTTTAAAGACTTTGAACTAGTGTGTATTTACAGACAAATTAGAATTTATGGAAATATTATGTAGCTTTAACTGGTCCACTAATTTCTTTTCAAGGTTTAACTTTTCAAACCAGATATTGCGTGTTCAGTATCTCAGATCATTAGCCGTTCAGCAGAAGCAGGATTTCTGGTGGCAGCAGTTACAACCCACGGATCTGTTTAACCTCAGTTTTAACTAATTTAAGCTTCGTTTTAGCTTCAGTTAATAATTTCTACTTTGCTCTAACAGGACTTGATTCCTAGTATTTTTCTATCTGATTCTCCTTCAGATCATATTGAAGAGATTTATCTTGCAATATTCATTGGTTGTTTAAGTATTTTGTCTTTTTTCATATGGACATTCATCTTAATGCTCTACTGTTTTCCTCCTAGTGAAATCATGAACAGCTTACACAGACATGCAGCACATTGGTGTTTCAATTTACACTGGCCATGAATACACGAGCTTGGCTCTATTGACTTCAACTCTGGTTGCGTGCAATGAAATGTCACATCCCAAGTTTCAGCTTCAGAGCACAATGTGCATCCAAAATTTTAAATCTGGAAGCACTGATAAGAATTCAGATGCACAGAGATTACCTCTTGACAGTGACAGAAATAAACTTATTCTAGAGAGAAACTGTATTTATTGATTAAGTTTGGGCCCTGAAATCACTTCAGATGCTTGTAAGGTCAACCAGAATGACCTACCATATGTTTCAATGGCCTTCTGTTCTCTTTCAAATTATGCAACTTTTAGTTATGAAGCTGTGAACATATCTACTACTACCACTGACCAATGGCACTTCACACGTTTCTGCTTAGAAAAGCCAGAAGCAAATTTCATTCACTATGTCTTGAGTCAATATACTAAATGAGAGGGACAACAATGGGAGTATTTTAGCACTGTGACAATAAAACAATGTTATCTACTCCCTGAAATTAATGTTGAACTGTAAATCAACGTTATTCTGGGTGCTATGCTAAGCAAAACTAATTCAGAAGTAGAGCAGATGTGGAATTACCCATTTGGCTGATCACATAAAAGCCACTTCATGAACAAAGTCTTCAGCAAAGAGAAAAAAATTTAATAGTGTACATGACTCCAAAAATCCACCTGCAATGTATGCTACTCCCTCTTTTTACTTGGGTATATATTTTATTCTTTAAATGCTGAAGAACGAAAAGGAATAAGTGGAGCTCACTAAACACATTACTAACACAGTTTTTATGGACTAAAGACAAGCCTGAATTTTAAATAGACTCCCAAGTGGTGGCCAAAATTAGCAGCAAACAGTATTTGTTTAGTAAATGAATCATATTATGGCAGCAGCTTTCCAATGACAGAGTTACCAGTCTCTTTTACGGAAAGTAAATAACGTATTATCTGTGGAGAACACAATGTTTTGCTGGCATTTAATGAATTTCCAGGTGGAAGCTGCAGCCAGGACCCTGGTGTGCTTTCCCCTGTTATCCAAGTAGAGCTAATCCTTAAGGAGGAAGCAACAACCATTGCACTCAGGATGTGCACTGCACCGCAGGGGAGAGGCTTACTAGCTTAGGAACTGGTGAGTTGAGGAGAAAATGAGCAAAATTAAATAAACCACCAAAATACCATGGCATTACTTATTCAAAGCATCATATTTCCTGTCAGCCAGGAGAGGAACAAAACATTTTAGGGGGAAATGAAAACATTTGAGAGAAAAATAAAATTAGAGAAGGTCAAACACTAATTGCTTACCTGAAATAGGAAAGGAGAGCTTCTGTTTAAAGTTAATGCATTTATCCAGATTTTGAAATTTCACTTGACATTTAATTCCAGACATTTGTAAACTATTGATTAAATTAAGGTTCTGAAAACATTGACACAGGCAAATGACAAACTACTACTTTAAGAGACTACTAGTTGCAAACCCAACCTTGCTTCCAGAAGGCAACCATTAGCACTACACTCTCTTGGGAAAACACACTACAAGTGCCACTTGGCTCCATAAAAGTGTCCCAACATACTGCTTCTGACAAACTGTGCAAGTTACTCTGTGACAAGAAACCGCATGAGGTCCATACTCCAGGACAAGGTGTTTACAAAAGCATCCCTTTAAGACTTTAGTTCTCTGCAGAGCAGGCCAGACCACTCTAGCCAGTTCAGTAACACAGCTGTGCTCCACAACCTCCTAATACATGAGATAAACCATTGGATTGGTCTAATATATGCCAACTGGATTGGACCCTTGGGGATCCATTCTGCCACAAAGGAACTGACTTGGGTAATATTCTTTCTAGTCCTAGACATGCCTTTAAAGAGCGAATCTCAACAAGTGCACGTGTACCAATACAGTTCACAGTCTATGAACTGGTCTTTACACAGGAACAGGATGTGCCCATGGGTGGGATGAAAAAAAATAATTCGAGTCAAGGATCCATCCCAAGTGCTTCAATTTTCAGCTAGTTTTAGTTAAATAGACTCAAACTAGAGGGCAAAGCGAGTTTTCCCCTGTTCTACCCTGCCCTATTCAGGATTAAACATACACGACGGTACTCTGAATGGCTGTGTACATGCAGTGCATACAAGTGACCTGGCTGTTGATTTGATCATTTAATGCATCACCTACGAAGTTAAGGAGAAACTGCACACATTTCCTAAATGAAATCTTGTCTTTATCAAACAAGGCCACACATTTGGCTCTGGAAGTAGTAACAGCTGTAACTAAGTGAATGCTATTAAGAAAGGAAATAACGAATTGGGAAGTATTTGAAGTTCTGACCTCTAACCCCTAGCACTATGATTCAAGCTAACCCTGAAGACCTGACTATGATCTATCAATGATTTCTGGTTTAGATCCCCAATAGTTAATTTGTCTCATGCTGAGAGAAGTTGCTTGATACGGTTTAAAAAGTAGGCTATTAGTAATGGCACATTACCTGTTTGTGCAAAACCATACATACAAGCTTGCCTTAAGCACGGAATAAAACAGCAACACACAAGTACATTACCAGATCGAGGAAACACTACATTAAAAAAAAAAAAAAAACCTGAATTTGAATTTTGAGAATAGGAGTTATGCTAAATTATTTTTTTTCCCTCCTCAGTAGAAGAGTCTTGAGTGAATGAGCAACAGAATATTTCTGGACTTTATACTATCAAAATTTAAATGATATCTGATGAATTTACAAGTATTGGACACTTTAAAGGTCATTTTATTATATCTTTCAAAAATATTGCTCTATTAGAGATGCATTTCATCAGAAGGGTGACATTACTCAGTGTTAATGAAATACAGAAGACATCTGAGGAGGTACATATCTAATTTTAAATGAAATTATTTTTTATGCTTTTATGGATAATAAAGAACGTTCCCCTAGTGAGGAAAAAATGCTAAGGTGGCAGAGGTGAGGGGAAGATCATTCAGTGGTGTTATAAAATCCTGGCAGCACCAAAGTGATACTAAGTAATATGTTCCCCTTTTTCTTAATAAATGTAGAAAGGCCACACACCAGAATTTATTCATGCAGTTCTCTTGATCTCTATCTAAACTGAACAGACTTTCTTCCTTGTTTTTCCTCCAATTTTGGTGTCAAGTGAATATTTAAATTGTTCTTTGAATATGTGAATACAAAATTCACAGAAGATATAAATACAGTTGCCAAGATGAAGGGTTGTTTTATCAGGAGTTTCCCCCTTTTAACTGTTGTTTGAGAACAATCCTGAGATAAAAATGAAAGGTTATTACACTTGGACAACCTTAATTCTTTGGGGAAAGAGGCACAGTTTAATAACAGCAGCCAGCCATCTGCTGCTCCTGAGGTCTGCATGCAGATGGAGCAGCCTTGCAATTGTGCCAGCTCAGAGGCAGAAGATATCCCTTCAAGGGCTGTGAAAAAGCCCTGCCAGGACATAATCCCTTCTCACCAGCAGTACAGACAGGCAGTATGGCTCAAGAAGCAGTAGGATTCTGGGTGCCACTGCTGTGAACCCCTAGTGTTCACTTCACTAGTCTGGCTGAATCCAGGCTGCAAGTTGAATTTTCTTTTTAATGCCATGAGTTTAGAGATCAGTTAACAGATTAAATGTTATACATGTTTAAATTTAGCAAGTGAGTGCCTACATAGCATGACAGCTGGGAACAGAATTTACAGGAGACATATGTACCTGTTTTCCTACAATTTTACGGGTTACTGCAAGAAAAAGAGGTGGCAGGCTAGAAGCTCAAACATGATGTAGAGGCACAGATCTTGACCAAGGGTCCACCTGAAGGGAAGGTGAACAGGACCAAGCCAGGTTGGCTCGCTCCAGTGGTGCCAAGTGACAGGATGAGGGGCAAGGGAGGCAAATAAATACACAGGAGGTTCTGTCTGAATATCAGGAAATGCTTTTTTTACTAGTAGGGCAACTGAACACCAGCCCAGATTTCCCCAAGGAAACTATAAGTCTCCATTCTTCGAGATCTTCAAAATCCATCTGGACATACTTCTGGGTCGCTGGCTCTAGATGGCCCTGCTTGACAGGGGAGCTGGACCAGATGACCTCCAGAGGTCTCTTCCAATCTCAACAAGTCTGTGATTCTAAAAGTAATATATCAAATTGTTAAGCAAGCTTCAATTTTATATTCATTAGGAATTCTCAGGAACTGAATCTTAGACACTGGATGCCAGATGCAGAAACTAGAATATAGACTAGAACTGTTAGGGTTGGAAGGGACCTCCAGGATCATCCACCCTCCCGCAACAGGCAGGGACACTTGACAGTAAATCCGATTGCTCAAAGTCACATCCAGCCTGACCTTAAAAACCTCCAGGGAGGGGTTTCTACCACCTCCCTGGGCAACCTATTCTGGTGTCTCACCACCCTCATGGCGAAGAACTTCTTCTAACATAGAATTGGAATCTTGTGCATTGCAAGCTGAGCTGTGATTCCAAAACCCTGTCAACACCACCAGACCCAGAACCATCAATTGACCTGTTAGCTCATCCTAAATATTCCTTCATCCTTTGTCAATATCAGAGGGATGGAAGAGAACACAACTTGAGCTCCTAATCCCTTTGCTAGTTGCCCCAAGGTCCTGAAGTCTCTTTTAATTGATTGTGAGCCTCTCATTAAGGCATCATCACTACCCACCTGAGAAAATAGAAGTAAGTAATAGTCCGAAGGACTCTCAGGGGTGGGAAGTTGACCTACAACATCCTTTACTCAGGCACCAGGGAAACAGCAGACCTCTCTGACACATGTCTAGTCTGCCTATCTGGCCCCCTGCTCCCCTCATCAGGGAGTCACCTACAACAACGATCCTTCAGTTTTTCTTTTCAGGGTCAGTTTTTATGGCCAGCCTGAGGCACGTTGGCCTTGGTGGCACTTCTGGCCTTGGTGAGTCCTTGTCCTTGCTCACAACCAGTTCCTCCTGCAGAGCCTCATACCTGTTCTACAAGGGCAGTGTAGGTGGTGTGCTTCTTAAAGGAGGGTGCTTGCTCCATTTGTAGAATTTGTTTTATCAGGTAGTGACCTGTTCCCAGTGACCCTGGACATGTGAGTTACTACAGTTTCTACAGGAAGGCTGGGGGACTTGCTGATGAGAGGATATTGAATCATCTGCTCCACTAGGAGTTAACTCCAGTTTTTGTAAAGTTCAGTTTGTGGAAGTAATCAATTTCCCTCTCACTCTCCTTGATGTTTCTCAACATACTCACCTCTTCCCTGAGTTCCATCACTTCATCCTGGAGCTGTGCTGCCCAGACGAGCAGGTCAAAAACCAGGTCAATGTTGATCCCTGTTGCTAGTGAAATTGGCTGTGGCATTCCTCACAGCCTGTGGCCTGGATAGCAATATCCATTTTGGTGGCTGCAGAGAGCACAGTCTTCCTCTTCCGAGGAGCCACCATCATGCCTTCAGTAAAACTGAAGCACCTTGGGTCCTGCCCACACATCCTGCTTGTGCCACTGAGCTAATTCAAAAGGAGACCCTGGGGTACACTCGGTCACTATTTGGTCTCCCTGTGCCTGTTTGCCTGCACCAAAGGCCACGTGCTCCCGGCTGTCTGACCTTCCTTCCCTCCACTCTCTGGGTTCCAAATGCTAAGAAGGTTGTTGCCTCACATCTCAATCTCAGAGCCTCTTCCGATTTTGCCGGGTTTAAATCCCCCCGGCTTCTCCAGCAACGCCCCCAGCCACGGCGTCCTCTCAGTAACCCTTGCGAGAGGTGCCGAGTCATGTCGGGTCTCCTCTCCCCCTCTCAGCCTTCCTGTCACCGGGACCCCCTTTTCCTCTTCTAAAGACCACGGCACAGCACGGAGCTAGCCAGTGCTGATGCAGGTGCCTCGCAGTTCACAGTCCAACTGTAAAGAGAAAGGTTTAATTGTGTTTTTCCTGAAAGCTCTCGGCCTGGGCTCATTATGCATTTCTGAGAACCTAAGAGCTAAGGGTCACAGTCATCATTATTTCCTCTTCCCATAGATTTCCCACAGACATACTGGAAACATTTTTTTTTTTTTTGGCCAGGTTTATGTAGTATGAACTCTACCAGTGCATCAGCTGAAATAACCAGTGCACCAGGGACAAGTCTACTCCTTTGCTTACAGAGCTGCCACAGGTAATTCCCCCTCCCCTCCTGCTTTCTCCTCTTTGTCCCTGCCCCCTCTCCCCCAATACCTTTGAGGATGGTAAGGGAATAAGAAAAAAGTTGTCTCTTCTCTTACACTTTTGCATCAGTATGTATGCCCTGTGTAATGTATCATTCAAAGACAAAGAAACTCAGGAATGCCAAACTTCTGTGGACAACTCCAAAGAAACAGAAGAATATAAGTCACAGAACCATAGAATTGTTTTGGTTGGAAAAGATCCTTAAGATAGACTCCAATTAATATCTAACTCTACCAAGTCTAGTGCTACACCATGTCCCTTAGCATCACATCTATGCATCTCATCCTTTAAGTTACTTCTACTCATTTGTTGGTGCTCTGCTATAAAATACCAATGATACCATTGCCTCCTGTAGACCAGAGTGATATGAACTTCATCTGACATTCTGAGCCAGTTGTTGAAGTCAATATTATCATTGAATGGGACTCATTGATCAACCAAGTGAAGCAGAAAAAAATGGATTCCAGCTTGAGGAAAAATTCACATGGGAAGCTGCAAGCCTGGTTTGACCCGGCTTGGCAAAACTGAATTCATTGTGCTTTGACTAGGTTATAACCACAGCCTGCACAGCCAAATAAACTCCAGGCACTTACAGCCTAGATTTAGCAGCATGCTGCTGTTAGAACAGCTTCCAGAGCAACATTTCACTTTGTGAGGTCAGTAGATGAAGCTTGACCTGGCTTGAGCAGACTAAGTCAATGACATGGTTTGATCTAGTTATGTGCTCAGTCAAAACCCTACTTAATTACAGCTTTGCCAAGAGCTTGTCTTTCTAGGGGGAGACTGGTTGTAGCATTACTGTTTCCCTAACCTTTCTTGCCTTTTGGTTTATCAGATTTTAATGGAGAAGAGTAATAGATGAGGATAAAGGAGGGGAAAGGGTGTGAATAAAAGGATGGGACTACATCCCAGCTGCTCCAGCAGAACTTAGTTGTAGAAGCACCTTTTAAAACATGAGCTGTTCTTTGTAATAACTGCCTAGATCTGCCTCACAGAAAACATTGAAAACAACTGTAAAGCTTTTTATCATACCTTTATGGTACACAGATGGCTTGTTCCTTCAAGCAGCAGAGAAAAAGGATCTATAATAAATCATCATACAGGGCTTCTTTAAAGGTATGTGATAAGTACAGTGAACTACATCTAAATTCTGCATAATGGTAGTAAGGCCTGGAAATAGAAATAATAGTTACATAACTCAGATTAATGCATCCCTTTCCATAACCAAAACTGCACTATAATAATTCATTAGGAACATGGATATTTCTTGAAATTGTTTCCTTCCTGCAACTAACTTTGAATAGGACTACAAATGACCAAAATCTCTTCTCAGATAAATAAATTTATTCACATCCCACTGAAAAGCATTGCAAGCCATTCTAACTAGCATAACTCCCTGTTTTCATACAGCAGACCCTGGACAAGAGATATGTTATCTATTTTGTACAGGTTACTATGTCGTCATTGCCATAGCATCTTGGCAGTTTTCAGTAATATGTTAAGTAATGTATTAATATTGCCACATGTTTTTGGCTCCTCTGAGCAACTCCCAGAAGAATTCAACATATCTACACAACATGCTTTTTCTTTGTTCATTACTGTCTTTCTATTCCATGAGAGTAAGAATTTCCTATTAGGCTGTCCTATATTCATAATCAAGTGTTTTGTCAAGATAATGTCACATTAAAATCTTATTTTGGAAACACAGAAAATTCAACTACATTTTCCAATAATGCCTACTGAAAAAATTCCCCCAAAATTTAACTGGCTCCTCAAGAGGCATCTCAGATGTCGTAGATTCATCTTTAGATGTTCTTTGTACTGCATTAATTGCAATAACAATCTCTATGGAGAGAAGAGTTTGTTATTTGCACTCTCAGTCTATTTAAACATTGCCAACATCAGATAAATGACAGCATGTGGTCACTGCTGTACAAGAGCCCCAAAACCCTACGTAAGGGGCCCAAGTCCCAGTGTCTGATTTGCCCTCAAGTCAAAGCATTGCTGCACTGACCTCCATCCAGAAAAATATTTAAAACACACATTTCAATTTTGGGCATTTTATTCAAATCGGAAGGCAACTAGTGACAGAAACACCCTAGAAGATTGATATGGTTTGAAGCATGTTATGTATGGCTTTGCTGTTCAACTTGCAAGTAATTTGTAAAGCGGGTCTGTCCTGACTATGAAACATTGTATCAGTGTGATTGGAATCAATAGTTCCTGCACTGTCATTTGTCACATATTTACAAGCCTGAAAAATAGTTCATTTTGTCCTGATCCTATAACTCAAAAGATTGAATCAGAACCCTGGAGGGATCTTCGAGTGCGACACCATTCATTACTGGTCACTACTCTTTGGTGACGTTGCGACCACTGCCACACCAAGAAGGGAATGCAACTTCAAATTAAAACAGAGGTACTCCTGTGTGTTTTATCAGAGTCAAATTATTAAAGATTCATATTGTACTTCATTTTTTGGTTTTAATTGCCCCTTTTTAGAGGAGCTTTCAGAATGGTTGCCCCAGCTTTTTAACACATTCCAACTACCACAATGGTTTTCAGGAACAAACCTAGGCCATGGAATAATCAAACTCATTTATGTTTTCACTTTAGACTTCCTTTACTCCCTGGAAATCAACTTCTGTGGAAAAAACAACAACAAAAACCCCACAAAAAAAACACCAACAAAAAACAACCAAACAAAAAACCCCAAACAAACCCTCACCAACCTGTAGTTTAAAACCTTTTATCTTCAAATAGTTTTAATGCAAAATGCATCTCTCCTCCTAATGCTGTACTCCAAAAGCATGGTCCAGCAGCTGGACTGCCTGTTAGGTCCCCCAAGACTGAAAATAATTTATAGCCTTAAAGGAGACCGTAGTCCAAGTTAGCAGTTTGTTGCTTTGAGGTGACACTCATTTTCTTATAGGAACAACCCTATATTCACTCTCACAAACTATCTCCATGCTCTGTGAACCAGCAGGTTCTCTATACTAACTCTGAACAGCAGGCAGAGAGATTTTGCACCAATCCTAGGTTAAACAGTACCCTCTGATGTCTTGTCCTCCTCCTGTACTACAGCCTATGAGTCACTTTCTGCCTTCCTCTAGCCCCAAGAATAATAGTGATCAGCAAGTGTTGCCCCTTACAGACGGGGACACAGCTTCCCACAAGCTCACTCTTTTACCCAGCTAAACCCACACCCAGCACAGAGAACAGCGGACTCCATTTCCTGCAGTTCCCTCTCACATTGCATATATGGCAAAATATTGCCTATTGGGCAAAAAAGCCTGTAGCATGGTCAATAATCAGTATTGAGGTTATCAAAGGCAATATTGAGAGCCTTTGCTCAATCACTGGATACACATATGGGCTGCATATGCACATATGGCCCAGGGCAAAAACCCTTCACTCTTCCAGAGTTTTCTTTTAAAATGTATTTTCAGGCAAAATGATAATTGCTTTTAAAGCATTTAATGATATTGAGTAACTTGAATATAACACAGCAAGGCAAAATGTCACATATACCTAGGCAAAACTCAGAATACTGGCTCTGGGATCAGATCTAAAGTTAAGAATCCAACTTTTCATATTCACAACTTCAGCAAAAAACCTCCCTTGAAACAACCTGAATGGAAGTTGTAGCCAGGTAGGGGTTGGTCTCTTCTCCCAGGGAACCTGTGTCAGAACAAGAGGACACAGTCTCAAGCTGTGCCAGGGCTGGATGTTAGGAAGAAGTTCTTCACAGAAAGAGTGATTGCCCATTGGAATGGGCTGCCCAGGGAGGTGGTGGAGTCACCATCACTGGAGGTGTTTAGGAAGAGACTGGACGGGTGCTTGTTGCCATGGTTTAATTGATTAGTGTTGGGTGGTAGGTTGGACTCGACCACAAAGGTCTCTTCCAACCTGGTTAATTCTATTATCTCAGCAAATTAACAAAAGTATCAGAGTCACTTTGCAGGGTATGTAGCTTATGAACCTCAGTTATAGTAACTGTCTTACTCGATATGTCAAAAGCATGAAAAGAGACAATACCTGTAGAAGCTGGATTTACAGAAGCAAAAATACAATTTCAGGAGTAAAAAAGGGAAAGCATTACTTCACTTCTGACTCATGATTAGCAGTCTACAAAAATGAAGCACCAGACAAAACCATCCAATCAGTACTGTGTGTCAGGACTCCCTGACAGCCACTGCTGGGACCTTGCTTAAGTTACATTACACCAGCTCTTTGTTTTTCAGGCTATAACTGTTAGAATACATTGACAACTGTAGTACTTTTAAAGACTGCCTTAAAAAGGTTTGTGAATTCAGTTGTAACAATCACCCTGGTTTTCAGGTTTTATTTGTTGTAATCAAGTGGTACACAAGGCTGTATAACATTTTTACAGTACACTATATCCCTGTAGTAGTATTTTGACTGCAAAAAGGAAAGAGGAAGCCAAAGTTGCCACATAAAAGCTAGACAAGAAAGAAGTCAACATCTCTGGCTGCTTGCACAATTTTCATTCACTTTGCATTTTCAGACACAAAAGGAGACAGGGATGAGAGCGGGGAGAGCACTGAGCAAAAGTAGATGAGTCAGAAGGAACAAGTTTATGGCTACAGAAAGGATGGAAAGAAGCTAATGTAACACTTGGGCCTTTTACCAACCAGCCTTGGAAAGGAGAACAGGAGGGGCAAAAAAAACCCACAGCACCCCAACCAACATATAAGAAAACCATGTTTGCCATTTTACTCTCCTTTCCCTCCTATGACATAGGGAAGTGTGTGTCCCCAGCTTTTCTTCTAGCTTGTCATTTCATCCTGCCTTGGCACTGTTTAGTCTCTCACCAAAATATCCCTCTCCCTTGAATCTCAGTACTTTTCATGCAATAGCCCAGAATTTACTGAATCCTGAGTCCTGTCACAGGCCTTCTTCCCTTACCTTTTCTCAGCAGGATTGCTAAATCAATGCCAGCACTATGCTGGCACCAAATCCTTCCCACTTTCCTCGCAGTTGCTAGCTCACGACTTGCAGCTGCCTTTTTGTCTTGCCTTTACAGGCTTCCACCTCCAAGCTTGATAAGCAGTAGATCAAACTCCTGTTGCCACATACCTTATATCTCTCACTTTCCTTGATTTCAGACCTTTTGTCTCCAAGTAGATGTGCTTGCCCATCTCCCTCCAAAACTTCAAAAATCTTTGTCCCTATAGTCCTTCTATTTTTTTTGGTCAAATTTCAAACAAGCTCCCCTTCACATCCTCCCCCACCTGCAAGGCCATCTGTACATTTGAGCCTTCTACTTCTTGCTCCAGAAGTAATAGCATAGGTCTCAAAAAAGGTAGGACGACACTTACCAAATATTAATTGTGAGAAGCTCAGTAGGTAGAAGTGCCATTTGAAAACAAAAAAATCCTTGTATTTGTTACTTCTGCAAAACTTCTGCCATACTTCTGTATTTCACACTGACAAAACATTATGCTCACATTGTATGCCCTTTTTATTACAGCTGAAGTCAGAATGGAGAGCCAAGGAGGATCTTCATTACTTAGAAACAAGATGACCCAGGTTTCCCTTTCAAGTCTGACTTTATGCAGTCTTAAGCAACAAGGTAACACCCTGCAGGCCTCTATGTGCTCCTCAATATCATGCAACCAGAAGCAGAGTGAACAAATTCAAGTCATGGGAAGAGAAGAGAATAGATTAAGGACATCTACAGAGCTAGGAATTTGTTGAATTTAGTTCTATCTTCACAATGATGTTCAGGACTCAAAATTGAACCAGCCAGCCATTGCTCTGCCTGTTACCATGTCCCTTCAAAAGACATTTGTGCATATCCTTCTTGTATCACTTGTCATTTGTCAGAAACATTAATAGGGTTTAGAGCCTATAAGCTTTTCTTAATCATCACTCGTGTTAATCTGCACACTTCCTAATTCTTCATCTGTTATCCTTAAACATCTGATGTAGTTTAAATAAATCTCCACCATCTTCATTTGTAAACCCAGATGCAGAACAGTTAATATCTCTGCTGTTTAGTATCTTAACCCTTAATCTGTACAACAGCATCAACCCCTAAGAAGATCAGGGCTTTTTTTTTTTTTTTTTTTTCCCTTCTTCTTTTAAATATTTGTCTCATGACTTTACAGCAAACAAGAAATCTAGCAACAGGTGAAATGCCTTACTTTAATTATGCCCTGTGGTTTCTGAATTTCCTAGTCTTTGCTTTTCATAAACAAATATCCAAGAAAGCAAAATTAAGAAACCAAATGGTATTAGAGCTAGAGATGTGGTATCAAAGTACTCCGCTCTATATTTCCACTACACTCTCTTACATATTTGCTCTCATTAGTGTCTTTACTGCTTATAGCCTTTCATTATAGAGTTGCACACTCCTTCAGCCCAGGATGATTTAATTACATGAACTGAAGCAGAGGCAAGCACCTACAGCACCCAGCAGGTCTCTTACCTTGTCTCAACTGCTCTCCCCAGACAGCCCAGCAGGCACAGCACACCACTTTGGCTTTCAAGTGTCCTTATGCAGTCTGCCATGGAAAGTCATAAGATGCCTTTTATCTGTCCTCTTTTGTCACTGTGGCTCCTTGAAGTACTTCTTTTTTCTGTCCTGGAGTCATTATGGCCACTATTGCAAGCTCATAAGTTACACAGAGAGAGAGCTCTGTCTGCAGGACAGAGGAGACAAGAGGTTGCTGCTCACTTCAGTCACAGGGAGATGAATAGCCCAGGCCATCATGGCAAGCAAGCACAAAAAGCTGGGTTTGCAGAGGCCTCCAGAGCAAAGCCCTTTAGATTATTCCAGTAAGAGCACAACAGCCACCACTCACTCTGGGAAACCACCACGGCAGGATCGACACAGTTGCAGCAGCAGCCCTGCAGGATGAAGCTGCTGTGTGCTGTACACACTAACCATTTTTCCATAGCATGAGCCAGCTTGCAGTGGCCACTGATGATCATTCTCTGGCAGTCCAGCAGCACCTTCACCCTTAAAAACTTTAGCAACCTCAGAAGCACATAACTCCCATCCTGCTTTAGTCCCCTAGGCTGAGCTCCTTCTTATAGCCTCCGCAGGTGCTCTGTAGGAGGCCCAGTGAGGCCAATTAGCACACCTGCACTTCCTAACAACTTTTGCACAAACATGATACTAACCCAGTGCCACCTGTGGGAAAGAGGTTTCTGTTACTAAGAAACTTTGGTGCTGCCTGTCACAGTTCAGACAGGATTTGGTGCTCTGCTTATGCAGTCTTTCTTAAAGTGACTGGCCTGAGCAAGTCCCACCTGGACCTGGCATTTGGATTTTGAGGCTCTTTTCTCTGCCTTGTGTTCCCCAGGGCTCAGTACTGGGGCCAGCTCTCTTTAATACCTTTATCAGTGATCTGGATGAGGAAACCAAGTGCACCCTCAGTAAGTTTGCAGATGACACCAAGTTAGACAGGTGTGTCAATCTGCTTGAGGGTCAGGAGACTCTACACAGGGATCTGCACAGGTTGGACTGATGGGCTGAGGCCAGTGGTTTGAGGCTCAACAAGGCCAAAGGTGTGATCTTTCACTTGGGTGCAACAACTCCATGCAGTGCTACGGGCTTGGGGCAGAGTGGCTGGAAAGCTGCCTGGTAGAAAAGGTCCAGGGGTATTGGTGGACAGCTGGCCAAACATGAGCTGGCTTGTGCTCAGGTGGCCAAGAAGGCCAATGGCACCTTGGCTTGAGTCAGAAATGGTGTGGCCAGCAGGACCAGGGAAGTGATCATGTATTACAGAAGTGCTTTGTGCCAGTGTGAACAATTCTCTTTAACTAGCTCTAACCATGATTGTCTGTTCTTCATATCTGTGGAAAAATTTACAGAATATTAAATAATATCAGAAGCAGAGGCATTGCTGTATGTTCCCCAAGTTCAGTCTAGGAAGAGAGGGAGGTTTTGACTAAGCCAGGGTGATAGGATGAGGTTGTGACCACTCCTTCATCAGTCCACTGTAGTCCCTCCTGAGTTTAGATTCAGGTCACAGGCAGCCCCACAAGGGTGCCAGCAAGGGATATTTTGTTTGCACTTACTGAACCTTCATTATTTTCTTGTGACCACAGTGATAAAGCCACGATCACTGTCATCATAGTGCAATTACAAATGGCAAGATGTATGCTATGGGATGTCTAGTATTTGCAGAGGTAAAGAAAGGATTTTCTTGAAATTACCAGATAGGCTAAAATCAGTCAGGTATTTCTTCTTTTTTTCAACATGAATAAACACAAAGTCAAAAGCTAAACTTTGTAATGTGACACAATAGAATGACATGTTGTAATGAGCGAAGGTCAATTCAATGTGGCCTGTGGCCACCTGGATAGATAAGGAGCTGTGGTCAAGGGACACTGTCACAATGCCAAACAAGAGGACACAGTTTCAAGCTGCACCAGGGGAGGTTTAGGCTCAAGATGAGGAGAAAGTTCTTCACAGAGAGAGTTGTTAGCCATTGGAATGGGCTGCCCAGGGAGGTGGAGCCATGGTTTAGTTGTCATGAGGTCTTGGGTGACAGGTTGGACTTGATGATCTTTGAGGTCTTTTCCAACCTTATTGATTCTAAGATTCTATGAAATATTAAGGTAAATGTTGGAGCTGGGGAGAATGGATGTGAAGCTTCCAGACTCTGTCCACCTAAGGTCAGAATAAGCTATGAAGTTCTAAGTCCAACCAGCCTGCAGAGGAGTGGTGCCTACTGAATTATGAGGAGCATTTTCCACATTTGTCTCATGGCATGCCTCATGCCTCATCATGGCAATGCCTCATTCTATATATTTTGTTATTAGCATTTAACAAGTTGCCATTCACTGCTTTCAGATGGTGGATTTAGTTAGAGAATACAAAAAGTCCAATGAAGGGAGCATTCTCTCTTGGATTTGAGTAGCAGGAGAGGAGGTGAGTGGCTGTATGAACGTCAGTACTCAGAAAGCAATTTTTCTTAATATGTAGTAAACCAGAGGAGACAAAAAGCATAGAACAAAGCAAGAGCAGCATAGTCCACAGCAAGAACACCTTTTATGAAGAGGAGCCAATAACACCTTGGAAAGCACAACAGGCATGCCACCTCCTGATCATCACACTGCCACACAAATGCAATGTGTGAGACAGGTGATAGACTTGAGCCAACAGGATGCTGATTGCTGACAGAGAAAGGGGAAGATAAGCCTACCACAGAGGGCACAGCAAAGAAATTCACAAGTTGTTTTTGAGACTGATGTGTATGTGACCCCATTCAGCTTCCATTTGCCTATTTAGTAAACCAGAGGTTTCCAGGACTTAAACAGGTAGTTCTCTGAAAGATTCTTGGTATGAAAACCTCCACAGGGAGTAAGCAGAAAACAGAAGATGATGTGAAGAAAAAGAGGTTCATGCCAAGCTCCACTACAGGAGCTGAATGAAAGCTGGACAAAGCTTTGTCAATGATAAAACCATTCCTACTCTCACGGTCATCATTCTTGTATTAGTTAACATTGCTACATTCCTGCAACTTGAGGCAGGAAAAAGTAACTCTCTGTGGTACCTAGGTTCATTAACTTCAAGACCTCAGGAGTAAGTTGTGACAGAGCCAGCATTCGCATCAAGGCTTGCTTAGCTCCCAGGCAATGGCTTTTTCTCAAGATTATATTTCTAATGCCAGTGAAGGAAGCAAACCTGATACTTATTTTCCTGTTCCCCCCTGAAGCCTTCTTCAGGAGTTTGCATTTCCCTTGCATATCACTTGCACAGTAGCTTGTATTTTGTACAGCAGGGAAAGATTCAAACTCTTTGTACAGAGCTACAGTCTTGTTAGTCAAACTGCCTCTTTGAGTAAGAACTTTGGAAATGGAATGTCTCTTGCTGATGAGACGCTCTTCTCATGATTAGGTCGATGAAGATGAGAGAGATTCTTGGAATGTAAAGTTAATAATGGGAGGAAGTCTCAGATGCAGGAGGTCAGTGATTAGTTTTCATGCAGAGCTTATGCATCTGCAGTACTGGGGTGTTCATTAATAACACACATTATTATTTTTCTCCTGAGTAAATAACATAGGGGAGAGGTGAGTTATATCTCCCCCTCCATGAGGTACCTCTTCCCTGTACACTCCATTTAACATTCTCCAAACACAATTCAGAGGGGCCCAGCACTCCTGTTTATACACAGTTCCCCACTTTAATATTTGTCACTTGACTATTCACAGTGGGGATTTTGATACAAATAGCGATGCTAAACACCGCATGTTTTAAATAAAGACATGTGCTCCCAACAGAGTTGCAGCTAGGAAACTGCAGAGAGCACGTTAACTGAATTTTTATAAGCACATATCTCAGCTGAACAAAAAATACGAGGTCAGTTATCTACTGTTTCTGAATTTCCTCAGTCTTAGAGTTAACCACTTACTGCTCAGATCAGAAATGCAGTTTCAGCATCTGTGTGCACCATAGCTATTTCTTTTCTCATGTGTATCAGACTACAGCACACTGATGCTCAGTCAGCTATATCTTTCCACGTGAAAGCAGACTAAACATTCTAGTAACATTCTTTCCCAGGAAAATAAGTGAATAATTTATTGAATTTAGAACAATTTTAGCAAATGAATTCAAAACAACAACAACAAAAAGAAGGTTTTGTAAAAATGAGAGCGTTAAAGAATCCGAAAGCCAAATACTTCAGTTTAGATCAAAAAAGAAAGAGGCAAAAGCCTGCATATCTCCTCAAAAAAACCCCTGCTTCTACAGTTTCACTGAAAAAAAGAAAAAAAAAGTTCAAATCAGTATATTCTTTTCATCCTAATTCTTGTTTTGTTGTCTCCGATCTACAATGATGTAACGCTTCAGTGTACTAGCTCAGTCCTGGGCCTCTCCTAATAGGAACTGCCAAATATGCCGAATAGTGGCAATTACATGATGGCTTTGTGATGTGGACCATTGCCCATTAGGGACTCATCTCTGACAACCAAACAGATTTAACTTAGGACCTGAGGATGGATTATAGAGGGCTTCCAAATATAAAGGCCTCTGCTGTTAAGGGAGTCTAATTGCTACTACAAACATAAACACAGGCTTAAAGTCTGTTATACCTTCCTAGGGCTAATGTAGAGGATGCAGAATATCTTGACTATTATGAATACTGGCTTAAACTTACAAAAAACACCAATGGATTTTTAATGGTTTGTTGTTGTTTGTTATATTAAGCATCCAATAGAAAAGTAATTATAAAAAATATAAATGGGCAAGACGTTTATTATTTGTCCTCTCTTTATTCAATCTGTTATTAAAACTATAGACTTACATTCTCTTCTCACTTGCAAAACTCCTGAACACATCCCAGAACTCAGCTATGGACTGCTAGACCAATGTTCCTCACAGAATGCACCCTGGGTTTTCTAGTGTCCCATATGTTTAATTTAATTACAATTAATGAGTTACAATTTACCCTAAGGGAAAACTAGCTTTTGTTGACAAAGAGGTGTTTAGTGAATGGCATTCAAATTCATGACCTAGACCTCAAATTAACAGGCTGTCCATTAAGAATGCATGAGTAGCTTTAAAGACTGCATTTATCTGTCATGGTCCTTTAAGTCCTCTGTCTTAAAAAAGACAATCAGAACTGTGTAATACTATATAAAAGATTCAACCATGACTTTTGATGATTTTTTCCCACTGTAAAATATTACTGAGTTCTGCTGGATTATAGTCCATAAAGAGACCACAATGAGTTAAAGTCTTACTTTTAAATCCTGTTCTGCTTCTAATACAGCATACCTAAATACTGCTGCTACTTGTGAAAGAAATAAAATATGAGGACTCCAATGAAATAAACTACCATATACATACTGCTCTGTAAGTTAAGCAGTAGGGAACTGCATGGATGCATTTGGAAGAGGAAGCGTGGGCTCAAGGGTCATAAAAAGGTAAGTCAAATTTCATAGCTAAGTTAGGCAAACAATTAAAATAACACGTCTTTGGAGACTTTCATTCTGACTACTGCACTGCAGAACCCTTTTCAGATCTAGTTTTTCAGATGCTAACAGGGCATAAAATTTAAGAATACTAGTTCCAAATGAAATGAGAAAATTTTTTTTATAGCATTTCAGAAATTTATATAATCAAATAACAAAGTCCAAGAGTCTTTATAGGATGAAGTAAAAGATAGAGTCTAGCTGTGAGAGTTCAGCTTACATTTAGCTAACCTATACTTGTGTCATTCATGTACTGTTTTCTTATTTCAGGACTGGGTGAAACCTGTAGGATAACATTCTGCCTGCAGAAAGCAAGCACAGCTGGAGGTACCCTACAACAGTGCAGACAACTTTCCAAACTCTTTTGGATCAAACTGTTACAAACATTAGATTAAGGCTATTAAAATGTAGATTCATGGTTTAACAGTAACCTCAAATTCCATGCAAAATGGCCAGCTGGGTGGTATTCATGTTTTTATCTTTCTATCCTATGCCCAGGGCTGGCATATACTGTCAAGTTCTCAAAATCACTTAAGTGTTTCAGATTGCATTTAAAAAAAACCTATTAGCTTATTTGCTTTTGCTGTTCAATGTTTTCTCAGAGCCAAAATTTCTGACAGATTTCTGCCTGTTCCACATCTCATTTTTCACTCAAATACAGTAGTAATACATACAAATAAAAAAATAACCATTAGCACAATACAAACACCCATGTGGCTTCAAGCTGCTAACATACTACAGCAAAGTAATATTTCAAAAGGTTGCTGAATTCATCCAAATTTGCCTGAATTTCCCTGAGGCAATACCCCAGACCCTACTGGTGGGGTTCTCTGTTATTTGGTTGCTAGAAAATTAGAAAGTTAAATACTGTTGTGAGTAAAGTCTTGCAAGGGTCAGCCATAAAGCATTACTACAAGTGGGAAGCACTCCTTTGCTATAGCATGCTGCAAAATTACCACAAGAACAGATCCTACCTGGTTGAACTAAGAATGGCTTTCCTTTTTATTTCTACTCTTTCAAAGGATTCAAGTTTATCTGATGCAGAATACTTACTTGAGTGTGCATGCCGGATAGGATGTGTGAGCAGCGGTAGGGGCAGGAGGCATCTCACGGAGGTGGTGAACTGACATCTCTTCTCTCAGAGAAGTACTCTGCTTGAGCACTATCCTTGCTACAGCTTACTGCCTGGACAGAGATTATCACAGAGTCTTAACATATGAGTCCTTTGTTCAGTCTGGATAAGGGGTATTTCTGGAACTCAGTGAGAGTAGACCCACATTTAACAAACGCCAGGTATAAAGTCGATCCTATGTTTTCAGAAAAGAGAAAAAACCCAAACCAAAACAAAAAAAACACCTTTGGGAAGCAGATGGATCTTTCCACTGGTACTGAAGTTCCTTTCAACTTGACTACTTTAGGAGAGTTTTACAGTTTAAACAGTTAACAACGATACTCAGATATATTCAAGTCAAAATTTACAGAACCCCCAAATCCGAGACGCTTCTCTGTGAGGGTATTTTTTGCCCTGATATTTGTCCATAAATCTCCACCATTTTTCTTTATATGAAATGACTGTAACTTAACAGCATTAACTGTTAAGTTAGCTTTTGGTGGTAAAAATCAGACTAGTGATGGAAGAAATAAGACTCCAAAAACTAAGACACTTTGGAAGAATATGGCAGAATATAAACCCTTAAGAGTAGAACAGAGATCTTGTGTCAGCATGAAGACTGACAGGCACTGTGTTAAGACCATCTGAATGGCAAGTAATAATAATGGAGGAAAACAGAATTATAATCACCCTGGTCTAAATGGAAAAAGGCAGGGAAGAAAACAGTAAATTGTGATGCATAGGATCTTGGAATTGTGGAATCTTTTCCACTTTTGTTAACTGGGAATTACTTCAGGTTTTATTGGCTTGCTAAAACACATTCTTTGATTTGGATATTGCAGAGTATTTGGTAAAAGCGGTCTAGCTAACAAAATTCTATCAGTTCACTCATATTTCCTACATAATCTTGCTTAGAATACTGCAAATTAGAAAAGCAGTTCAGAAACTCTTCAGTGTGAAGTTAGCAATCTGTAAGGAGTGCGTTTTACTTTAAGCTTGCACACATACAATGCTTCTGTCTATGCAGGGGAACCATTCCAACAAAGCTTGGGTTAACTGTTCTCCCAAGATATCCACTAAGAATCTGTAAGTGTCTGAATGGGAGCCCTTTGCTATTTAGATAGCGAGAGATAAGATTTCTTCTTTAAATATTAGCTGTCAAACTGTGTTATGTCTTATTATGTTTCATCAGATTGGCATTCAGCATGATGAGGTTTAACAGCACATGCTGATAACGCACAAATAGTGTAACATAATTTAGGAATAAAATTAAAGGGCAGTAGACTATTTTCAGCTCAGATACCTGCTTATCAATGCTTTGAGAGAGAACACAATTCAACCACAACATGTAATGCGTGTTCACAAAACTAGCAAGTTCCTCTTTTCACCAGCTAGCTAAATTAGAACAGCAGCTGCCTGGACTGCAATGGGGTTTGTGACTATTTTCAATCACTGTAATATTTGCAGAATACTTTTACAGGTCCCAGAACAAAAACCTGCTGTTTGAGAAGTATTCTTTAGGTTACATGTTTTGAATGAGCCTGTAAGAGACATTTTCTGTGTCCAGCTTGAGAAGCAGCAAGGGCAGTTTCTAAGCAGTTCAACCAGCCTACTGAATCTTTCTAATCTTTCTCTTATTAAACATGCTGAGCTCATTCTGTGCATCACAGATTGTATACCTTTAAACCCCTTTCATCAAGAAGAAAGGTTAGCACTCCACTGAGATAACTTTTGAATGTGAAAAAGAGACTGACTGCTGAATTTAATAGGTTACTCAAGTCTGTAGTCAAATTCTCTCACCTAATCTTCAGTTTCAGAGTTGTGAGAACTCAGTTCAACTCAATTTTTAGTACACTTCTTCCATGTAAACTTTTACTTTCTCCCAATTTTGACTGCTAATGTAATAATGTCAGATAATTTTTTATCTCCCTCCCTTTCTCCCCCAAACTTCAATTACAGGTTGCATTCCAAAAGATGAATATTTGTGCATGGTTGAGAATTAAAACACTGACCTTCGGTAGACTTTTTTTCCCCCTCAGTGTTTTTCCGACTATCTGCTCTGTACCTGACAAATGAGGCAGTGAGGTCCCTCCATATTCTGTTTGGGATCTATTGGCTGAGGAACTCTTGGTCATCCTACCTGCCTGACATCTAGGATCATGATGAATTGTCTCCAACTCTAGCCTCAGATTGTTTTTTAACATTTAATTTAGTTTCTTCCTGTGCTTGGATGAACATGGCCATGTTATGGATTTCTGCTCTAATGTACACCAGCAGGTTGGAAGAACAAGCCTCAGCAAGCTGTGGAAATAAGAGAGGCTGGATCAATAGTCAAGGTCACGACCCTGGCTCTGATTTTGTACACTGTCCTGAGATTTTCTCCCCTTAAAAGCCTCCGACTGTTTCTAATGTGGATCCAAGTGCATATTGAGAGAGAAATTCTTAACAATCAACCCCCCAAAAGGATAGGTGTAGCTGGATCCTCTTACTATGTGAATCTTTCATACAGAGCTGACAAGAAATGTGCCTCTTTACATTTGGTCTAAAAAAATAACTTATTTTAAATGTTATCCCAAGGAACCTTTTTGATAAAGAGATAGGACACAGTAAATTCTGTTATCTGTACTGTAAAGCCATTCATTCATTTATTCAGAGAGTAATTCAGACACTACCAGAAACAATTTCAGAGAGATATTAACTGCAATGTCCCATTTTAATGAAATGTGTAATTGTTATATAAACTCAGGGGCAGAATATATTCATTTCACAAGTATACCTTGATTATAAGGAGGAGAAAACGCTGCCATAAAGTGCTGTGATGAACGAACAAAGATGCTCAGTCATTTGTTGAGCCTGCCTTTGTGCTGCAGATAGAGCTTTGAGTCTTCAAATATATGACCGTAATGCAACAAGGCACATTTCTGAATGGGTAGTAATTTTCCACTGCAGGATACAGTCATGCTGAGATTTAGTGCTTTTTTTTTTTTTTAAAAAAAAAAAAAAAAAAGAAAAAAAAAAAAGATTGCAAAGGTATTTAATGTATCAAAACAGCTCCCTAAACCTCGATACAGATAAATTGTCATACCTGTTAAAACCCAGCCCACAATGATGTGCAGTCAATACAATAAACAATTCAGTCTCCAGGAGAGATGAGCAAAAGAATTTCTCACATAAAGAAGCAGCCTTTCTGTTGTTTCTGCAAAAGAGTGAAAGCCAAAAAAAATCACTTTTCGCTTGGCCCCCGTTTTTGACTTTCACTTAGCAGACCAGAAAGCTGTATATCACAACGGGGGCAGAGAGTTGAAGGTCAGTCAAGAAATCCAGCTTGTTGCACCACAGTCTTGATCTGAATCTGATCCTCATGCTCAGCAGCAGGATGGTTGCAGGGCAGTGCAATGAATATTAAAAGGAAAAGAAAGCATTGCTTACAACGTTTCCTACAGTAGCTGCAAATTGTGTACATGTAAAATTGGCCTGCTTATCAAGGGAACAGGAATCTGTAGCGTTTCACAATCTGAGAAAGAGGAAGATAAGTGAGCTTTGTGAATTTACACAGTGAGGTTGTCCAGGGGTATTTAGGTGTCTCATGGGATCTACAGTCAATGCAAATTAGATAAATAGTGGTTTTGAAAAATCTCACTCTGTGACTATTGCTTGTTGAGGTGCCAAATCACTTCTAAAAATAGTCACTACGCCCTGTTACTCATTAAAAATGAAAGGTAAAGGATTCTGCTTTACCTTTGGAATTGTCCTCTTTGTTCCACCCTCCAGCTTTGAATTTAGGTATTTCTCTTCTATATGGTAAGGACTAAGCAATCAGACTTCTCTCTTGTATAAAAATTTGTACCTGCATATCTGATGGTAGGACCACCCTACTCAGCTCCTTTAAGCAGTAATTTGCCATTTAACTTGGCCCAAATAGACCGTCTTTATCTACAATCTGTTGGAAAAATTTGGAATAATATTTCCCTGAATCCAATGCTAGAGAATGATGAGATATGGCTGGGTGTGATGACTGAGGAGAAACAGAGAGAAACCAATTAAAAGTCAGGAAAGAAATAAAGCCTTATAAATACAAAAGGTACCAAATTCTGCATTGTTTGAAATACATCAACAAGAAAGAGTGTACAGCCAATAGTACTACAGCAGGATGAAGAGATAAGTATAACATTATTATTGCTATGGGGTTGAATTTTCTCTTCCATTATGTACACCCTACAAGTGCTCTGGAAAAAGCTTTGCCCTAGTCTTTTGAATATTTTCTAATGTTTTGGTGGTTTTTTTTCCTCTTGATTCCCAACTTGGCTGTGCCAACTACTTCCCCCTCCATGGTTTGGGGTAGCTGATGTGTGGTCTGATGGTTTGCTACCCATTTGCCAATGCATTTGGTCACTACTAGGAGAAAAAAAACAGTTTTCTGGTAACATTATCCCATGCTGATGAACTGACCACCAAGAAATACATCTGCAAGAATTGAGCAGAAACCAGGGAACTAGGAAATCCTGTGCCTTGATTATGGCTTGTAAAATCTATGTTTTAGTCAGACCCAAACTTCCAGGAACAGCCCTTTTGGGTGGGGCTTATTTTTGCACAGGGTGTGTTTGATTTGATTTTCAGGACATAATTTGCAAAAGAAGAGAGTGCCTTGGCAACAGCCACAGTTAATTTCATGATGCAAGTTTCATTTAGGGAAGTAAGTCTTGCAAATAAAATTACTTTGGGGAAAAAAATTCTATCACAGGAGTTGAATTTTTAATTGTAAATGTGTCCCTGAAAATCTATGCTATTTGCAAAACACTGATCAAGTACAGAAAACTTTTGTGTTATCAAATGTGTCTGAAAGGATGGGCCTTACTTACCTCCCTGTTTATGATTAACTCTCACTTCTCATAAATTTCTGGGTAAAACCCACCTCTGTGTGGAGAGCAGAGGTCCAGTCTGTGTGGCCCAAGGATAACTCACATCCTAAACAGAATCCTTTCTATTCTACCTAGCTAAGTTTTTAGTGAAAAGAAGTTACAATCTCTCATTTTCTGCCATTCTTGAAAACCTGAAAACCTCTACAGCTGTTAGTAAGGCAATATTAGCTGGGTCTGCTCATGGGATTCCATGTAGGTGTGGATTTCATCATCAATAACTAGAATTTTTTTAGTCTGACGATGGAAACATGTCTGAGACAGAAAACTGGACCTACCAAATTCTAAAACTGTAGAGATCCAGAGAAATATACAGGAAAGGAAAAGGAAGGATAAAAATTCTTAGTCTAGCAGAAACAATCCAGAACTTAAGAATGCAAAATTGTCTGAGGGAAGAAAGAGGTAAACATTAAGGATGAGAATATTTTTTTCTTCATGGAGATAGCATAAAATGTGAACTGAAGCATTGGAAAGCAGTGCTTCTCAAAGGTATTTTTTGCATATGTGGATTATGCTTAATCATGTAGCTCTAAGATTCTTAAGCATCCCTGGCTCCTGTGTACTCTACCTTTGGCTGATTTCAGCATCCTGGTGGATACTGTCCATTCCCTTTTGCCATCTCATTTTGCATCATCCATTCTCAGTTGTAATGGGTGATTGCTTCCAGTGTATCATAAAGCCCAGCTGACATTTGCAAACAGTTAACAGTGACAAAACACAGTGAAACATGTAAAACACATTTGTCAGTCTCCAAGATCAGATTAGGCTGCTATTAACTATCCCAGAGCATTTCAGTGCATTTGAATCCTTCCTTTCTGCAAGGGAGGACAGCAAAAGTCGCCAATATTATCACTGCTATCAATGTCACCTCAGCTATTTTCCGAAGAGTTAAGAGGAGAGCTCAAGAGCATGTCTGCTCTAGGAAGAAAAGGAAAAGCCTCATTCTAGCATCTGTTTCAGCCTCTCAAGTGCTGCCTTTTCATACTACAGACCTTGCTCTATCTGATGAGACATAATGCCACATTAAACCTATCTACCTCTCTTTTGCTCACTCCACCAGCAAGATGTTCTTGCTTTTTATTGCACACAGCCTTTTCATTTTTCCTGGTGACTTCCAACATTTCTGAACACAATGAAGAATTTCTTTGTCATTAAGATGTACTTCCTTTGACTGTATATTCCCCACTAATTCAGCATGTGAAAATAATGCACAGGGGAATCTGTGTGCTGTACTTCAATAAAAATGCAAAAATGAACAGCAACTCAGACAACTGGTCCCATCTGTTCCCTCATATACCATGCAGAGAACACCAAATGCAGGATTCCCTTCCAACACTAGCTGTGTAAAGGAGATTGCCTTTCTTCTTTTTTCAGTGCTTGCTGCAATCGAATTCACTAATGCTAAAGAAAACTATGAAAACTATGATTTTTATTAATATGATATTCATCAAAAAGTACCTTCCAAAAGAAGCACCTTTCAAAAGAAAGAACTACTGTACTCCCCCCAAACTCCAACATTATCCTTTTTCCATGACTTGCAGCCTCCTGTTTATGTTCATGGTGAAACAATCACCACCCACCCACCTGAACTGACCTCCATCTCTCTTCCTTCTGAGAGCAGACGAAACAATCAAAGAGATCACAAGATTAACTCTTCTGTCAAATACAGGTCTGCTGGATGTTGTGAACAATAGATATATACCATGCAAGGACAGGTCAGACTTTTAAATAGCTATTCACTTTAGATGTCAACAGCACTTCAGTATTTTAATTAAACTTTTCTCTCCCATCTTCCTCTTATGATGGATTCTTGCATGTATTGTCCCTAACTATAAGCAGAGCAATGTCTGGAAAAAAATATATCTTATTTAAAGCTTATTAACCAGCATTTACAGTTTCCATTGAAAATGTTGAGCATCATAAATGTATGAAAAAATACAGTGAAGTAAAAACCATCAAGCCATCAAACTGAGTAAACTCTGTCTCACTCATATGAAAGCAAGAGAAAACATTGCATTTACCTGATATTGCATTCCAGTCAAAATAATGGCTATTTATATTTGGTTCTAGGTACTAGATTTAGATTAGACTTAGATCATAAGGAAAGGATGGTTCAAATTTTGTCTCTTGTTCAAACACCCTTCACTGTAAATTCTGGAAACACAACTTTGATTGGGCACAATTCCCTTGCCACTCCACAATCCAAACTGAGATGAGGCCAATTATGGGAATCTTTCATCTTGTGGAAGTGAGGTATCAAAGACTAGTTTTATAGAGGCAAAAACTTCTAGTGAGACATTATCACATGCGTTACACTCACACATGGGACTATGGACATAAAGATCAATATAGAAGAGTATCAAAAGGTCAGTTTTCAGGATTTCCTGAATATTCAAGGATTCAGCATCTATTTTGTTCAGGCTGTTAAGCAAATCCAATTCAAATGAAAAAAATACTGCTTTCAGACTGCCAGGTCAACTTCCCAGACCTTCTCTACTTGCCAATACAGACCGTCAAAGAAGAAACACACATTTAAACAAATACCTGTTACATATTGAAAGAATGTTTTAACAGAAGAATCAGCCTTCAAGCAGCTGCTACTCTCATCAGCCAATAGTTCCTGTATTGCTACAAGATTATTCAAGGACAGAAGAGATACTCTTTAAAAATAAAAAAAAAAAGTTTAATTAACAGTGGTTTATTTTCCTTTTTTTCATTAGTGTGCTGTGATTATGGTCTCTTCATTTTTTTTTTCTTTTTTTTTTTTACTACTTAGTTTATATTAAAAAAATCCCCAAAATTCTGGTATGATTTAAAATCATACCAGAAAGTTAGGCAATCATATCTAAAAAGAAGTGATTGAGAAACATGGCTTTAGCTCGTAATTGCTGTAAGTTTTTGCAAAGGAGAATCTTGACTGAAAGCTACCAATAGGCTCCTACATTTCTGTAGCAGTTTGGGCCGGGTGCCCTCTGCTATGTGGAATGCTTCCTGTGTCCAGAAGTACAGCCCAGTGAGCGGACACAGGAAACTAGGTATCTCCTACCATAATTCTCTGTGCCACTATAAGATCCAGCACGGGGTCTGGCACTTCCTCTTTCTTTCCTCACCGTCACCCGGTAACTGGGGGAGAGGTCTCCCGGCCATGGGCCTGGCGAGGCCCAAGGCCACAGGGGGATGGGCAGCCTCAGATCTGGCCAGCTGAGACTAGCCTAGTAGTGGGGGGGGAAAGAAGGAGCCTGGGGGTCTTGGGTGCACCCTCAGGTGGGGATGGGATGTTTCTGGGTCTGCTCTGGGGTTTCTTTTGTCACTACGCTTCTGGCTCTCTGTACACACTCACTGCTTTCCATTTAAACTTTCCATCACTTTTGCAATCCGTTTGTCTGAGTCGTTATTTCTGCCCATGGTGGGGAGGGGGCTGCCTCAACCCATTACAATTTCCCCTGAGAAAATGAACATTTTTTGGTCCAGATTCGCAGAACTGCAGAACTATTTAAAGCAACTTCAGTCTTTTCAAAGGCTGCCTCCTGTCCTTCCTTTTTTCCAACCCCTACATACTCTCCAGAAACAAACATGCACAGAGAGCAGACAGGAGAGATGTTTGCGAAAACTGCAGTTTCCGCAATCAAAAGTACAACATTTACTATGGCTTTTATCAAAGATTTCAATTCCCTCATCTTAAGGAAAATGACCCTTTTATTTTGTTGTGGACATAAAATTATGGCCCAGGGAAAATTGGAAGCATTTTTATTGAGGGAAATCAATTTTCTCACTGCCATATATGATCAACATGTCACAGCCATCACCTAGATAATAATAGTAAAGTACAAGTAAAATGGCTGATAATACTGGCTTCGGGAAGAAAAAAAAAAAAAAAAACAACACAGAAAGAAAGGAAAAAAGTGCAAGATAACAGCTTCCTTTTCCCCCAAACATGTTTGCAATAAAAAAAAAAAAAAAAAAAAAAAGAAAGAAGAACAAATGCAAAGGTTTCTCCTGTGATCATAGCCTTTCAGAACAGGAGCGGTTTATTTTGTACATTGATAGTCTGAAGTGTTGATGAAGCTGATGAGAAATCTGGTCTTCCTGGAAAATAGTCAGCTCTTTCTCTAAGCTGTGCTGGGTCCTTTTCAATCAGCTTGTTAATGGGTGGCTAATAGTGAGGGGATGTGACCGGCCTGAGATTACCCAGGAGTATGTTTATGTAGAGGCAACACTCAGCACAGAAGCATCTTCTTAATTTGGATACTACAAACAAAGGAAACATCAAATCTGACCTAGCTGGGGAAATGTTAATGGCTTCTACTCATCCTCCTCCTGCCACTTAGCATCTCTTGTGCCCCTCCTTGGGAAGCTTCCTGGCAGAAGCCTGCATTAGCAAAACTCTACCCTTACAAAACCCTGGCCCAGACAAGAGACAACATTACAAGTGATTAAATGGTCTTTTGATGTTCACCTCAACAGACACAACATGTCACCAGTTAAGCACATCTCCAGTGATGCCACAGTAGTATATACAAGGTAAATCAGAATTCTGTTAAACAAAAGGAAATAGTTTTGTTTTTCTAGTTAAAATTTAAATGGTGTTAAGTGAAAATCAAGAAACTACAGCTGAAAAGGGTAAAGACAGCAACACTGGAAATGAGAACAGATACAGACACTAATTTTAATCTAAATGGGATAGAAACATACAAGCCCTTCTGATAGCTTAATAGTAAATAGTTTCTATCATCTTCTCCAGCTCTTCTGTCTCTGTTGTACTTTGAACTTCACAAAAATTTGAAGGAGAGATGGTGTCATTCATATCATGCTGTGGGAATGGCAGTGAGTTTACAGAACAAGATGAGAAATTAGCATAATAAGATTTGTCTTCAGATAGAAAAGAAAATATGGCTGCTCCCATTGTTTTTTTGCTGATGCTTTTGGACCTTGATACACTTGCTAACTGATAAGTCCTGAAAGATCATTCTTATTTACCAGTTGCCATAACATCCACACTTGGAAATAATTGGTTACACCTGTGCAAATCTAACAGGTTGTGCATTCCTATGAATTTATGTGGCATCCAAGACTGCAGTGAAATGCAGGAAACCCAGCAGGCTACACAGCTCCCACTCATATTGCTGCCATCCCTGCAGAAAAGAGGCAACACCGAAAAACCTGGAACCCAAAAGCAGCAACTGGAAGAGGAAGCCTCCCATGTTACAATCTGAACTTCAAGCCCCATAATAGTTTGCTCCAGCCAGCACTTTCATTTTGATGCTGGCACGAAGCAGGATGGTATGACTAGCAGCAGATTAAAACTCAATGTATGGCAACTTCCCACTAAGGTTTCCCTTAGTATAAAAAAGTAGCAACAGATAACCACTGCAAACACACATGATTATTTTTCCTTTTTAGCTGAAGGGTGATTTTTTTGGGGTGAAGTCTCAAAACTACCCTCCTCCTGTGGAAAGCGAGCCCATGCTCCACGTGCAGAGCATTTCACAAGTGTCCAACATGACTAAAACTTGTGCTTTGACTGTCAGAATCCCCTGACAATTCCTGTGAGAGGTAGTGAGAGAAAGCACATAATTTATGTTCTTATGAATGACAAAAGTGAGGAAAAGAATTTCTGCTTAGGTTGTTAGGCAGCAAAAGCATCTAATTTAAACTCTCTGGTAGACACACATTCATTACTAATCTGTGTAAAACAAAGAATATGCTTATATTTTTTTGTGGGACTTGCACATTTCATGGATGCCTACTATGTCCTTCACTTTGGCAAAGTGTTTAAGAATAAAACTAGTGTGCTTACTAACATGCTTAAAATCAAGCATCTGCTTTGTTAGATGAGGAGCTCTGTGTAACAACTGATGAAGGTTAAACACCATGTTTTCCAAGTCTGTCTGATCATTCTAAGAATATGCAATTTCCTGACTTGCTTCAAATTTAAGTACAATCTGGAAGTGTGCTTCTGAGTTTAAAAGTATAACTGAAATGTACTAAAAATACAGTGAAGATCTTTCGAATCCTTTTTTAGCCTCTAATCCATTATTTAGCACTTCATTCTTTAAAAGAAACCTGCAGAGCTATATCCTCAGAAGCACAACCTTGAAACAAAGCATTTTTGGACATGCACAGAAAGCATTAGCAGCTTTCCTTGAAAAATGACGCCTGTGCACCCATATGTCCTGATCTCTGAAGTCATACTTCAGTATGGACTTCCTCATTTAAAAATGCTTCATCTGGTTTATATCAAAGTACTTACTCCTGGCTACACCGACTAAGTAAATGGCCAGCTCAGACAGCAAACACTGTTGTCTTGAAATCATTCATTCTGTTGTATTATCATGCATTTATCATTATGGTGTTTCATACCCATACACACATAAATATCTGGGTTTTGTTTTAGGCAGACCTGAGTGTCATGGAATGCTGACCTGCAAGTAGGTAAGAGGAAAATCTTATCTGTGGCCTTGGAGAAAAGAAGATAAAAATGAAGGGAAAGTTTGAGTAGTGTGAGCAAAACTTTTTTTAAAGTAAATGTCCTGTAGTCAGTTATTAACTTCACATGGTTAATGTGGCTGTTTGGTCTAGAAAGGTTATCTGCTGTAACATTTCTTAACATTTTCATAATGTTATCAAGAATTAAAAAGGTAACATTTATCAAACATTCGCAGTGTCTGTGTCTGTGAGTGTCTGTGTGTCCGAAGAAAGAGCAGCCACACAGTTGTGATAACATCCAAGCTGTCAGTTAGAAGTCAGTCCAAATACCTTGGAGATATTTGCTTTTGGATGATGCATTCTTTGTCATGTAAAAATGTAACTTTTCAAAGTACACATGTTACTGATTAAGTTGAAGTCAGAAAATCTTATTTCCTTCTAATTATTCCTAAAGCCCTGTGCAAAAGATGGAGAAGGATAATCAACAGGATGATCCAGATAAAAAAGAGCCTTAACATGAAGAGAAATCAAAGGGCCCAATCCTCCAAATCCTTCTATGATTAGTCTTTAATCTGCAGTGAGATTGCTCATGTGAAACAGAATTTACAGGATCAGATCTTAAATCTCCCAATTGCATTTTTCCTAAGAAAAAAGGTGGATTAAAATCCAGACCTAATGTCTCATTGTGTCTGGCAATGCCAGAGAAACAATGGCACCAGCCACTGAGTCTAAAAGACTCACACCATTCCAGTAGGCTTCAATTTCATCAACAAGGCCTAATCCGAAATGCAGCAAGTGGAAAATTTTGGTTATTGCACTTTATGTTACATCTCTTGCCCATGAAGCAAGTGAACCATGCTGAAAGTCAGCCAAGAAGCTAGGATTCCCAAACATTTCCTCTACGCCAAACAGCATCACATCTGATTGAAAAGCTTACTATCATTTCAACATATGAAAAGGCAGAGCAACTAGCTGTGCCTTCTCTTTCCACCATTTCCAGGAATGGCTATCGTTACTGCCAGGGTGTTAGAAGCAGCTTGGGGATAAGACATTGTATTTGGATTTACATTTGAACAATTATACTTATGTGAAGACTATTCCAAGAAACTGCAATGTGCAAGTTAGTAAATGGAGAGGATTGGAAAACATAGAACTAAACAGGATCAATTACAACACAGATCTGCTTAGGTTCACCTCCAACCATTCATTCCCCTGTTCAGATCTAGGTGGTATCTGGCACGGCTGTGTTAACAGCTTTCATCTAGACCTATTTCTGGTCAATAATAAATAACTTGAGAAGAGTAAATAGGTGAAAAGAATTGCTAGTTACAATCTCTAACAAATTAAAAGGCATCAAATCAATATTATGTTTCAGTGGGACTCCACACTTTCCAATTCACTCAATACTTCCTAAAATTATCATTTCACTAGTTAATCAGGGATTATTTAAATTATGTGTTAGCTATGGCTTTGCTGTCAGTATGTCTTCCATTAAGTCCAGTAAATCCTGCATCAGGAAGTGGGACTGGAAGGATGAGAGGCACCTGCTTGCATTCCTCTATGTTGCAGGTACCCACAAAAGCCACAGACTGGATTCTGCAGCTCTCTTCTTGGCTTGCATCCCCTCTTAAAAAAAGAGTGAGCAGACAAGCTGGCTTTGCTTCAGTGTCAGTGGAAGAGGAGGCATGGACAAAGGGAGCAGCACATGAGAGCTCCTCTTCCTTCTAGCTGTAGGGCTGCCTATGACTCACAAATGCTCCTATTTCTCAAGGAGAATTTATCTGTTGTATGTTTTTATTCTTTCCCAGACTTGCTAATCTTTTAATGTAAACTAGATAAAAATGATAGATGGATCATTGTCTTCATTCTACTTCAACAATCATGTTACTTTACATTCTGATGTCCTGACTCCTCTGTAGAGCATAACAGGTCTTAGAATAAACTGACTAGTCTGATCCACACACATTACTGATTCTGCTTTCCTTCCTGATAAGTACTACACAAATCCCTTTTCAAAATACATGTGTGTTTTGTAGTCAAACTCAAAAGTAGCAAACCAGCATTGTTAATTCACTGGAGTGTCTTAATTATGCACTTGAAAATATTTTCTATTTTATATAGTATTTGATATTAAGTACAACCCTTCATGTTCTCCTTAGAGAGCTGTGATTAAAATTACCAAGTCCAAGATAAATAACCGACTCCACGACAAATTCTCGTCCAGGTTATAACCAACCAGTACAGGTTGATCTTGTGATTTCAGTGACATTGTTCTAGATTTACTCTAGTCTAATCACGATCACTATGTGGCTTTCTTTAAAGACATTTTTCTCTCAGATGCTTTTCTAGGTTAAATGGCACAATTACATCCTCTTTCCCTCTTCCCCTTCAGGTGGATCTATAGGTCAGAGACTTACAAGCTCTGTTGATTCAGAGCTAAAGGAATGCTGTAGGGAAACAAGTTACAATGCTCCCCCTCATCTAAACTCTTTTGGCTTTGATGTAGAAGTCACAAAAATACACTAACCTTTTATTCACTCAGACTTCCTCTTCATTTGAAAGATAAGAGGCACTTCCAGAATGCAATGTGCTGTCTCCCTTCACCTGTGAAGCATATTATGAAACCCTTAACACTTAGGACTTTGACAGCTACCAGAGTAAAAAGACTGTTGCCACTCACAGTCAGAAAGTAGTCTTTCAACTGCAGAGTTGCTAAGCCGGAGTGGATCTAAAAATCTAGGATCAAATTAAGCCTTGGTACAAGAAAAGGCAACTCAGCTGATTTCAGTAGAACTGTGCTCATTTACATCAGAGAGAGGCTGAACATGAGCCTGCAGTGTGCCCAGACAGCCAAGAGGGCAAACCGCATCCTGGCCTGCATTAGGAATAGTATGGCCAGCCGGAGCAGGGAGGTCATTGTGCCCCTGTACTCTGCTTTGGTTAGGCCGCACCTTGAGTACTGTGTCCAGTTCTGGGCCCCTCAGTTTAAGAAGGACATCGAGACACTTGAACGTGTCCAGAGAAGGGCAACGAAGCTGGTGAGAGGCCTTGAGCACAAGCCCTATGAGGAGAGGCTGAGGGAGCTGGGGCTGTTTAGCCTGGAGAAGAGGAGGCTCAGGGGAGACCTCATTGCTCTCTACAACTACCTGAAAGGTGGTTGTAGCCAGGAAGGGGTTGGCCTCTTCTCCCTGGCAGCCAGCACCAGAACAAGGGGACACAGTCTCAAGCTGCAACAGGGGAAGTTTAGGCTCGAGGTGAGGAGAAAGTTCTTCACTGAGAGAGTGATTCATCATTGGAATGGGCTGCCCGGGGAGGTGGTTGAGTCGCCGTCCCTGGAGGCGTTCAAGAGGGGACTGGATGTGGCACTTGGTGCCATGGTCCAGTTGTGAGGTTTGTGGTTACAGGTTGGACTCGATGATCTTCGAGGTCTCTTCCAACCTTGGTAATACTGTACTATACTGTACTGTAGAGGTGAATCTGTCCTGCAAGACTGCATGGAAACACAGACACAAATCCCAACAGCCAGGGGCAGGCTAAGGGAGTATTTGCCAACTCAGCAATATGACAGAAGTTTTCTTATGAATGCTAGGTTAGGAAAGGCTCTTGTGAATAAAAGTGGAATAATTTTCCTGGAAGATATGGCACACCCAGAAATGATGAAGACTTGTTTTGGAAATATGTTTGCCAATACTTGGCAACATATGGCATTTTTCATGCAGGAAAAAAAAAGTAAAAATCCCTCCCCCGTTCAAAAATTCTCTCTTCTTTGCTTATTTCCTCCAAATGTTATTTCAAGACATTGGCTTTCAAAAATGCTCATCAATATATCTTACTAAAGCACACTGCAAAACTTTTATTTAAATAAAAAGTGATTGAATCTGGTTTAAAAAAAATAATCCCAAGACAAAACATGAAATATAAAGAGAATTTTACAGTTTGCTATACATTTACCCAAGATTTAAAAAGCAGCAGCCAGCAAGATGTCAGCATCTCTTGATTTATTTTTTTTTGTTAGCATGCTAATGTTTCTGTTAGCATCTCTTCAATTTTTCTCCTGGAATTTGTTAGTAATGGGCTGGTGCTAACAGTGTTTTGTCTTGTTCCAATTTATCTTTCAAAATCTGTTGCTCAAGCAGCTGACAAATTTACTTCAAAGTACAAAAGGTTGCTAGACACATGTCAATTGATAGCCCATATGCAGTATGAATAACATCACTTAAAGATACATTGAATAAAAGTCTGGGAATGCCCCCCCCCCCCCTTTTTTTTCCTGTACTATTTTTCTGTTCTTGTTTCCATTGTGTAAAACAACAACAAAACACCAAACAAACAAAAAAATCCCACAAATAAACAAACAAATCTAGAAAACCCCATTTCTCTTTTAGACCATGGGAAAGCAATTAATAGAGCATTTTCTTTTTTTTCCCCACTGCACTTTCACTATATATTTTCATCATTTCATCACAGCTAAGTAATCAATATTTTGATTTTAAAATAAAGGCAAAAATATTATTATTAGCAACATAAATGTCATCTGCAGACCTGCTGTATTGCACTTTCATGGGAAAAGTGGAAGGGGAAATCAACACAGCTCCTATTCTCTCCTCTCCTCTTTAGACTTTCCGGGGAGAAGGCTGTGGGTTAGTAGCATGCACAGACAATGTTCCAATATTAGAAATCTCCCAACCAGAAAGTTGTATTTTGGGCTTGTGTTTCCTAGACCTGAGAAATAGCAAAGTCCCTAAGTGCTGTTAGATGGCAATTACACATTAAGCAAAAAGATATTGCAGATCATTGATTCCTGCAAATCTCCTCTCCTTTGAAGTAGCAGCACTTGCTTATGAATGAAGATACACACTCTTTCACCTTGAAATCACATAAACCTATTTTCTCTATTTAGTCCTGGAAGCTTATGAATTAGATGTTTCAAATTGGATACATCTCAACAAAAGAGGCTCTTTCCTGAGAGCCTCACTCAAAAGAGGCAAGATACTTGCGTGAGTAGTCTCAGCAATATGACTATTTGTGGGAGTGAGAACTAAGAATATGAAGTTTACAGAATGTACTTCATGTTTTTCTTGGACCTAAACACTTGTAGCTCCACTCAGGTAAGTAAGATCTAAGTCATGCCACTGCCTCCTACCTGAATGTTTGCATGTGGAAGGATTCCTTCAGGAAGGAGGGCCCACAGAACTGCACTGTGTGAAAGTACAGAGTTGATTGATGGAGAAAAAAACAGTAGAATTAAGCTTTTCTTTGATTTTATGGAATATTGGCTTCTGCAAATGTGACCTTAAATTCAAATTGATTTGATCTTAAATGTAGGAGATTTCATCTACCTTCCAGGCAAATATGCTCCATATGTTAAATACCAGTAAATATAGTTAAGTTCTCCACTGTCTATGAATGGAATACAGAACAGCTTTTCTGTAAAGACCAGATTCTCCCTTAGCACCAAAGGATTTAAAAGGTCAGAGCTAGTAATGATCAGCTGAAAACAAGGGCTCGCCTGAAAGCTGTTAGAGGGTTTGCATTTCCAGTAGCTCCTAAAGCCCATTGCATGACAGTCATTGCAGAAAAATACAGGTGAAAGAGTGCCTCATGGTTTTTCGTTTGTGTTCTGCTGGTGATGCTCCTTTCTTTACCTTTTGAAATGGGAATGATATATTTTAGGAAATACAGTCAGAATTCAGAAAATTCCTCAGAGCCATCCTGTGAAAACTGTCCCACATTTAGGATTTAAACTGACTATTACTGGGTGGGGTAAGAAAATATATATATGTATATTTTTTTCATTACTTATCTCATAGTTGCTCACTGTAAGGTTTTGTATTTTTTCTTAACTATATTGTACTGCTCACCCCTCAAAGAAGATTTCTTCAACAGTTTTCACTTCTTATTTGTTATGCAGCCCTCTGATATTGCTCTTGATAGCCTCTTTTTTTTTAGTTCTTGGATCATACATTCTTGGGAAGAAGAGCAATGCTGTTCTCTCTCTCAAAGATGGATTGCCCTTGAGTGCCAAAAGATGGGAATGGAAAAAACAACCAAAAACAACAGCAAAGTGCTCATGGCAGAAGGCTTGATGGAAGCTTCAGGGGACTAATTCTGATATGTTTACTTTATTTTCTTTTTAATGGGTTGTCAACTGAGGAGAACAAACAGCTCTCCCTGCATCCAGGAGCATAAGCATTTATTGGTCCTGATAAAGCACTGAGAAGAAATATTATTCATTGTGTACTATAAGTCATCACCATGTCTATTCAGGTAAAATGCCAAAGTATTTCTGCTGTGCTGTTTTTGCTGTGCTGCTCTGTGCAATACAGATTGGCAGCAGGATGTTACCATTGGAACAGTGCAGAGTTTAACACTGAACATACCCTCTAAACCTTACTCTCTAATAGCCTCTCAGGTAAAACTACTTATCAGAAAAAGCAGTTCCATTTGGAATGATACATATACACTTTCAGTAGAAGAGTACACACTCATATGCGTCTTCTAACTCCTCCAGAAGCTAGGAGGGGTTTGGAAGATTTGGAGAAGTCAAAGACTGCAGTGTCCCAACTGGGAGATACACTGGGAATCCCTACTGTCTATGTTGCTTAACTAGTCCTTCTTCCTGAGCAAAAGGAGCTTGCTATATTTATTTCCCCATCCATCTCACAAGAAAGTCTGTTTCTCTCTCTCATTTTTACATTGGCATTGGATTAAGCAAATGGTAAACATGGAAATCACTCTCCTGAATTTTCAAGATATGGACTTCAGCACAAATAAATGTGATTACTTTCAAAGTGTCTGGGAAAGGAAAGCACATTGATACTGTTCAGATATGTTTCAGAATGTTGTCAGCATAAAGTGCAAAACCACATCTCCCCATGCTCACACTAAAGTTGGCTGGTGTATGTACTACTGAGCTGACATTAAGTGTCCTTGCAATGAATCAAGTCTATGTCGTTACAGAAACCGAGGTTTACAGCAGTGTGCTCTGGGTTTATAGGGGAGAGTAGTCTTACAGATCCATGTTTCCTTTATGTATTTAAAATTGCTTTAAACCATAAGCCTTTCTTTGCAAAGAATTCTTCAGAAAGGAAACCTCCTAATCGCCTTATATGTTCTGGATCAGCTCCTCAGCTCTCACACTAGGTTGCATTATGACTGCGTTTGTGTTGCTGTGCAAAACTGCCCAGAGGGAGACCAGAATGGCAAATAAATCATAGTTTCCAAAAGGAGAACTTTTTTTCCTTCCTTTTTTTTTTTTTTTTGTGTGTCAATTTTGGTGTAATTCATTTGAATTGGCCAAGGAGAAAACTTGTGAGCACCAACTATTTTTATGACATCCAGTATCTATCTACTTCGTAAGTCAATGAATCAACCACCCTGAGCAGCCTTTGGCTATCTGATGTGCCCTTGCGGTGACCAGGACATTACCCTGAAAGGCAACCCAAGGAATTCCCTACATTGTCACTAGTTGAGCAAACAGGTTTTGATGGTAGCCTAAACATGTTAGTGTCAGGCCCTCAGAAGGAAAAGTAAGATGCTGGGTGTCAGCTCTTGGAGGTGCTCTGGAATACAGGGAATTACTGGAGACCTGCCAGACACAGTGGGAATACAGCCAACAGAGATCAGCCAAACCAAAACCCATCTGGGGAACCCTGGCAACTTACTCACTTTAACACAATTATTAATGGCATCATTGATACTTTTGAAGAATCTGTGCTGCTACTGTACAAATAGAATAGAATAGAATAGAATAGAATAGAATAGAATAGAATAGAATAGAATAGAATAGAATAGAATTAACCAGCTTGGAAGAGACCTTTAAGATCATTGAGTCCAACACTATCCAATCAAATAAACCATGGCACCAAGCACCTCATCCAGTCTATTCCTAAACACCTCCAGTGATGGTGACTCCACCACCTCCCTGAGCAGCCCATTCCAATGGCCAATCACTCTTTCTATGAAGAACTTCTCACTAACATCCAGCCTAAACCTCTCCTGGTGCAGCTTGAGACTGTGTCTTGTTCTGGTACTGGTTGCCTGGGAGAAGAGACCAGCCCCCAGGTGGCTACAACCTCCCTTCAGGTAGTTGTAGACAGCAATAAGGTCTCCCTGAGCCTCCTCTTCTCCAGGCTAAGCAACCCCAGCTCCCTCAGCCTCTTCTCATAGGGCTTGTGCTCCAAACCCCTCACCAGCTTCCAATCCCAGATTCTGCTCATGCATAATCATTCATATATATCAGTTAATGACAATTTAATTGCATATCCTTGTAATCATAAATATTGAAATAGTGGTATATAATAATATGTGCTAAAGAACACATTGAATTTCAGTTTGACATTAATTTCAGTTTATTATTTATATACAGCATATGGATTGAAACTTTTCCCTTGACACTGGCATTGTTGAAACAACCACTTGATCTATCAAATTTTTTGAGTAGCTCTTTAAATTATAAATAGTGCCCAGTTGTTTATTTCAAGTGCTTTCAGAACTCCAAATGTGGTTTAATTGTATTTGAAAACTGCCAAATATCAATGGAGATCAATCTTGTCCCATTGATCTGTTTATGCAGTTAAACATGTAGAATATCAGATTCAGGCTCTAACATATTTAAATACTCCTCTATTGATCAGCCACTGCCATGATCCAGCACAGATGATGGCACAGATGATTACAGGAAGCTGCTCTCTCTGGTTTGTTCAACTGATACCTCTGTCTTTCATGGAAAAAGTGACCCACAGCTCAAAACCAGTGTGGGTGAGACAGATGGGCACACAAACTTCTCATACAAAAAAATGTTCAATCCATGGAAAGATTTTAGCTTCTAACATTGGAAACAACAAAAAATGCATACTGAAAAGTGTGGGAAAACACATTCAAATCCTGCACCTTACTGCCTAAATGTGACAAGAGGTGAGTTGGAGAGCTTGGACAATCTTTGTTCCTTCATGAAAGTCACCAACTACTCTCCAAGTCTGTTTGTCTACCTAAAGGATAAAGGTCAAAATATGACAGAACTGTCTCCTGTAGAAAATTAGGGACTACATTGCAAAAATGCTAGATCTTGCAATGATATTATTGGATTAGTTTTTGATTCTGGTTAGAGAGCTCTACAATGAAGTGAGAAGTACTTTGCTATGAACAGATTCTCTAGGGCCAAAATGTCCATTTTGTTTCTCAGATATTTTGAATACCCATGAAAAAGCTGACCAGGAAACACCAACCTCTGTAATTGCAGTTCAGATCTAACTGGGCACAGAGAGAGCACACAGGGAAGGATGAACTGTTTGTTCCAAATATCATATATGGATAGGGACAGATATCGGAGGAGAATCACTATTAAGGTTTCAAGGAAACAGTTCTGTGTTGGTGCCTCTCAGAGAGCAGAGGGGAAAGCACCTTTCATGTCCCTCAGACATACGCATCTAAGTGAATGCAGCAAAAGGCAGAAGGAGATAAGGATTTAGATCTTGGAAAAAGAGGAAAAGCAGGATGGCTTAAAAAGCATTCATTGAGCCTTTCTAGATCTTTAAGGATTCCTGTAAGGATTTCCTTGAAGGGGATAAAAGAAATATTTGTATAGTTCCAGAAAGTGCCTAATGCATATGACAACAGATTGGAGTGATGCAAGGAAGTGCCTGGAGTGTGGTCTTTGCATTCCTAAGCAGAGAGTCTCAGAAAAACTCAGCATTGCTGAGGATGATAAGCATAGCTTGATGTAGTGCTCTTTCTGAGAGCTGAAAGCTTTATTTCTTGGGCTTCACAAATACATATAAATTGCTCTGTGGTGTTTCAGGTGAGAGAAAGCCTGGAATATAACCTATTATTATTATTATTATTATTATTATTATTATTATTATTATTATTACTATTATGCTTTGTCAGCTAGTAAAGGTCAGTAAGAAATTGTCCTTGTCAAGTTTTCTTTAGAATTGAACCTTGCTTCAGGCCTTAAGTAAACAGACATCTCTGGGAACTGATGCATGTGGTCCTGCCATTATGTTATCAGATATGTACATTCTCCTGAACTGTACACAAGACAGTGTTTGAACAAAGTCTAAATGTTTTGTAAATTTTTCTTCATAAGCTAAATCTACCTTACATACATGTTATGAGGTTATATTGACTGCTTCTGAAATAAGTTCATGATACTAGATTAAAAGAAACAGACTTTTTTATTAGTAGTGATAATTGTAACTGTTTTTAGTTACAACAATTTTTTTGAGGAGAGCACTGCAGCTGCTTTAGACTCAGGACTCAATAGTTGATAACTGTCTTTGGCAGAACTTGAAGAACTCAGCAGCTGCTGAGTATGAAATTTTTTGACAGAAATAACATTAAAAAAAAAGTATTGAAGAAATGAAATAAGGAAAAGTAAGACTGTGCCATGTCTAGAGGATCTGTTAGCAGGTGTCAAGCATTGTAGGTAATACTATGATGGTAACAGCAACTTGAACAGCTGTTATCAATAGTTCTAACTTACTAAGAAGAAGCTAGCTAATCATTAGTTTCTTTACACCTTCTGGCAACCTTGTAAAGATTGCTAGGAGTTAATGTAAATCCCATAAAGTTCACAAAATGTCCTATGACTACTGGAACTTCGTGGGAAACACTAATTAAATAACCAACCAAGAGATTACAATACAAAACATTTGTTGAAGGTACCTTCATATCTGAGCGTGCCTGACAGCGTGATGAATGATGATTGCTGGGTTAGCTTTGAACAAGCACTCTTCCTCCAGCAAAGTCAAACAGACCTTGCAGAAGAAGTTATGGAATTTGCTTTCTGCTAAGGCAACTGAGTGATCGAAATCTGTATGCCAAATCTTTGAGACTCTGAACTCAACTTCAGGGGTGGATGATTCTCAAAAGAATCTCTCTGGAGCTCTCATGTCATTGCTATATGCTAGCTAAACACTCCGATACCCTTCTGCTCACGATCACAGTCACTTTAACAGCAAAGCCCAGTGCAACATTCACAGGACAGCGTGCCACTCTGTTCCGTCTGCCAAGCAAAATGCAATGTATCTGTTCATGACTGATATAAAGAATATTTTAGTGTGTGTGTGCTTGGTAAACTCTTTGCAGAGTGCTTCCAAGCAGGCAGGAAGAGCAGTAAACGATGTCTTTGTGTATGTGAGTTTGAAAGCCTCTGTTAAACTTCACCATCAATGTTTAAAGGTTGAAATTCACACGATCCCTCTTCTAACCATAGACAATACACATCATAGCATTCATTCACAAATGCACAACAGTCTCTTATATAAAGTGGAAAAAATAAAGGATGGAAGGGCATAAAATATGCAGGAAGCTATTCTATCCCCATATGGCCTGAAATTTGCTCAGGGTATTATACATGTGATTAGCAACTGTCTGTCAACTAAAGGGGAAAAAAAAAAAACCTTGGAAAATTTAAGGAGGATATGGATTTTACTGAAGATGCAGTAGTCAAACAATGATTAAATATAAAAAGCAGAATGATAATTTTCTGGCTCAAAGATGAAGTCTTTGAAGACAGAGAAAATAACTGGTGAGATTCTCTTTTATTGGCACATTTGCTAGGCCCTGCCTCGTAATGGGTTAACATTTCAAATGTGGAGCCAAATCTATCAATTGTATTGTTCTGGTCTGATTGTCAGGACCAAAATTAGACCCATTTATTTTTAAAATATCTTTAAGAGTGCGAAACATATGTGTACATAAAAGTACAGAAGAGTTCGTTGAGGCAGTATTATTGATTATGAATGGACATGGGATAATACACATAAAGATTAGTGTGGAATACATACATGCAGTGGGAAGAGTTAAGCACTGCCACATCCATTCTTTCTGCAGGCCAATAGCTGGCATTTCATAATGGAACTGCAATCCTCACATTTGCTTTTAAAACAGTACTCAAGTTGGATGTAAATAAATACATACACACACGTATATGCATGACTTGACACATAGTATCAGAATCAGGGAGCCTGTTTCATTGAGGTCAGAAAATAAATGTCATGGTTTTAGTAAAAATGTACTATCTTAAATCTTAACGCATTAAAAACCCTATTATAAGTTAGCATCTCTGATAGGAGTATTTATATCCTAACATACACATTTCAGAAACCAAACATTCATCCTAAGCATATAGAATTTTTGGGGCTTTATGTACAAGATAAACTCTGATAGTACATTCACAGCGTGCTTTCTCAAGATGCCACTCAAAATAGCTCATGGTGGATTCACTTACTGCTGGCTTCACTTACTCCAGGCTTCATTCTAAATTTTGTCTGTGTCTTAAAAGTATGATGAAGCTTCTTGAGAGAAGAAAAATTACAGATAAGCACTTAACATTTCTCTTACTTTTACAGTAATAAGTGGTTGATAGCATCTAACAGATATTTTATTTATCTCCATCATCACCTAGCTCCTCTCCACTACAGTACCTAACTGATTCGCAAACCTAAATGAACATATACTCACAAAACTCTTATGAAACTAGAAATTATTCCTCAGTTTATGTGGGAACAGAGACTTAAAGAGATGCATATGGCTTGCCCCAGAGGAAATGAAAAGTTTGAACCTGGATCAAACTCAAGTCTTCTATGTTTCAGATCAGAACAACAGCATGTCTTTATAAACTGTTCTTATGCTCAGGTTACATTTAGAGTGACTTGCTACACTATAGTGCATTCACTTTAGTTTTGTCCCTTTTGTTTCCATATAGCTACCAAGTAAAAGCTGTAAGGGAACATGCATAACTTCCTCATCTGTTACCTACATAACAACATGAAGAATAAAGGCTACCTTTATCAAGATCTGCAGTGTCCTATCAAAACCAGTATTTACAATTTGCCCAGGCTTATGTACAGAAGGACAACGTGCATGAATATATTTACCTACACTTGTTCCATCAAAGGCGTGACAGCTTGGTTTAGAAAGGTCAGTAACTTCTTCTGAAACAATACTTCAATTCTCTTCCTTGTTTGTGGAAGAGCAGAGACTACTATATTCTCAGTTTTAAATGATTCTGTCTGCTTAGCTAATTCCCCCACATATGCTGTGTTCAGTAGTGACATATGTCCAGTGTTTCCGCAGGCTTAAAAGAGAAAAAACTTATATTCTGCCAAAGAACAGCCAAGACCATAGAGGAGATGAAATACAAGATAAAGTAGTAACACTGCAATGGAATGAACCCATATGGGACCTTGATTTTTTTAAAGTGACACATTACAGACATAAACCTGAGTTGGAAGGATCAATTCTGTATCAGCAGGAAGAGCTAAGCTCCAAAATTCAGCAGGGTTCAGATCTCCTGCCTGGACTTGTTCCCATCCCTCTGTGAAATGAAAGTATAATAGGAAACTCTAGCAGGAACATGTCTTTTCAGCTCCATGATTTGATTAATATTGGTAGACCACTTTCAGGATGACTCATACTGCATACTATACGTTTCTCCTGAGAAAGATTCAGTCCACTTACATACTAACTTTTATCACATCTGGGAATGTACAAATACTACACTTAACATACACTCTATTGCTCTGTACACACTTTTTGTATATATCTGTAATAGCAAGTTAAATGTACCTAGGATTGTTTTCTGGCAATAAAGTCAAGAGCCAGAAGATCTGAAGGTCTGAGTGAAAAACTCTTATCTTCCAGAGAAGCTTGGACATGTTTGAACACTTTGTAGCAGCTATCGTCTTGAGGAGTGTATTAGTTGTAGATACAAGAACTGCTTACTAACATAATTCCCTGAGAAGAGCTTCATTCATTAGTGGAATTTCAACTGATAGCCATTGCTGATAAAAAGTAAGACAAGGAAATCAAACCTGTGCAATGACAGTATTATTTGCAGCTGCTCTGCTCACCATGGACACAGTATTCTGAGAAAGACAGGAAGAGAAGGCCAATGTGTTTGCTGGGAAGGACGTATGTGGTGGTTTTAGTATCTGCTGGTTTTCACTCTAGATGCCAAACCAAAACTTCAACCACTAGCTGTCCCTAAGTATGCTATGACAGCTTTCACAAGAACAGCTCAAGGCATTTCACTTAGTTGTCACTTTTGTTTCAAAAACACCATTATGCAATTGCATTGGTGAGGAATAGAAGCTGAATTTCACCATAGAGATAGACACAATTCAGTGGTGGAAGAAGTGATCCCAACAGACTTTGTAAAGCACTTTGGGATTCTTACAGATGAAAGGTGCTATATAAATGTCAGGTATTGTTATACACCACTTAGGAAAAATGTTTCCATTTATTCCTCTGGATTTACTGTTGAACATTCAGAGATAATAGGTCATTGCTGATAATAACAGCAAGAATAGCATCTTGAATGCTGCAGACTGTGTAGATTGCTCTGTATTCTGCTTGTCTGTAACAGGAGGTTGCACACTGATAAGAAGGAGGAATTTTTTGACAATACATTTATGAAGAACTAGCTATTTTTCATATTATATGGTCAAAGTGCAGCTGTCAGAGTTATTTACATGACTGCATCATTTACAACTCAGGATTATTGGAAAGATTCAGCAAACAAGGTAAGATACTTTCATGATGATATTCAAAGCTGCACAGTACCAGACCATGCTGTAGTAGGGCCACTTTTTTACTCTATTACCTCTATTTGTCTAAATTCTACTCATTTATTTTATTAATACATTTTATTTAAATGCATGACAGATGTTTCTAACAATGCTTACCCTAGCATCAGTCAGAACTTGTTAAGAGAGACTCCACTAACAGGAATGCCTTTCGAGTTTTTTGGGGTCTGGGGAGACAAACATAGTCCAGTATTGATTTTAATAGGAGTGTAAAAGGCACACTATTTTTGCCAGGTAGATGCATGATTTCAGCTACACTGTAACAAATCATACTGTCTTTATAATACTGGAAAACAATCCTGCTCCAGCAGTTCTCTCAAGTGAGTAACACCTGAATATAAAAATCCTCACATTCCCCCTTCCTCTTCTGCTTCCAAAGACTCTCCTCTCAGGTTTATGCCTTCCAGTTGGGGTATCTCATTAACCTGCAGGCTCTATCTCTGCCTCATTATCTTCTCCCAAACATCTAAAAGAGGCAGAAGCCAGGCTGCATTAACCCACTGATTGCTGCTGACCAAGTGATGTCCCTGAGCCCATTTGGAAGCAGATTTGGGTGAATAAAAGCTGCTGGAGGATGTGGGTTTGGACTGAATATTGGATTAAAAAACCATGAGTAATCTACTGTGGATATTCATTTTGTCAAAACCTTCGCAAAAACCTTTGTGTGCAAGGGAGCTGAATCTACTCTAAGGAAGCTATGCAAGCTTCCCTATTATTCCCAGTTTCTTTTATTAGTACAGATGCTCTGTAAAAGCATTAACATGTATAGAATTATCTCCTCCCCACCTTGCTAGCCAGCAAGAGCACTTTCCTGGATAATGCATAAAGATTATCCACATGAAAAACAGGAAAATGCTTAAGAAAATGTAAAATTGCTGAGATTCATTTTATAGTCCCATCCCCCTTTCAAGAATGCCAGAGATGAACTCTGGGAGTACAGTGTGTACTCAACACCTGCAGCATTGTGGTTATAGCTACATGTATCTTATGCAAATTCTGAGTCTTCCTAGAGTATTGACATTTACATCTACCTTCAGCAGCTCTGTTCAGAATTACCATAAAAGATCAGAGTGTATCTTGGAGGTCAGTGTGATCATAATTTGGCCATGCTGCTATATTTACTCTTCCTAATAGAGCTGCCTTCTATTTATTTTTCCTTATTGCTGCTTTTACCTTGTTCTCCCCCTGTGGAAGTTTTACCATAGCCACTGGGATGAAGAAAATCTCAAAATTCTGGGAAGACTGTGATGGATTTGTCCCACACATGAGGAAGAAATTCTTCCCTATGAGGGTGGTGAGACGCTAGGTTGCCCAGGGCAGTGGTAGAAGCCCCATCCCTGGAAGTTTTTAAGGCCAGGCTGGATGGGGATCTGAGCAATATCATCCAGTGTGAGGTGTCCCTGCCAATGGCATGGAGATTGGAACTAGATGATCCTTGAGGTCCCTTCCAACCCTAACAGATCCATGATTCTATGATTCTAAGAAAAGGTGAAACAGCAGAAACACAGAAGAGCATGTATAGATTTAGGTATCATTAAAGGGTGAGTAACATAGGGTATTAAATGTTTCATGGCGTAACCAAAATGTTAATACAAATAGTACCTGCTTAAAGGACTTTAACAGAGAAAGCAAATTTTTAATAAAAAGCCTAGAATGAAACCAGTGACACACTCATGCAGTTAGTCAGTGATCTAAGGGATGAGAAAAGACATTTCTGAAATCTTCTCCCAAAAATAAAATAATGAAACCTTAAGTTTTACCCCAACAGACTCTTCCTGTGCACAGGCTTAGCGTACCAGAAACCAAAAGCATGAAATGTCTTCCCAATATCAAATCACATCAAGCCTCAAGTGACATACTATTCTTTAGTATTTAAGTGAATAAACACATAAACATAAAAAGACACATGCTCATCACATGATAGATGGTGCATCCAACTAACTCTTCCCAGAGATTTCTTTATGGAAACCACCAAAGAACCTCTATAATTTAATCGTAAGCCACTTCAACTGGCTACCTGCCTGTTAATTGCTCAGACAATACACAAAAGACCACCCAGTGATTCATTGGGCTGTCACTCCATATAACTAAAGCAACAAATATAAGAAACAGTGCCTGAAATCAGCCTTTCTTGTAATGCCTTCTCTGATGTTTTTCTCAGTATCCGATTCATTAATGGTGTTCATCAAGTTCTTTAAAAGTCTGAAATCTTATTGCTGCAAATCTCAAGTTCCTAAGAACAGTTACACTCCAAGGTGATTCTGCAAAAAACATCTCTGCTCATTTGGTAATTCTGACTTTCTATATCACATTGCTCTGGTAGTTGTGTTGATTCAGCCCAGTAACTTTGGGCAGGGGTAATACAAATATATCAGGCTTTTTATTACATCAGTCTGATGATGCATTTTACTTACAAAATGCCATGACTACCCACACAGCCCCTGACATATCCTTACAAAACTTCTCTGAGACCCTGCAAGTATTTCCACAGATAAAATACTCACACACATAAAGTTATTTTAAGTTTCCAAGGGCTTTTTAAACACATATTCTTTCTAGGTCATAAATAGTCAGCAGTAATATGAACTCTGAATTTAAATGCATTTTTGGTTGCAAGGTGCAGAACTCTTTCCATAACTAGTTTGAGTGTACTATCAGTGTGACAGAGAAAAGGTGAAAATTGATTTTTGCTACTTAAGCAGTGGCATTGTTTTGAAAATATATTAAAAAAACTACCATGTGGATTTGGGAGACCTTAAAGCAGCTTTCCGACAAATATCTGCTTACTGGGATGGTATCTAAGATTAATTTAGTGGATGCTATGAAATGGAGAAGAAAAGCCACCAAATCTCCAAAAGCTATGCAGTTAAAATATATTTGCTCTAGGCATGTATTTCTCTGGAAGAGATAAAAGAAGGGAAGTTGCTTTTCCCATTCACATTGTCCAGTGTAGCAGGAGAGACAAAAGCTGGCTCTCCCAGTGTTTTGACGGGGCATGTATCCTGTTGCTCCTCTTTACTCACCATCATTAATTCTACATTTAATATTGTCACAAATTTTATCAGACACAAATTCAGTTTCTCTTTACTGGTCTTTTACCTGAAGCACTAGTTAGGCAGGAGGAGGGCTGTTACTCTAGGACACGTATCAGCTTTTTGGTAATAGCCTCATTAGGCACTGGGAACCTGTTTGGTCACAGATCATCCATTGCACGTAGCTTGAGGCAGTAATGAACCCTCCACTGTGGAATTCTGAAGGTGGTCTACCTAATTACAAATGGCTGGATGATACACTGGGCCAAGGGTTTCTACTTCATACTATATAGCAACAGCATCAGAGGGATCTTGGCTCCTCTTTGTATCCCAGCTTCTGTCCAAGGCTAGAACAGACCTGCATAAATCTGCAACTACATCAGTTGAATGAGGATGATTAAGTGCCATGGTCTGCCCACTTTCACAGTTACTTTAGCAGATGTCATGCTCAATGTGGCTTAAATCCCTGCCAAATGCATCCTCAGACAGGCTCCTACAGAACGAGAGATGCTGTCCACTGGATCTTTAATCTCCCTGTTACTTCAGCTGGTTAAGATGCATTGATGGAGTTTGTGCCAATCAACTTCAATGACAGCTTACTAAAACACCACCATTTGCCTCCAGCATTTAAACAGTATTTCCTACCATGACTACATCTTTTTTGCTAGTCCTAGGTTTTTTCTTTGTGCAGTCACATGTATAACACCTGCTTTTATCTCCCAGGGCCTGGAGATGATCCCACAAAGCCTCCTTAAGGTTTCAGCTGATGCTGCAGAGAATGAGGCTGCCAAACAACTTCGATTCTGGGTCTCGTTGCTCTTTCAAAACCTCTGTCTACTTCTTAGCCAAAGTAAATGTCAGAGTGCAGCCAATTCCAAACTATACCAAGCTAAAGATATTTGGACCTTCAAAATGTTTTTTCTAGGATAATTCACGGTAACTTTTACAAAGCATTATGATTAGCAGAGCCCAGAGCACAAAATCCCACACTGTGTATCTCACTACTTTTTTCTGTCCTTCCTCTTTGTATTGTTGGCATGGATACTCACAGTCAACAACCTTCCAGCCCAAGCACCTACTAGCTGCTTCTCATTCTGTGAGGAAACAAATGTTGGGACTGTCCTAGTAAATCTTAATGTTTTTGAGCACCCCATGTATCCTGAAATCTAGTACAATAGAAAAAGTAGCAGCAATTCAATTTAAGGAAAGAAAATGCATCATAATGTCTGAAACCCCAAACGGTAGCACCTGTATTCATACAGATATGACACATTGCCTTTTAAACACCGATATTATGAAGTTACAGGCTTAAAGGTATACATAACTAAGCTGACATCCATCTTTAAAGTAATAATCCTTTCAGTTCATTTTTGACAATAGTATTCTTAAACATGGTGCTTCAGAATAAACTCAAGAAAAGGCGGAGTGGATTTCAAGGCTTGAGTGCTGCTGCCATCTACATGGCAGGAAGACTATAAACCAAACACCAAAAATATGTATGTTGTATGTTGCATTTACTGGGCAGAGCTGTATGCCTGCTTGCCAGTGTGATTAGAGAAAATAAAGTTCTGAAAACGAATAGAATCTTTTATTACCCCAAAACTCCATGTGGAAAATTAATAATGATTCAGAGTACAACTCCTCCAAGTCCTTATTATCAAGAAGTGCACACATTATTTAGATAAAATTTAAGGAGAACATGATTATTTTCCAGTGCTGGATATTGTTAATAGTTTTCTGCTGAGTATTAAGATTCAAATGCTCTGCAAAACAAAACAAACAAAAAACCCCACAACCAAAGAAAGCAAAACACAAACCAAACAAATAAACAAACAAAAAGAGAGACAATCTCCTAGCTGCTGTAAAATGAAGGGTGCAGTGCATTTCAGGAAATGACATATACTGCTTCTTCCAGTGATGCTATTTTCCACAACTATCTGATTGAGACTATTACTAGAGGAAGAAAAAACAGTTTTTATCCCTTTTTGCAAGACACAATGTAAAGTCAGGCTGCACAACTCTGTCTTCTCAAACTCATGTTTCTAGAAACACATGAAAGAACAAGGTAAGTACATTTGTACGTTGCTAGAATTCTACCAAATGTACAGTCTACTACAAAAAAAACCAATCTCTCCTGGTTTTTTAAGCTTTATAATGTTTAAGATGCTTTAGCAACTTGCACTGCTTCCCAATCACAGCTGTATTTGTACTTACCCATCACACGATATCCAGGACACTCAGATTCATTGGAAGATGAGGAAGGTGGTCTTTGTGTGACATGCCTCTGTCCTGCATCACAGCTCTCAGACACACTTTAGACTTCCCAGCAGGTGTCATTCAAGAAACAAACTTCCTGTGGTCCCAAATAAGACAATCCTGGGTTACTGTGCGAATTCGATGTTGTATCTAACTTCAGTATTATTTCTTCAAAAATAAGATTGATGAATTTTCACTTTAGGGATCTAGAAATTCCAACTGTAACCCAACTCAAAATCTTACAGCTTTTCTGATCAAAGTATGCAGTTTGCTTCCATACACCATGAAGAAGGAAAAAGGGGCAGACCAGTCCTTGAAATTCCTCTGCATCCTTTCTTCATGCAATAGAAATGGCCTGCAAAATTCAGCGGAAATATCCACTGCAAGAAGCAGGACTTGGTCTTCACAGATACTCCATCAGGAACATATATGCAATGCTATTCAGCACTGGCACAATGACTTTGAGGTCTGTGCTGGACCTCACTGCCCTAGACTGCCTTCAGAGAAAATGCTCTTTCAAACGGAGCAAAAGCTTGGAGAGAAGTAATGCTGCTTATTGCACCTGTCTCATTCTTTTCTGAATTTTCAACACTTCAGCTCACCCAGCCTTGCAAAATCATTTTTCTTGCTAGATTTCTGGTGTCTTTTGGAGCTTGTAGCCCTGTTACACAGCCATTCTATTCAAGTGTCTCTCTTTCTAAAGAAACCCTGAATCTCATATACGTACTTAAAGTTCCATGGCAATTTGCCTTCAGAACATTGTTCACTGGATTGGAAAGGAGCTTTGCTCAACAAAATACAACCCCAAAATGGATGCAGCTGACTTCAATGGTTACATTTGAAGTATGTAAATAGCACCAGAGATTTCAAAATACAATGTTTGGCTTTACAGCCATAAATAAACAGTTCAAAGTTTAGGGATGTTTCCAGGCAGGAATATAGGTCATTGAATATTTAGCACGTACGAATCATTTGGAAAAGTCAAAATTACTCAAATCAGTGATGTCAATGAGTTTTGGTTTGGACATATACTGAAGGAACAGTAACTTCCTATACATGATTTATGTGTTGATTTTTTTGTGTGTGTTTTTGTAATTTATTTTTAATAATAATAAAATTAGCTATGCACATAACATAAAGAAAAAACCCTGCATATAGCATTCCAAAACTCCAGTCCTGTGCTGAGATAAAACTGATGCATGTGCAGGTTGTCCTACACTCGCTTAATATCTGCCTTGTTTCTTCCCTGGCTTGCTTGTTCCACCTCTGCTCTTTCCACTGAGGTCAGTACTTGCCTTGATGTGGCCTGGCCATACAAGCCCTAATACAAATAGAAGTGGGGAGACATGGAAGCTTATTGCTAGAGTGGGGAGAAATTACCCTGATTATGAAACCGCAACTTGAACCATCCACTTTACTGGACCCTGGAACCCCAACAGACCCTTCTGCTTAAGCAGTCCTGGCATTCATTTATTTCTTAATCCATATCTAAAATTTAGAAAACTACTCTAAAATATTAGCATATTACCCATTTTGGCAGGATTCCTTCAGCAGAACAGAACAGAAATATATTCTTAATTACCTTGCAACTTCGTTGTAAAATCCATCTCCATAAGCATGAATACAGTGGCACATCAGACTGCTTTAGTACAGAAATGCTTCTTCACTTACGGCTTACGAGAAACAATTTCAGAAGGTTAATATGTATTTTTTGTATATAGCTCTAAAATTGGCACTAATGCAGAAGGATTGTTCTAAGCAAGAGTTCATCTTGAGCATATGCTGCAAAGTTGGTTGTTTCAAAGACATTCAGAACGTGTGGGAAATATATTTGCTTTACTAGGAAAGAAATGTACCTAATAAAAAAAGTTCCTGCCTTACCTTACTAATACTGTAATTATAATTAGCACAAAGCACGCACAAGCATGTGCCAAACACCAATCACCACTGCAAAAACCATTCTAAAGGGCTGTCTGTATTGGCAGGCTGCTGATGTGCACTGCTTTGCAGAATTAAAGACAAGCAATCAAATATTATGTTGCACAAATGTAATTGCTGCTTACAGCAGTACTGGTGTTACAGACAATGCCAATTCCTTGGGCTATGAGAGCTCTTCAAACACATCAGTTTTTAAAATACCAAGTAGAAATAGTTTTATGGAGATTTGTTACTCTGGCCCAAGAAAGCAGATGCTGACACTGATGCAAAGCAGAAATGTTTGTTGTGAAGGGAAATAGGACTTTTCTACAGCAATGGAACTCTACTGCAGCAAACTAGAGGTGACTGGTGACAAGGACATGCGGCAAAGGAGACAGCAAGGTTCACCCTTTATTTGCTGGTTTACTGTCTGGTGATTCCGTGATTCTGTGACTCTGTGATTCCTGTAGGTGCACACTAACTTCCTGTGGTTTCATTTGCAATTTTACTTTTTCCTTCTTGGTGACTGCAGCTCTGATTTAACCACAAAAGTTAAGATATATGTTGTTACAGGTTTAAGAGGCATAAAGAAAAGAAGTCCTCCAAGTACCACAGAGGTGCAGGGAGATGGACACCAGAAAATGCAATTGTTTGTTATCTCATTCCCATCAGCCTCCATCTCCCTTCCATATACAAACTGGCTGCATAGTCAGTTTCTTCCCTTCCCTCCCTCTCTCTGCTCCCAGCCAGACCTTATCTCTTGTGGGGGAGGTTTGTGGCCTGGCTTCACCCTTGGCAGAACAAGTTTTTACTGCATCATTCGGGCCTGGGTAGGGAGGTATGAGGTGGGGGGGCAGTTAGGCCTGGTTGCAGGGGAAGGTTTTAGGAAGCTTCTGGCTTAGCGGGATCTTGGTAAAGCCCAGACTGGAGAGGACTGGGCTGAAGCTAAATAGGAATTGGTGTATTTAGTATATTTTTGCACTGTTGTACATAGTTGTGAATAGTACTTCCATTTAAATTTCCAGTTCTTTCCAATTGTTTTCTTTTACTCCTTTGGGGAGAGGTAAAAGGACTTTTGTCTGCTCCCTAAAACTATGGCATATGTCAGCTGGAGATGTATTCTGCTATCCACTGAGTTCTACATGTACAAATAAGTCAACAAAATTATTCCAAACATCCAACACAGTAAGTGAAATAACGAAGCCATAACACTCAACATCCAGATTGTCTAGTCACCATAATTCAAATACAAGCTTATATAAACAAAAAATATGTTTTACATAGGAAAATACCTGCTAAGAAGAAGTAGTTTCTTAAAAAACATCAAATGTGTAAAACCCAGTGACTTTTCTGCTAAAAATTGTCATTTTTTTTTCCTGCATGATATTTATAATTACAGAATAATATTAGAAGTATCTTCTCTGGGTTGCAGCCTGCTTTAATGGTCCATTCTTTAGTTGAGTAGGAACAGAAATACTCCCTCTCAGGAGGCCCTTCTACCCTGTTTCTCAAGACCCTGGTGTCATACACTCCAGTTAGAAATATGGACTCATGGGATATAAAAAAGTAGAAGGAAGAAGTTCTCATGTCTCTTTCATGTGTCAGTCCTGTAGCCATGACATTTCTCCATGAGAAAGAAAGCTTCACTGACAAGAGAGTCTTTCCATACTGAAGAAAACTTCACTCTCCTAGTTCAGGCAGCTCATGGCTGACGTGACAAACTGGAAAGGATAACATCAGACCACGACTCCCACCATAAGATACAGATACAGAAAAGCACATTCTCAGGTCCCTTTGACTTCATTAGCACTGACTGCTGGTAATACAGAGAGTGAGCTTACTGCTCTGGGTGGCCATTATTTGTCAAACCAGATAAATCGCCCAGAATGTTAGGTGATAAATGAGTCTAATAAGCTGCAAATATTCTCCAAACATAATGAGATTTATTAAAAAATAGAAAGAAGACAAAAATGTATAGCTGCTTTTTCCCAGTAAGTGTAAATAGAAATTCAGTGAAGTATATAATTTCAGAAGAGGACTCCAGCGGGCTTCTCCACCTTCATGTTGGTACTACATTTCTACAGCTGATGGTGATGGCAGTATTTATAGAAAATAAAAATTTGCATTCAAGACATGGCCAGATTTATAATCAATTTCCCATGCTCTCCTGCACACAGAACATTCACTGTTTTTCAGTTGTTCCTAAATATTCCCCATTTAATTAAAAAGGTGTATTTTTCCTTTAAATGCAAACACATTTTCTAATTATTTCAAATGCATTTGTTTTTGCTCAGTGTTAAAAGTGTTACTGGCAATAAAAGTCAGAAACAAGGAGTGAGAGAAAGATTTAAAACTGATGCATATAAAAGCACCTTAAATGAATACAAATGTTTTATGGCCAAAATTTGATGATTTGGGATCACTACATCAACTAGTGAAAACTGCCTCAAAATAAAGAGTTTATATCTTCTATATGAATGCTATGTAAATTTAATGGAATAAATGTAAATCTATTAGTGATGGAAGTGTCAATTGAAGCCAACAAATCAGCAAGAAGAGGCAGATCTTATGGAAGGTATTTCTTCTGGAAATGAGTTGCTGAAGGTACACAATAATAAATACACCAAGTCATTTCAAGTCTGCACTACTTATGGCCTGGTTCTTGGATGTTCTTGTGCATCTTCTAATTTTTTCAGCTAAGCAGGGTCTTCTAACACACCTTACAGGAGCACACCTTAGATATCCAGGGATGTGGCTTCATGTCATCTGGAAAATAAATTAATTCATCTGGCTTAATGATTTTACAGTTTCAGGTACTAGATAAGATTTTGTTTTAAAAAAATAAGTTATTTGTCAATATTTTTATACAGTAGTAAACTTTATAATTTTTGTAATGGAATGCAATCTTTCACCACCGCCATCCAGAAGACTGCTATACTATGAGATGCAGTATGAAACCCAAACCAGCTCAAGAGTATGTACGCTGTTCCTCAAAATTTTCCCCTTGAGCAGCCTTCTGCTTCTTCTTCCCTTCTGTTTAAAAAAAAACCACAACAACATTCCAGTGGATCAGCAACAAAAGAGAATTTCTGCTTTAAATTAATAGACTCCTTCTGTTTCCTCTGCAAATATAATTTCCAAATGATATGTATTTTCTTTCAGGAGAAATACAATACAATACAATACAATACAATACAATACAATACAATACAATACAATACACCAGGTTGGAAGAGACCTTCAAGATCATCACGTCCAACCCATCAACCAATCCAACCCACCCAACAACTAAACCATGCAGCCAAGCACCCCATCAAGTCTTCTCCTGAACACCTCCAATGAAGGTGACTCCACCACCTCCATGGGTACCCGATTCCAATGGGCAATCACTCCGTGTAGAACTTCTTCCTAACATCCAGCCTAAACCTGCCCTGGCACATCCTGAGACTGTGTCCTCTTGTTCTGGTGCTGGCTGCCTGGGAGAAGAGGCCAACCTCTGCCTGGCTACAACCTCCCTTCAGGGAGTTGTAGAGAGCAATAAGGTCACCCCTGAGTCTCCTCTTCTCCAGGCTAAGCAACCCCAGCTCCCTCAGCCTTTCCTCATAGGGCTTGTGTTCCAAACCCCTCACCAGCTTTGTTGCCCTTCTCTGGACACGCTCCAGCAAGACAACATCCTTCCTAAACTGAGGGGCCCAGAACTGGACACAGTACTCAAGGTGTGGCCTAACCAGTGCAGTGTACAGGGGCAGAATGACCTCCCTGCTCCTGCTGGCCACACTGTTCCTGATACAGGCCAGGATGCCATTGGCCTTCTCCTTTGATATCTGTAAACAAAGGTAACAGAAAGTTATACTAATAAAGCATTGTATTTTAATTCTGTCATGGCTTACCAGAATTCCACAGAAAAGCTCTTTTCTTTACCTTCATGCATGGTAGTATTTACAACTCAAATTTTAAATATTACTTTGCTTAAACAGATACAACACCTTTCATAAGTACATGAACATCCAGAAAGAAGGACACTGCTTCCCAATTTAGGGTATTTTGTAAATTCATCACGTTTGCTACCATTTTTCTGTCACAGACACACACCGGTACACATTGTCTTGATATCTACTATGTAGTCTTCAGCTTGTACAGTTTGATCAACTATTAAAAAACCCCCAAACAAACAACAAACCCAAACCTAAGACTCATGATACTAGCAATCCAGAATACTGACTGGATGTTACACTACAGCTCTTTCAGTGAAATTCTGGATTCATCTGTGCCTATACTGGAAACTCCAAGAACTCTTTCTGGAACAATTCCTAGGCACCAACATGTTACATGCAGCCACTGAGCAGTATGGGCTATCAGTGCCTGCCATCAGTGGGCTGCCCCTGCATTGCATCTTCTTCCTGCTTCCTGCATCACCACCACCAACCTACAGCACTCAGTTCCTGAATCAGTCCTCATTTACTGCTACCTACTCCTCATGATGCAAATTCAAGAAGTCATGCTTTTTGAGGGTTTATGTGACATGCTGCTGATGCAAATAGCATACTCCCCAGCGGACAGAACTCGAAGCTGCTAAGTGAATATTCAACAGAGTAACTATAACTTGCCTGATCATAAGACAGTTGCAGTTTTAGTGCTGTATTTTAGAGCACAGAGTGGCTAATCTCTTACTGATACCTTCTCATTTCTATTTGCTGCTGTTCTGTCTCACAGACTATTTCAGGGACAGTCAGAGATCTTTCCCACCTCTATGGCAAGGCCTATCTAGGACAAGCAACTAACCAAGGCTGTGGAAACTATTTGGATTTTCATTATTATCTGTTACACACCCAGAATAACATTCTGTCCTAAAAAGTCAAAGAATTAAGAGAGAAAAATTTAACATGGCCAGCGTCTTTTGGAATGAAGGGATGGGAAAGATTATGAGCTGCAGAAAGGACCAGCTGACTCAGGCAGAGACTGTCTGGATACTGAAGGCCATAAGCATATCGGGTTCTTACCATTTACATGGTATTCAGCCAAAAGACAGAAACCACTCTCTAATCTGTCTACAGCTTCTGACTCAATCTTCCATTAGGGAGGTTCAATTTCCCTCTATTTCCAAGTGAAGTAATAGTCTATTGTCTAGTCTACTGCAACATCTCTGTTGAGGGAAATAAGAAGCAAGAGGCATACGTGCCTTCATTATTTCTTGTGACTTCAGCTCAAATTTATTCCTTTTTCTCATAAGAGCTATACTTGCAGAATCCTCCTCAGTGGCACTGCACCACATATGAAAGCTAAGCAACCTCAAGTTGTGTCAAGCCGTGCTACAATCCTCTTACATCGTGACTGACAAAATTCAGAGCATTTTCAAACCCTTTAAAATCCATCTCAAGCACTTCCCTTGACAAGATGATCTGCCCTCTGGAGGTGTGATTTTTCCACCGTTTGTACAAGAGAACTTCAGTGAATAGGTCAGACCTTGAAGTTTAACTTGGACATCCATGTTCACTCAGTTTCAGCCTCTTTCTCATTTTCCCTAAATGCGGAATATTTGTCTGATATCATGGAAAACGCTGCTTTGAACACTTGGGGACAGTAAATTCTTTATAGGGGGTTGATACGATTAAAACTCAAGTTGTACAAAAAGCTGTTGTAGTTCTTATCTGATTATTATGTTCAAGGCCAGAGAAGAGACAAGTTTGAAAAGCCATGGCTTTGCATGTCAAACAGAAGTAGTCCTCAGCATGTGGGGAAAATGGCAGTGATAAACCTACTATTAGGTATCTGAGAGAAAAGCCCAGTATCTCCGCTGTGTGGGGGCTAAAACAGACATGAGCCACTATCACAGATAATGGCAGCTTGTAGGCACATGAAGGGAGCAACTAAAATCCATTTCACTTAGACAAGAAACTGCAGTCTGGTATTTACGTGTGTCCATCACATCTGAAAAGTGTTTACTGTGAATTATCCAAGAGAAAAGTGCAGGTTGAGGGGTTTCATTACCTATCTGAGAGTAGTTTAGATCACACATTGAACACAAGAAATCACAGGTAAATCTCAGATTGGTGTCTTGGGTAGCCAAATGGATTCCCGCTATTCATCTGAGTGTATGCCTTTTTCTACAATTGCTGGAGGTCCAAATCCAGAGCAGTGAGGACATGTGCAGACACACAGGAAATGTGAAAGTAAAGTAAGCAGAGTAAGTTATATATAATTTTAGAAAATTAAGATCACTCTGAGAATAACTCTCAGTCTAATGTCGAGGTTAGAGACTGTACATCTCACCATTAGAAAACACAATGCACAGATATGTCTGTTGACAGCTGCTCTATAGGCTTTCTGGTTCTGGCAGAAGTTGTAATAAAGAACCCTGTATTTTTAATAAAATAAAGAACTGTTCCCTAGGAACAGTTGGATTTCCTTGCAGGTATATTGTCACATTTCCTGCCCTTTCCTCATCAGAAGAGAAAATAAACTAAATATATTGCTTAGCATCACTTTTGCACATAGGACAACACACTGTAAATGAAGTGCAAGAGACTTTGCAAAGCACACAGATAGACTTATTAATAAAAACTTAGAAATGAAGTTCCTAAGTTTGCTCAGACTTTCAATATGTGTGAGAGGGCTTCTAAAGTCACAGGTTTCACTAAAGCAAATGCTGACCTCCTAGGCACTCTCACATTTCAAGACACGATTCAAAGCTAAAGCACCTGAGAAACACTGGAAAAAATCATAGCCAGCTGAATGTCATATTAGTGTTTCAATGTTTGCTACTAAAAGTAAGTGGTAAGTTTCAAGTAAATGTATTGTGTTACCAAATCTTTCCTTTCAAACAAGCACTTCAGGCAGAAGTGTCTTAATTTCTTATCACAGAATTTCATCCACACAAGGAGCAATAAATAATTCATGTTCCTAGCTCTTTGTTGTGTGTCCCTGAACTGCACAGAGCTGGAAGGCTGACAGCTGTGTCAGGACAAGCACCAAAGATCTGACATGACAAGTGACTAACAAGTTTCTTTCAGTCTATAGTGAAAGAAGACAATGGCATAAAGTGCAAAAACGAAATCCTGAAACAAAATGAAACTGTTTCTTTCTCTTTACCTAAGTGTTTGCTATGAGCTTATTTCCGACCCATAACCTCTGGTCATTTTATAGTACTGCCCAACCCCTTTACTCCTCACATTCGCCTGGCCATTTACGCCTGTCCACGGATCAATATGAGCAATTCTTGGAGAAATACGATGTCTCCATGACAACCAAGCCACAAATTCTCAGTGGAAAGCAGTGAGACCAGTAGTGAAATCTCTTGAGGTTTTCAGACCTATAAGACAAGATGTCTTAAAATGCAGGAATGGACAGAAACAAAAGCCAGAGTAATTCATTGTTTATTACTAGTTTAATGATGTCAGATGGACCGAATGGAACTCAGTTTTTAAGTTTAGATGCTTTATCAACATGTATTTTTGCCAGTCAATATTCACCTCCTGACAGGCTTTTATTTCTTCCATTACTTCCTACTGACATGCAGAGTGCAGAATTGGATATTCAAGTTCCCATCCAAATGTGTACCCTTTGTCACATGGTGAAAATTGAAGGTGAAACCTAATGTTACTTTAGGGTATATTAATTCTCACCAGAACACTTTAGTGCCTCATTGTTTTAATTCCTTCTCACTTCAGAAGAAATCAGAACTTGGGACAACCTGCATTTTTGCCCATAATCATTGACGCAGGGACTCTAGGCTGTTTCTGAAGGAGATGCCACGCACCACATATTGTAGGTGCAGTAAGGAATTAAACTTGTCTCCTTCTGGAGGAGATTAGGTATTTCCTTCTAAATCTCATGCTGGTTTCTGCTGTACAGCATTGAGTCCAAGCCTGTGTGGCTTTGAAATGAATACAGATTTACAATTCATTGGTTTCAATTATTCTAACATACACTGCTGTCCACTTCTGTGGAAAAGATGAAAAGGGAATGTAGTTCAAATCAGGTATATGACAGCAGTTGAACTCCCATGGAATCTTGGAGGAGTGGAGAGTGCTGAAATATAATCCCCCAGACATGGGTCCTATCTGGGTTCTGAGACGACTTAGGGGACCTGACATGGATTTCAGACTGCACCCTTTGACTGAAAATTAAATCTCAGCAGTGTTCCTTGGGGAAGGATCAGGGGACTGTTGGCAGCTGCCCCCTGTCAGCACAGGCTGCAAGATTTGGAAATCTCTTAACTAAGCTGACAGGCCACAGAGACGATGAATCAAAAATATGATACACGGATCAGCACACAAAGATGCAAGAGGGTACACAGAGACCAGATAAAGCAAGGAAGGAAAATACCAAGTGAAGAAAGGTATTTAACTCTTTCACTAATGAGGACTGTGTGCAGGTTACATACATGGTCTACGTGGGTAAAGCTCACAGTTTGCTTAAAAGATCTTAGTATGCAGTCACACAGAATGTCTTTAATCGGCTGTGACTCGATACACTTTGTATTTAATTGTTTCCCTTTGGAATTCATTTAATAAATTTTGTAAATGTTCCATAACGAGAAAGATAATGAAACTATATGAAGATAAATCTTTTAGTCACCAAATAGGATGCACTTTATGGATGTTCCTGTATTTAGCTGAATCAATGTTAAGAGCCATTAAAATGAAATAATGATTGTGAGCCCATATAAAGAAAAGAATCAAGCTATTTAATGCCACCAATTTGCTTTCCTTCAGAGATACAGTGTTTGAATATCTGCTGCTACATTCAACTGTAGTATATACTGAGTCCTTCTAATTTTTCATAATCTCATGCTACCTTCAAAGGGTCAGACATTGTACATACATTAAGTAAGCAGCGTAGTCCAAAACTAATTATAATGGACTAGTAGTGTCAGCTTTCTTTTTGGTTATAAAGCCTTTATCCTTTCTAAGACCTGAATTCTTGATGAAAGAGGAAAGGATAACAGCTCCACACTGTGACCCCTGGAGGTGACCATTAATTTGACATTGCAGCTGCTAAAAAGGAAACAGCATTACAATGTGCTTTTTTATACAGACCCAAAAGCTGTGTCAGATTTATCACTTGGTACTTGGTGGCCGTCTTTAAGTGCCACTCACCTGGACTCTCAGACTCTTCCAAGACACATCTGTCAGGCACATCCTCCACATCTTGGAAGTTTGCCGAGTTTGAGCTGTTGTCATGCTTCAGTGCACTGACTGGAGCAATAAAGGAAGAAAGAAACACAATGTATTCAGAAATAAACACCAACAACTAAAATAAAACAGAAACTCCAAGTACTGATACACAACCATACTACACATGAAAAAATTTACCGGCAAGAATTTATTCAGGGAGATGTTTGAGGTGTTGGCTTAAATGTGATCCCTTTGAAGTGAAAAAAATAAAAAACAAACAGGTTTTGCTTAGAGAATCCTAAAATAATAAAATAATTTACAAGCCATAAAAAAATGCTTGTCTGTTTCAGCAAAGAAGCCAGTAAACAATCTCAAAGATCAATTAGGTGGTTTTGTAATTACTGGAATCATTCACCAGGGAGAGAAATGGTGTTTGTTTTAAAATGAAAATATGCTGCCTATAACAAATTAGGACATGTAATAAAAGCAGTGATAATTCCAAGGTGCAGTAAAAAGCAGACTGTGCTGCAGTTCGGAGATCACCAGATTTGATTCCTGCAGTGTAGTTTTGCCCTGTTTTCAAAACAAGAAACATGTTGCCTTACCACTTTAGGGGTTTTGTTTGTTTGTTTGTTTGTTTGTTTTTAACAAAATGAAGGATTACTTAATTTAAACAACTATTTAAATTTTCCAAAATTGTAAGTGAATCAACAAAGCCTTAGGGCATTATCCAGACAGGAAGATCTCAAAAGACACATATTCCACTTCAGTGCTCTGCACTTTCCGGTTTGCGGCTATTGATCCCAGGTTGCCAAAAGGTTCCAGCATTCTCAGCTCCAGCACCTACACAGAGCCTGCTGAAAGCAGTTGGGGTTTCAATACAATTACAGTTACATCCTATAAAATGCAACATTAAGAAACAATAAAGTAAAAAAAAATCTTTGCATTTCACCTAAAAATAAAAAGCCAGAAAGTTTTGCTTAAATATCTACCTTGGATAGCAACTATACAGCATACAAAACCCTGCCCAGTAGAGCAGGAACACTGGTTACAGTATCACAGTATCACCAAGGTTGGAAGAGACCTCAAAGATCATCGAGTCCAACCTGTCACCACAGACCTCATGACTAGACCATGGCACCACGTGCCACGTCCAATCCCCTCTTGAACACCTCCAGGGACAGTGACTCCAGCACCTCCCTGGGCAGCACATTCCAATGGTGAACGACTCTCTCAGTGAAGAACTTTCTCCTCACCTCGAGCCTAAACTTCCCCTGGCGCAGCTTGAGACTGTGTCCCCTTGTTCTGGTGCTGGTTGCTAGAGAGAAGAGCCCAACCCCTTCCTGGCTACAACCACCTTCCAGGTAGTTGTAGAGAGCAATGAGGTCTCCCCTGGGCCTCCTCTTCTCCAGGTTAAACAATCTCAGCTCCCTCAGCCTCTCATTTACAAGAAGACAGTACACTTGTATCAATGGGCAATTTATGCACTGGAAGAGAAGTCCTAGTTAACGTCTCTGCCACATGACCTGCATGAGGTGAGCTGACACCTAAGAACAATTAACAGTAACAAATGTTCTTGTTCACACACGGAAACACTATGGTATCTGCAGGAAGAAAGCTCTTCAAAGACATCTGTGCTTTTCTCTGATTTCTGCAATATTTAAATGATTTTCAAATATACTAATTGAAGGCCAGAACTCCTATTTCAAAGAAAGAAAAACTGTAAAATAGCAATATGTATTTTAAAAAAATAAATGGTTTTGGGCCAAATGTATTAGAAATTTTCTCAAGTAGTTATTGCCATTAAGCAGCCAGCTCCGCTGCGTTGACTGATAAGTCATTACATCTGCTCGAATTCAGAAGTCAGAATTACTCAGAAGCAGAGCAACAGGAAAATTTATAACAGTGTACCATGATAAAAGGAATCAAAAAGAAAAGTATGGCTGTGCCTCTACAGAGGAGGAGAAAAATCACAAGAGCTGCTCTTTCTGAAAAATAAAGCAGTGACCAGAATTTCGGCATCAGCATTTTTAAATGACTGGCATGTTTTCATCCAGGGAGGAATTCTCACAGTGAGACAATGGAGGGAGATGCTTTCACAGCAGCAAGCACCAGTCCCATAGGACATCGCAGGTACTGCCCTTGACTGAAGTCTCTGCTCTAATTGCTGTTGAGTGGGGCTAGGTCAAACTTCTACAAGTGCTCCTCCACCGTCCCAGATCACATCAGCATAAGTAAGAGAATTTAAACTAACCTGCTGGATTTTACAACAAAGCAGAGCTAAGCAGTGTTTTAAGGGAAGGTACCAGATTAAGTAAATCGTAACATGATGAGTAAAAGAAAACTAGAAGCAAATCCATACGTAGATGAGATACATCAGAAAGAAAGTGTGAAGTGAACAAGAAAGAAACCAACACAGACTAGCAGGATCCTTGGACAAAGCAGGAGGATCTTCAAGAGATATTCTTCACTAGAGATAGCAGAGGTTCAGGGATATCTGGAAGAGGATGAGGTCACCGAAAGCCAAGAAAGACAAAAATGAGACAATAGGGATGAGAGGCAGAGCATGGCTGACAATTCAATGATGAAATACTTGCACTAATAGTTGGTGGCAAGAAGTATCTAGAAGCAGTTTAAAAGCAGTGGAAAGCATGGATAGAAAGGGTTTTCATGGGCACAGAGATCTCTAGACAACTTGTGTAAAAAGAGCTGCCAGACAATGAGGTTCAGCAGGAAAAAGTGAAGGGAGGAAAATACGTATTTCAGAAAACCAGGAGACAGGCTGGAAAAAGTGAAGATTGGATCAGCAGTGCAAGTGAGGGATGTGTGTCTTAGCCTTGTCATATCTCTTGAGACAAATAAACTTCACAATACTTCAGGTTACAAAGTTACATAATGAGTGTATGCAGTGAGCAAGAAAGGGACCCAGGCAGAGACCTTCAGATCTTTCTTTTTAAAGCATCACATGTTATATACTCAACTTGAAGAGGAAAGTTCCTTAAAGATATCATAAAAGAACAAAGGGAACTGAAAAGTTAAAAATAAGGAAAGAACAACCTGGCCTAAATAAAGAGTGAAAGTAAAAGAAAAAATGGCATTATGTAATCAAGAAAAAAAACAGCAAAATAAATCTGCACACGCAGGTTATTGCATTTTCCCTTAGGAGAATAGGATTTTATGTTCAAGTGTCAACAGGGAAAATACTGTTTTGAACTGCTTACATGTAGGATGCTGATGGGATTTTAAGTTATTTAAACATAAACAATGTGATCTTTATTCATTCTGAGGATACTCTGTCCTACTTTGGGCTTAAATGGACCTTAAAATTACTTTTCCTTCCACTTGAAAGATAATTTGTATAGCCAAAGTGATGTAAATGTCTGGAGTATAAATGAGTTCCAAATCTACAAGTCAGAGAAAAATAAGCAACTTGATCTAATAACTCCAGTGGTATTTTCTTTCGATTCAGTGCAATTTCAATTCTTACATGGATAGTAGAAATTACCTTTGTTAGCATGGAAGTAGGGCAGAAGGGTAGATTTCATTGAGGCAAATTACCTTGAATTTAGCATATAAAAATAACATTCATCTTTATTGTATGGGATCAGTCCCAAGAACTGTAGCATTTTTTTCCCCTGATATATCTTAATAAGCTCTTAAGAGTTGTTTATTGATTTGATAACCATTCTCTTATGTTATTGAAACCTATTAAAAATAAGTATGAAATGCAGAACAATAAAACAATGTCATAAGGTCATAATATTCAATGAAACCTTTATGTAGGTAGTTTTGAAATAGTTCAAATTCTACAAACTAAACCCAAATGATTTCCAAAATGAGATGGCAGACTCATTGGTGCTCAGCATATGAAAGAACACCCTTTGTGTGAATGAACTGTTAAATGAGAAGCTGTTCTCTCTGAACATACAGTAATCACTAATCACAGCTACAACTCAGCACTGGCTGAGTTTAAACTCTACAAAGTCATGCTCCTCCCTGGAAATAACTCACAGTAAGGTCTAAGTAATCTGCCCTGCATACCCATTTTCAGAAGGCAGACACTGGAGAAAAAAGTTTGCATAACACAGGTGAACAAAGCAGTGTGCATTTTCTGAGAAGATGCCTTTGCTATTAATAAGGTGAAGGAATAACTTCAAAACCACCTGCCTGAGCAGCAAATGAGAACTTGTCATTCAAAGTAAGCAGATAGGGCAACAAAAAGTATTCTTCAGGTAGGTTATAGGTGATAAATGTATTTAAGATTCAATATAAAACAGGAGCAACCTGAACCTAAATAAAATTGCTTGAAAAGAAGCTGCAGGTATTTAAAAGAAAGAAAATCTCATTAATGGCTAAACCAATCATGCTGTAATGCCACTGCTGGGATGTATGGGATCCACAGGCACTGTATTACACCCAAGGAGCTTGCTGGAGAGCTGGGCAATAAATGCTTTGAGTCCTATTTTTAAAAGCACATTTAGATGGTGTTGGGTGATAGGTTGGACTTGATGATCTTGAAGGTCTTTTCCAACCTGGCTAATTCTATTCTATTCTATTCTATTCTATTCTATTCTATTCTATTCTATTCTATTCTATTCTATTCTATTCTATTCTATTCTATTCTATTCTATTCTATTCCATTGCATTCCATTCCACTCCACTCCACTCGATTCCATTCCATTTTGCAGATACCATAAAAAGTGTAAGAACAGCTGTATTTGCTGAGAGCAAATATTATCAATGGTCTACCAACCATATAGCAATAGTTCAACAGCAATTTCTCCCCAACTTCAATTCGAAACTCAGGAAATTCCAAAGCATTTTTTTTTCTTTTGCATTTAATAACTCACAGTAGACTTCTGCTCCACAAACTTCTCCCATTTTCCTTTAAACATGTAGAATTTTCACAGCAGTAATATCTTACACCCTAACTTGCCTTACGATGGCAAATTCCATAGGTAACTACCAGACAGGTAGGCATCTCCTTTGGTTTGTTTGCCAATGTGCCTATTAGATCAATGCAAAACTTGTTCTTGTAGGAGAAAAGGCATGTGTAGAGCCCTGCACACTCTTCCCATGCTGTTTGTGACTGACCAGTCCTTCGCTTTTTTTTCCAACCACCTCTCTTCTAGGCTGAGGACTACTAGCCTACTTAGCTTTTCCCACATACTTTGATGCCAACCTAAAAAGATACAGTTATTTTACAGAAACACAGAATGATGGAGGTTGGAAGGGACCTCTGAGGAGCATCCTGTACAAACCCCTACTGAAGCAAGTTTGCTTAGAGCAGATTGCACAGATTTTAAATCTCTCTAGAGAAAGATACTCTGCAACCTCTCTGAGCAGCCTGTTCCAGTGCTTCATCAACATCACAATAATTTTTCTCCTCACATTCATATGGAACCTCCTGTGTTGCAATTTCTGTTCACTGCCCCTTGGTCATATCACTGAGCACCACTGAAAAGAGACTGTGCCCATCCTCTTAATGCCTGCCCTTTAGATAGTGGTAAGAACGAGAAGATCCTCTGTGAGTCTTTCGCTGGCCAAACAGCACCAGGTATCTCAGCTTTTCCTTGTAGCAGAGATGCTCCAGAACCTTTGTCATCTTTCTAACCCTCTGTCGGACTCTCTCCAGTAGTTCCCTGTCTCACTTGAACAGGGGAGCTGAAAATTGGACACAGTACGCCAGATGTGGCCTCACTAGAGCAGAACAGAACATCACTCAGCCTGCTGGTCGCACTCTTCTTGATGCACCCCATGATACCACTGGCCTTCTTGGCTATGAGGGCACATTGTTGGCTCATGGTAAACTTGTCCATCAGTACTCCCAGGTCCTGCTGCTTTCCAGCAGATCAGCTCCTAACCTGTATGGTGCATGGGGTTATTCCTCCCCAGGTATAGGACTTTACACTTGCCATTGTTGAACTTCATTAGTTTCCCCTCTGCTCGGTTCTTGGCCCTGTCCTGGTCACACTGGATGGCAGCACAGCCTTCCAGTGTATCAGCCACCACTCTCAGTTTTGTATAATCAGCAAGCTTGCTGAGGGTACACTCCATCCCTTCCTCCAGGTAATCCATGTTGAACAAGACTAAGCCCACTATTGACCCCTGGGGAACACACCAATATTATAAGAAATGAAGAAAACATGCATAATATGGCAAGAGAAATATTAGTAGCACTCCCCACAGTCACCTGGAAAAAGTAGAAAATAAAATTACAGCAGCCAGCCTGGAGCACCCATCCGGCCATTCCAGGAACAGCACTCTGCACTAAGGTATGTGCCAGCACACCGGGAATCAGACAGGCTGGGGACATGCCCTCGATGGCACCAGTGCCAGTACAACACAATAATTACTTAACAGGTTCTACAGGTGCTACTCCCCTTCACAGAGCCTGGTGTGGTGTTTGCCTTTGCTGCCACAGCACAAGCAATCTTTGTTCATGCTCAGCTTGTGATCCAGATTCTTTCCTGAGAAGCTGTTACCTTGTTATTTCTTCCCCATCCTGTCTCTCTGCAGAAGATTAATCCTACCTCAGTCTAGATCCTCACTCTTGTCCTTATTGAATTGAACCCTATTTTTTTCCCAGACCATTTCTCAGGCCATAAAAACCACTAATTCATCTCACTGATAGAAAACATCAGTTGCTGGTCGTTTCATAATTTTTAGTGTCATTTAGAAAAACCTGCCCTGATGTATGGAGTTGTCATTTAATTGAGAATAGCTGGCTGTTATCTTGTGATTAAATATCACACTGGCACAGTTTTCATTACATTTTAATTTTAAAAAGAGAGATTAAGAAATTAACCTGGAGAAACACATTATTACTCTAAAGTGAATGCTGCAGCGTATGGAAATTGGAACTCTCCTTGAAATAAGCCAGTATGGAACGAGTCAAACTGGAGGCTACAGCAATTTAAATCCATTACCTTGAATGCAGAAGTAGGACCTAACTCTACATTACAGAGCTCAGTTTGCAGAAGTACACACCCAGCAGGAAGCCTGAGCTTGCTGGTGCACTCTGTGAAGTCCCATGCAAATCAATCTCATTCCACTCACTAAGTGAACTGCGACTAAAGGACATTTTATCTTCTGCAAGTGTGAAATGTCTTCTAGGGTTTTTATATATTTCAAAATTAAAAACCACTCCTGAAATCCTGTTTTCCCCCTCCCATTTCTATGAGGACTGCATTACTCCAGACAGGAAACCAGAAATTTTCAGTGATTCTTTTCCCAATATACCTTGAAGTTTTATTCACCCAGAGGGACATCTCTACTTCTCTCAACTAAAATATAATGGCATGTAACAAATTACGCTCTCAAAGAACATTCTATTTTTGTTTCATTAGTGCAATGAAACATTCACTCAATTTTAAGGCAGTTGTCTTGATCTCAGTTGTGATTTATACCAGAATCTGTCCATGTATTCTGTGTAGTATATATGATAAACCACCTAACTAGTTAAAATTGTCTCAGTGGGTTCTGCTGCAAGAAATAAAATACTCTCCCACTAAATACCCCCACAATGTTTACTGCACAGCTCTGAAGCTTGTGCATCTGTAAAACTTAGGAGGATTTGAAAAAAGAAAAATGTAACCCCAAACTGTCTTCAAGTAATTCTATCATTATACACTCCCTTTTCTTCTTGATGTCCTTTCTGGATAGAAAGACCAGTTCCCCCCTCCGATTTCCTGAAATGTGTGGAAATGCATAATCACCCACCATGGTTATTTGATCACATTTGATCAACATTATTTCTCTCTCTCTCTCTCACTCTTCTTTTTCAACTGGCAGCTGGGAAGAAATAGAAACTCAATTCTTACAGGAATCAGTAAAGACCGAATTTCAGTTTTGGTAGTTACCAGATAATTAGTTTCTTTACAATTAAATTAGATAGCATCTCTTCATCTGCATAATTGTCTAAAAATACATAGCAAAATTCCCCCTGGTTTCTGCACATGAATGAATGGTGTGGGAGAGTCCATACTGCAGCCGTGACTGCCCATCCATGCAAGTGGCTTCCACAAAAGCAACAACAAAACAGAAACACTTTGTGATTTCAAAATCGCATTATTGACGGTATTGACATTATCTTCATGACAGTAGATTGATTTGGCATTCAAGTCTAAAATCATTAATCAGGGGATATTCAGAGGATTCAGGTTCAGTCCATTTCTACAGAGGCACTTTGGCTGCAGAATGCCCCCATTTGCTTTTGAAATCAAAATGAAACCAAAGTGTGTGCAGCACAGTTATGGCACTGACACAGCCTTGTGCATAATGTGAATGTTACAGACTGCATACTCTTCCTGTCTCTCGATCAAAGCTGTCCAAATAGCTTAATCCATGGGGAAAAAAAAATATACACAGAGCCTCTTTATTAACCTCTTCTGGCCAGATTATTGTTATTATTTTGCATTATGGCCTTGAAGATGTATTACTGATAGGAAGGTAAAGCCAACTGCAGCACAGCATGACTCTGCTGAATGGCTGCTGTATGAAAGTGGAAGTACTTATTTCCAAGACATTTCTGTGATGCTCCCTACTGTTAAAATATTATCTGACTTTAAAAGATTTTCAGTTCAATTGTAAGCAATAAGTAAACTCAGACAGCAGAGTGCTGTATACTGAAGAGTTTCACTAGCTGGTCAAACAGGCATTATTCCAAGAAACTAATGTTGTATAGGACTGCTTCCTGGTGGCTGAGACCTCTGATTGGCAAAAGCAGTGGACTTTTCAGTCAGCAAGCTAGTTACCCATGGATGTGGCTCAAGGCTGACACACAGATTGACTGGTTCACACTAATTTACTTCACACAGATTCCATTTATCTCCTAGAAGATCCCCTGGCAGCAGCTTATAATGGCATATCCTAGGATGCCTGCCTGCATGAGTTTTTAAAGCGGCAGAGCTTGATGAATCTAAGTCCAGAAAACAGTTCACAGATTGAGGACTAGGTGCAATCAAAAAACATCAAGTAGCACAGCTGGGACTTGCTAGCTTGCTTGACTGGTTTGAGCAGCTGAGCATTAACTACGCTTGCTTTCCCGCTGGCAGCCCTGTGACACTAGGACAAATCGGAGCACTATCCAACAGAAAAGGAAAAGAAAGAAAGAAAGAAAAAAAAACCACAAAACAAACAAAAAAACGACAAAGGAAAAGGAAAAAGCAACAGAGAAAAAATAAAAATATATTTTAAAAGAGAGAAAATAAAAAAAAGGGAAGGGAAGGGGGAAGGGAAGGGAAGGGAAGGGAAGGGAAGGGAAGGGAAGGGAAGGGAAGGGAAGGGAAGGGAAGGGAAGGGGGAAGGGAAGGGGGAAGGGAAGGGAAGGGAAGGGAAGGGAAGGGAAGGGAAGGGAAGGGAAGGGAAGGGAAGGGAAGGGAAGGGAAGGGAAGGAAGGGAAGGGAAGGGGAAGGGAAGGGAAGGGAAGGGAAGGGGGAAGGGAAGGGAAGGGAAGGGAAGGAAAAAAGGGAAGAAAATCTGAAAAGATTATTGCATTGTGTGGGTGCTACTAACAGATGCAGGAAAAACTCACTAATATATTTAATCTTTACACAACTCCAGGATTATGAAACTAAATAATATACTGGTTAGCAAATTTTGACTTGGGAAATCTGGAAATTTTGTTTTGCCATGCTAACAGTTCCGAGGAATAAGACCTGAATAAAAATAAAGGTGTTGCCATTTCTTTCCTACGGAAGATAAAACTATATTCAATCTGGTAACACATGTACAATGAAAAATAGTTACTAAGATACTGGGGTTTACATTTTACCAAGGTGAGGTACAGGTCAACACAATTCTTCACCTCCACAGAGAACAACAGACTTCAATGGGTGTAAGTTTATAAACTGCATTTTTAAAAGGACAGAAAACACAGGCTTACACCCTAGCTCTACAAATTCAGATAGACAGAAACTTATTTTATAAAGTCCTTCCCAGAAAGGATGCAAAAATTAACATTATTAGACAATAACATTTGACAGCAAATGTATTGTGAGAGATCCAAAGCACATTTAGTACTTAGGAGGTTAAAGACTCAGCTGTAGTGCTAGTTGATGAAAAAGTAGGATTAAGGCTTTAGTATGAGTCTTGACATGATCATGTTGTCTGCCTGCTGTCTTAAGCTTCGAAAAACAGCTGGGATCATCTTCTTATAAGCTTCAACTCAAAGATGTTTAAGCAGTTCCCAATCCAATTAAACAGAGGTAAATATAGGGAAGGGTCCTACTGAGCCAAATCATCTTATTTTTTTTAATGAAAAACAGCATAATTGCAGGTTACACAACTCCTTAATCTCACTTTAAACCTAACAGACTGCTGCTTTATAGTGCACATGGCAGGCCCAGTTAACCCAAGCATTCTGGATCGGTGTGCTTAATTTTTGATCATTATCCTTTGTTATGTTACTTGTAATCCTAAAAGCCTATGATTGTGTCCAGATATTTGGCAAGGATTGTACCTGGATATACAGGGATTCCTCTTCTAAGAGTAATGGATTAATTGGATAGTACTGTGTGACTAGTAGATGGTTTCCAGTGAAACTCCTGTGTAGTTTTTAATTTGTGGAGTCCATTTCCTTCTGCCTCGGTCCCTATCCTTTAAACAAATGGCCTTTTTGAACATCAGTGGTGCTAAAGTAGTAACCTATCTGTTCTCACCCTTAACATGGCAGTACTTTAGAAACAACAGTGCCCTACAGAATGGGCTGATTACTAAATCCTCTCCATAAAAATTAATAGAAGATATGGAAATCCTTTTTTCAGATGGAATTGCAATGTTTCATTTAAAAGTGGCTATCTCATGCACACAACCCCATCGCAGCATTATTACTTAGAGCATTAGGCTACTTATTTTCCATAGAGTCAAAAGATTTTGGTGGTGGGCAGTTGTGGTCATATTGTGCTAAGGTATATATTTTTTAAATGATTACAGTTTATTCCATAAAAGCAAAAATCCACAAACGTAATCCTTCTACTTTGTTCTATAAATAGGCACAAGGACATTCTCCAAGGATGCAAAATCAAAATCTCATCAGGGACTACTTCAAATACAGGCTCCTCATGTCTGTAAGAGCAAGAAGGAAATTTAAATGATAAGGACTGAACTGTTTGCAGTAGCTGTGTTACATTATGCATGATTCCTGGCTGCACAGGATTTAATTAGTGATTTCCAGTTACATGGTTAAGATTTGTAGTGAACTATGTTTAGGGCAGCAAACTAGCATCTGACAAATTTGTGTTCTTCTGTATTTTTTCCCAAACAGCAGCTAGTAGAACTTGCTGTCCCTTTCTGTGTAGCTGGAAATATATTTTGTATTTATGGAAAATTACTCTGGGCTGTGTTGCAGAACCATGAATCTGGATTAGTTTTAAGGCAGCTACTCTCCTGCTGCAACTGAGAACACAATCTGGATTTTTCTATTTTGTGAATTAATAAGCAGTATTTGTTGGTATGTGTAAGGTGCATTGTTGAACTGATGGATGATACATAATTACACCAGTAATGAATGTGGACCATCTGTTTCAGTGACCACAAAACAGACACAGGTTTGGGAAACAGGCTCTCCCCGTTAAGGACCATAGGATGTATCTGTAGAAAAGGAATGTGGCTCTCCTTCACATGAGTGGATAGGCAAGGAGTGTGAAATACTGAAAGGGCAAAAGATGGACACTGTATAATAGCAAACCCTCACTCCATTCACTCACACTCAACCTTATTCTTCAGGTCACTGGGAAGACGTATCTGTAAGTGGACAAAAGACCCTGAATCTGAGAGGGGTAATGAACACGTAAGGCAGAAACTACAGGAACTTTCAAAAAGACTGACATCTAAGGAGGTCTCTGTGGTTCAGAGGCTGTGTGAAATCATGGGTGAGGAGCTAAAAAGCATGGCTCCAAAAAATACAGATGATCTGCTCTTCATAGGTGAAACATGGTACAAGACCAGTTTCTTACTGGAGTTAAGCACCATGGGAGGATGAAGAAGCAAGGAAATGTGAGCTCTGCCATGCTCTCCTGGGTGCATTCAAGTGCTACATGAGAGTGCAAAAGATAGACAATCTAGATGAAGAAGTGAGAGGACTTTTAAAAAATGTCAAATCCATTGCATTTTGCTTAAGTAGGGTTGGCCAAATGTAACAGGAACATGCTGCTCAATAATGTCAAACTTAAAAGGTGGCAGTTTTAGTACTTCGCACTTGCAGCAAAAAATTAAAGTCGTCACAGGTATGAGGTTTTACTTAGGTTCTTTTACACTTCATTGTTTTAAGGCATTAACCTTTTTGGGTGTTGATCCTTTATTGCCCAGAAAGATGTAATTTTATCTGTGTTTCTTTAGGTTTTATTAAAATTTAGTACTTCCAAGTTATCCCTTTGCTATAAGCGCTGTGACTTTCAGAAAAGAAACACACAAGACACCAGAAGATTTCCCATAAAATTATGAAGGCTAGTGAAACCCCCTTACATTCACTGGCTATATATTCATGGTAGCCAAATCATGGGCTAGATTTTGAGTTTTCATTGATATCTGATCATTAGTTTCTCGTTATTTCTGAAAGCAAATATTTAATTGCTTTCTGCAATATACCTGTCAAAAGGAGTTGGAATATATTTAGATATTCTGAAATCTACCTGTTCCAGGGTGTTGCTTATCTGCTTATTCCAATTCACACACAGAAAAGACAGGCATACACTGAGAGATGACCCAGTCCTCAACATGAAAATTCCATATGTGTGTGTCCTCCCTGTCTCCTGCAGGTACACCAAATTGTATTGCTGGTATTCTTTATTACTGGATAATTTGTTGTTTGTTCCTACATGCTTTCAACTAGCAGCTTGCCTGCACAATCAGAGGTGAATCTAGGGACAGTTGTATATATCTCTCTAGATATGAAAGTATAAAGACAATTTCAGTGTTTCAGGAAACAAAACTGCAAGTTCAGGAGATCACCAAAGGTTGCACTCCAACTTGTTAGATGAGTGAAGTGGAAATGCCAAAAGGGCTTCTGCACAAAAGAGGTACAACTGTGCAGCAGGACCTTGACTGCAGTTTCAAAAGTGCAGTGCAATGGCTGCAGCATAATTAACAGAGACCACAGCATTATTGTATAACAAATCACCGAATGCTCACCCCCTGCTCAGGGCAATGAGTTCAACTCTCTGTTAACTAGGTATGCTTTTATAAAAAGTAATAGAGCTGCTCTTGATTTACCACAACATGAGTTTAGCTAAGATGGCTGAGATGAAGCAAGCAGCACAGAAATTCTAATGGATACATAAAAGAGATGAGAGCAGATACTGCAGAAGTAAGACAACTTTCCATATCTATGTTCAAGAGAGCGGAAGAGAAATTGACTTTCACCAGAATGTAACTGGCACTCCGGAATCTGCCTAATTTCTTCCAAAATAACTCAAACTCTTCATCTCCAAAATAAAGTCTCAGCTGCCTTAGCCCAGTGATGTGAGACTGCACAGCTGTGCTCAGCAGTATACCCGATTTCAATGGTTAATGAAATGCACAAAGCCCACTGAGGCTCATAGGCACCCCAGCCTTTGCACACCCTTTATCAAAACTAAGTGACAAATTCAGCTGAGCTTCCAGGTATAAGCTGCTCCCATAGCCTATAACGTTTTTCCAGACAAGGAAAGCCTATCTCTGCAAAGAGAGTTCCATCTCACATTTTCACTTTGCTACAGAATTGCAAGAATTCTTGCGGCAGTATATGAAAGCATATCCGCAGTGCATGTGACCTACAGGACTTCAAGAGCATGCAAATCAATTTGGGGTTTAGTACCTAGGCTTGTCAACTCAGAGACACTGTTCCTAGGAAAAACTGAAAGGCTAAAGAGCAGATTAAAATAGTTGTATCATTATGAAGAGCTAAATTCTGGCTTACAACGCTGGGATCACAGAGGTACTACCCTATTGTATTATTATCAAACACATCTGTAGCCATCTGACACTTTTATAGCTGCCACTTCTCACTCCATTACAAGAGATCCACTGCCATCAGACATGAAGGAAAGGGAAAACATGGTTTAGAAGGACCAACCACTTGGTTTGATTTAGATCATGAAGACAGCTATTGAGTGCAAATGAATAGCCAGGACTCACCATCCTTGCTGTCTTATTTTTAATTTTTGCCATGCCACTAAAAAGCAGATTTTTTTGTTATTAGTTTCATTGGGATTTTTGTTGAGTCTTTTGGATCTACATGCATTTTCTTTCCTTTACTTACTGCTTCATTGGAAGTTTCATTTAATGCTCAATGTAAAGAATCAAGATACCATGTTCTTCATTTAGTTCTAGCACTTAACCCTACTGAACTGTAAGAATAATGATTGATATATGTAAAGACATGACAGTCTCTGAGCATTTAAATGTTTCTTAGGAGAGCAAGATAAAACATTTTCACAAATCTGCTTTGTACTGTTTCCTCTACATTTTTCTTCTCAATCTCAGCAATATTAGTGTGCAGTTACTTTTGACTTTTAACTATCAGTCTTGTGGTTTTTTTCAGCACCAACAATGGTATGCCATTCTCCACATTGCTCCAATATAAATTTTGGAACATTTGAAACATTTTTATTATACACATCCTTGATGCCTTCTGTACACACCCCTCCTGCAAAGTACCTTTCATGGAACATGTAACATTTATAGTATGCAGGAGAAAGAATGACAAGTGCCTTTTTTCACTCTGTGAAGTACACCGAGATACGTTGCTTTGGTGTGTTTTGCAAGTGTTAAGATACAGTTTCTCCAGCTGACACATATGGTTAGTATTTACTGCACCACGATAATATTAGTCTGCATAATAATGAGGGCTGAAGTTGGACCTGCAGTTAGATCACATTTAACAATATACAGAGATGTCTCTAAAGATTCAGACAGAATACTGAGAACTCTCACCACAGCTCACCTAGACTTGTTGGAAGCATGGCGTGCCATTAAAAGCAAGCAAAATTTATGTATACAGTTAGAGAATATCTGCAAGACACAGGTTACTTATGAACAAAACAAACTGTACTTCAGACTCTGCACAGGCACAACTACTATTCTGTAATGTTAATCTACATTTTGTTAATATCGCATAGCTTTGTTGAATTTTTAGTTGAAAAACCATCACCACAAACAGCTTTAATGTGCCATCAAGGCAGCTATCAAGAATACAAGACTGTTCTTAAAACTAAGGAATTTGTTCAAAAGACCACTGTATCAGTTTATCACTCTCCCCACAACTGCTGGACTCCCAGCTTCCCCAGCTTTGAAGAAAACACCTCATTCCAACCAAATGTTGGGCGCACGTTGACATCTTACCACTACATGATTATTTTCCACTGCTTCTGGAAATACTGAGAAAATATCTGACAACTGTACTGAGTACTGATTTATGACAGCACTGCACTTAGGAAGACAAGTGACTACGGTCTTTTGAAACACTAAAAATAAACTATTCACAACAATTTAAGAACCTCTACAAGTATGGATGTTCAGGTTTATCACATAATTTCAACGCAGTACCTCCTTGTTTAAAGTACTTCTCTTAGTCCATGTGTATATGGTTGGACATATTTCAGATATATGTACATTCTGTTACTTAAAGAACAGGTATTTTACAACAATATTTAACAATCCATAAATTTATTAGAGTATTATTGGAGGAAATCCATTTCTATAAAAGCTGTATGTTCACAATATATTGTTGAAGTATATATTGCATTAATACTTCACTGTGCTTATAAACGTTAATATAGGTTATTTGTTTATTACTATGTCAAGGTTATTCATCATATGCAGTGTCAGAAAGCACAAGCTGACATCTCATATTGTCTCCTTCAAGGGCAAGACCAACGTGACCTTTGGCTCCTTCTTTTAAAAAGGATGAAATCATTCCAGAGGAATAATGCTGAACTACACAGCTCCCTTTAAGAATCAGTCTGCCATTTATGGTTTCCAATTTTCCATATTGTAGCATGGCTCGTTAAGATCTTAGGGCTAATTTTCCCTTCAAAGTTTAGTGTTCTGAAATTTCCAAAATACTTTGCTTATGGCAATGTGATTTATGATTCCTCTTTATCCACCATGGAACAAAAACTTCAAATCATCAGTTCTTTGTGCATTTGGCCAGGGTCCTTCTTAGTTCTGTTGAGGACTGAAATCATGGTGGCCAGTGAGTTCCTAGATCTGTATCACATTTGTAATCAGAAAATATTTTAATGATTATTTGCACTCCCAGATGTTTTTTCTTTCCAGAATCTGTTATAATCTCCGAGAAAATTGTCTTTGTATTTATTGGCTTTTCTTGATTTATAGTTCTTCTAATTTGTCCTATATTCAGCTGATACCTGTCTGCAGCTGAAGGGGGAAGATATATATATTCGATATCTTTTCAATAGTAACTCTATGTGTGTGTGTGTGCAAAAGGAATATATCTAAAAGAATGGGAATAGTAAAAATGAGAGGCCATCTATTAACTATGGAGCTCTGCCTTTAGCTGCCTCAGTACCACAAAAGCAGAAAATAGATATACAGTTTGAAGCTTGACTTAGATGCAAAGCTGCATGTGTTACTTCACCAGGATGACAGGACATACACATGATCCTGAAGCATACATGCATTTCTATAGGCAACTCTTTGAACTTCATCAACCTTAAAGTGAGTATATTTTTGAAGAGAGAGAGAGAGAGAGAGAGAGAGATGAGGTTCACATGAATTGGTAATTATATTATCTGTGCATGATACTGATTTCACTATAAAATTCAACCAAGGAGAATGCAGCATTCTTTGACCTAGCTGATAAAAGGTCAGAAAGCAATTTTGAATAATAAATGAGACCTGCTGACCTCATGACCCAAGTCTGGCAGGGTCAGCAGCAGCCCTCTCACCAGATGCTGATGGCAGATATACAGACGCAGACAGCTCAACTAATGAGCTTCCTGGATAAGGGGTTTAGATTCAGTGACATTTAAGTGCTATGCAGTACATAAAACAAACGTACAAATAATCTGTGTCATAAAAAAATAAAGTGATATTTACAACAAAATGCAATATGCCATATTTTGTAATCCTCACTACAGCAATTATTTTATTGCTTCTCCTAGATGGCCTTTAACCATGAACCATAACACCTGGCTAACATTTCCTGTAAGGTCTATTCACATTTATATGGTTCCCATCCAGTGGCTGTACTTTGAAGAGATATGCCTTTATAGTGCATTTGGTCAGTACCTCATTTAATACAAGTCAACAAAGATTACTTTCAAGTCTAATCTAGTTTTATTTAAATTCCAGCTAAGGTACTTGCTCTTCAGTGAGTAAAGGACAAGTGTAGAGCATGCAAGGCCAAAAATTACTTTTTCCTGATCACTTCATCAACAGTTCCACTCAGAAAAAGTTACAAAGTAGATGGCTCACGAAGATGAGAAGACAATAGACCAGAATTTAGTCTCTCAGTCACCATTAGATTTCACTGTGCAAATAGCCTAGGGTCACAACTCCCTTCCTGACTTTGGAAATGCTAAGTATTGGCCCAGCACCCAGGGTGAAGTCAGAGTGCCACAAACTGTCGTTTCATTCCTCAGGTATGCTACAGATATGCATGTATAAATTTGCAGGAACACAGCTACACATTTGCTTATGTTCTGCATGAAACAGCAATGTAAGGCCAAATTTTTGAATTCCATTATTGGAGGCTTCTTGAGAGCTGTTTGTAAGGAAACATTACTGCTCTGCTTTTCCTGATGTCTAAATACTTTGCTGTGAATACAGTTAGCTACAGGAGCTACAAGAGCCAGAGGAGCTTCTCTGTGTCTTTTTAAAGTCACACGTACTTTTATGGAGGATGTCCTTTAAACACTGAAGTCCAGAGGCTACATAAAAACTCTGCAGAAAAGTTATGATGCTCTACCCAATTCTGTATTACTTTCCCTAAGTTTTAACTTACATAGCAACTGGCATTTAAGAACTCAGAAACATTCAACATTAGGTGGAGAAAAAAAGGCTGCCCCTTTTCATTGAAGGGGAATCTGAGGACTTAAGTATTATGTAAAAATGTTTTATTTTAATCTTTTTAAAGCTTCAGCCTTTCAGTTTAACTGCATGCCTGCACATTCTTGAATTCTGAGAAAGAATAAAGAAGAATGTGTAGCTGATTTACTTTTGCAAACCAATTTGCAATTCTGCAAAATTCTACAATGTTCTTTCCTACTGTGTCAGTTTGGGCTGGGTGCCTCCTGTTGCTGCCACGTAAGTTAAATCTCCAGTGTCCCAAGTGTTCAACCCAGTAAGGTGGACACAGGAAACAGCCTATTTCTGCCCATAAATCCTGCACCCTATAAATCCATCTGCATCTTCCTCTTTCTTCCCTCTCTGCTCTGGTGGGAGATGCTCCCTATCAGGTAACGGTGGGTGAGTATCTCAAGGACTCTTATGCCTGGCTAGGCCTAATGCCAGGAGGAGAAGGTGGGGGCTAGCCTAAGACTAGCCTAACAGTTGGGGCGGGGGGAAGAAAGAGCCCTGGGGGTTTTGGGTGTACCCTCAGGTGGGGAGAAGGGAAGTGTTGCAAGGCTTTTGGGGGTGCTATAGGGGACTCTGTGCTTTGGGATTCTTTTGTCACTATGCTTCGTAGCTTCTGTAAAACACTTACTGCTTTCCATTTAAATTTTCCATCACTTTTGCAATTTGTGTGTCATTCTTTTGCCCCTTTCTTGGGGCAAGAGAAGATCTGCCTGGCCTCAAACTAGGACACCTATTTATCTCCCCTTTAAAGTAATTAGCTTTTAAAATTACACTTACACAGAATCCTGTTTTTTTTCCTGCCTGTTCTTTAAGCTCTCCACTATTTAGGCCATATCTTTCAGAAAGAGTCAAGAGAAAAGAACATGACCAAAAGAGGCCAAAAGGCCTCATAACCGATGTACATAACAACTTTGTAGTATTTGCAGTGTTATTTATATTCTTCTTATACTTTCCCCGTGTATTAGCTCTTCTGAGTGCCACTGCACAACTTTTGAGCGCAATGCTACCCCTGACATTTATAGATGGAATTTACCTCCACAGTGGTGACTGGCATACCACTAGGGAGAGAGCATCTGTATCCTTCTGATCCAGGGGCTGCCAGGAGCCATTTAGATCTTTTTAATCAGTGCTGATTAAGGCAAGTCAGATGACTACCTTCAAATTTATCACAGCCTTTAAAGACCTTGGAGCAGCCAATAGCCAGGGTAGCTAGCGCAAGGGATTGTCTTGACCACATGTCCTCCCTCTGCACTTGTGAGGACTTTCCAAGGGGAATTAACACACTGTCTCTACATAATCTATCCCAATTTTTCACTGAGTCAAGCGTGTGCCCAGAATACAATTTTGGGACTTCAGTACTGTGTGTAGACACCAATTAAACTCATTCTTAGTGAACCCAGCTTCTAAATCTTAGTGCATTCATTAGAGAATCAGGAACAGTAACCAGCTCCTGTGCTTCCAAGCCTGCATGCAATTGAAATAAAATTTGATTACAAATAGATTATAAAAGTTGCTAAAAAATCTGCTTGGAGCTTTGCTTCATGTATTTAAGACAGCACGCGCCTCCACAGGGGAAAGAATTTCTTACTGCATCCAGCACATCAGTAGAATGTACTTAGTCTTGCTTTGATTTCTTTCCTGCCACTGGATAGGTATATTTTGTGAGTCTGCTAGATTTCCTTACAGTTATTGCATTCACTCTGCTTTATAATTGACATTGCTCCACAATAGGCAACCAGTACCAGTGTTTAATATATAGCTGTGCTCCTAATTTAACCTCTTCTGTGTTCCCATCTCCTGAATAGTGCCTTGGTATTACAAAGACACATCTCTCCAAAAAGCAATATATCTTGACTCTCTGGAAAATATCATAAAGGGTGGGGAAAGAAAAAAAAATCAGCCAGAATTCTTTATGGCTGCTCTATTTTACAGCTATGAAAGCACAAGTCGTTTTGGAAGTCAACAAAAGAGTTGGTCACCATTGCTTCACACCTATTTTCCCCCCAAAAAGACCCAACAAGGTTGTGTGCAAGCAGAAGGCTTTGCCTAGCAGAATAAAGCTTCCAGTACATAAATCAGCTGGGCTTATGTACATTGTTTGCTGGTAAACCAGTGTGAAGCAGGACAGTGTGCTCTGTAATCGGATTCTAGCTTTGAGAGGCATCTTAACCAACATCTCAAAATGCCTAAGGAAAGAAGAGAAGCTCAAGCGATTCACCCAGTGGGATCCCCTATAAGCAGAAATTCTACTTGGCTTTGCTCAGGAGCAGCAAAAATTGCATAAACCAGAGTGGATCTCACTATAGGCTTGCAAGGGTATAAGTACGGAAGGACAAGTCAGGAAGGTTACTGTACTCAACTGGCACTGTAATAACAAACAATTATAGAAAAGAATCCCAGATAGGTTCTACACAGTAAATTTGTTAAGCAAGTCTCCTAGCTGTGCTCTGATGTACCCTCTGCTCCTGTGCCACTGTAGTGACAGCTAATGCATGGTGGGATGGTGTTTTCCATTACTTGTGCACTTCATTTTTTTTATTCTGCATATTTATGCAGTGGCATGAACAATGAGAACTGTCCCAATATATATATCTTTTACTGCAGCCACCAAAGGATACATTTTTAGTATTACATCTGTGCCCTGAATAAGAAATGTGTAAATCGGCACTGTCCATTAAAAATCAACATGCTTTCCAGAGTATACAATATTTGTTCTTCTCAACGTGGAATAGTGTCATCCCAAAAGCAAATAACATGCCTTATGCTCTTTCTTCCTCTCCTACTGCAATAATTTCTTTTCAAATGAACAATTTCTCGATACATAAGCTCCAAGACGTCTGACAATGCAAAATACAAGGTTTTGGGTTTACTTGCATTCCTTATTAGGGTCTTAATTTTATATAATGCGGTTTTTTTGGGGGGAGGGGAGGAGGAAGGTGTTTGGGTTTGTTTTGTCAAAAATCATTAGGGTTTGCAAGCATTGAACTGCACTTAATTTCAGCCCTCTTTTTAAAATTTTGCAAGAGCCTAAGTCATAAGTGTTAAAAATATATGAGCCAGACAACTGCCTCTGGACTTAGTGTCCAACTACGAAAACTCTTCTGCCTCCTCCTATTTTACATATTTGTCCCTATATCAAATTTTTAACCTTTACCAACCTTGAAGTCCTTTTTACATTGTATGAGGAGCAAAGCTCATTTGCAGACAGCTGCGATATGAGTTTCCTCACCCTGCTCTGCCATTGACCTACAACCTGAGCTAAAAGAACCACCTTCTTTAGAGTGAGAAGTTATTCATTTGCTGTAATAGCTCCATTTTGGGCCTCCTCAGAAAAAAAAACCCAGACAATTGTACCCGAATAGCACCAGGTTTTGTGATACCATCCCTGTTTCATGCATACTAAAAAAACCACATGAATGTTACTGAAAAATTTAAGAGTATTTGACTGGATCACAAAACAGAGGCAAGAAAATCTAGGTTTATAAATGGGCTTAACATGTACTTCTCTGAAAAAAAAAAACCAACAACAAACAGAACCACCTTAATTAAATATTAGAAATGCATACTTCTCATGCAGATTCACTTTAATTTTATTCTTTATACTATGCAGCTTGTTTCTGGACTGAAATATAGGTTTTAGGCATTCCACTGTACACATCTTTAAAATTTTACCATAGCCAGAGAAAAAATGAAAAAGGAGGAATAATCAGGGACTATGAAGTAATAATTGGAAATAAATAAAATGTTTCTGATGAAAAACAATTAGTCACATGCATTACAAGTTGAAATTCAGTTCAGTGTTAAAGAGACAGGTTAGAAGTACATGGTACATTTATCACAGCTCCACAGACAAGTTATTGAGCTGTCTGTGAGAAACAGAGCCAAACAGGAAAGCTTTCAGCAGAAAGCAGTGGTTGAGGTCCTTGATTGATAGAGTTAGATGATGCAAAGCTGTCTGATGGCCTTTCTGCAAAATAAAGTGAAGGAACTCAAGGTCTTTCATGACGATCTCTGACCACAGATGAACAGCTACTTTATTAGAGCACAGATTGAGGTTGCACCTTAGTCCATATTCTGCCACTTTTGGATGCACACAGTTAACTTTACCAACAATCCGCTCTGTTTAACGTGTCTGCCATCTTTATAAGATTTTAAAAGGGACACCAATTGCTGCAGTTAAAAGCTTCACCTCCTTTCCACTTAACTGCAGTGACTGAAAAAACCAAACAGCTCCTTATTGCAATGATAAGGCTGACTGTTCAGGGAGAAGTGCCTCATTTAAAAGACACAGAGAGCCCCCTATTTTAGTTGAAGTTCCAACTGCATAACTGGCTGGGGGCTGCTAAAGCAACTTTAAAGAAGTTGCTCTCTTTCACGCTCACCAACTCCCCTTTGAAGAAAAATGTGTTTTCAGACATTTATAGTTCTTTCACCTTAATTATAGGTCTCTCATTGGCAAAGCCAAAGTAGCAGCTTGGACTAGATGATTGGTATAGGTCTGTTCCAACAGAACTAGTCTAGTGCATTTTATACTTGAGATGTTTTCATTCATCCTTACATTCATTTGTGTGCCTCAATTTGTGCAACTGTCCCAGCTCTAGTGCTCTAATGTGAGCACAAAGGTGTAGGTAGGAGTGACCTCATATCAGAGCAAGTCACAGTAAGGCCCAGAAAACTTATCTTTCCCAGAAGGCATCTCAGTAAGCAACCAAAGCATCAGTGACTGCAAAAAGCACAGTTCCTATGTGGACAGGTTCATGTATTCAGGCAATGGCTAAAAGAATTATTCTGCTTTCTAACAATTTCTGCTCTGCAGTTAAGTGATGGCCCTTACTAATACCAACACATTTCCTCCCCACCTATTTGATGGTCTTGGTTTTAAAGTCAGTGTTAATCAATGCTCCCCAAACTCTTGTCCTCATAATAGCTTTTTCTTTCCATTACCTTAGTTTAATATTTGCTTTGGAGACTGCTGCCTAAATTGTCTCTGGTTATGGAATTCAGTGTCTTGGCCACTAAATGACTGCCAAGGGGAAGCCTGCCTAGAAATGCTGATTTTGGAATGGCTAGTTCTCAAATGCTTTTAAAACTGTTTTTACTAGTGCTTCTCACTAACTGCACACTTCAAATACGAAGAATGTGGGGGTTTGGGTGCTAAGCTCTAGTCACCTAACTAGGCTAATATAGTTTTTCCAAAACCAGTGACTGATCAAGTAAGGCAAAGAAGTAGAGAAAAAAGAGAAAAGAAAAAAAAACCGACAGTGGAGTAGCTGCCAGAGTTTAGTGTTCAAAATAAACACTGTTACTTAGAAAAACATTCCATCATTCTGCAAGCTATTTAATCAAGGTACATGCAGTAGATATGCTTTTTAATTAATAGATGTGTACACAAAAATACATCCATTAATGCCAAGCTATATGAGTATTTTATAGTGCTTGAATTCACAAGACTGCCTAGCTTGTTTTTCATAGCTGCTGTGGTATATAGATACTTTAGCATATGTACTTAGCTTTCTGCTCAGTTATTTTACAACAAAAACACCCAGTGTGTACAGTAACATACTTCAGCAGCAGGTTTAAAGGATATTTTTTTAAACACCTCATTTGCTATTATACAGTTGGATTTACTCTGATAGCATATACACTGCAAGCCTTACAGGATTTTTCTGCAAAATGAAATTTAGAGTATCCCCTACCATTTTCTTTCTATATCATGTAAAAGACTCCTCACCACAGTGCTAACTGATAAAAAGGAAGATGCACTCAATTGCCTGGGTTAGATACCTGTCCAATGGAGTTGTGGAAAATGAAAATAACATTGACTGCTATTGGTAGAGACAGGCACTGGGAAATAAAGATTTCTCTCAAACTTCAAACTGAAATTGTGTGTTTCTAACCACAAATACTAAGCAAACTTCATTTAAAATTATTTCAAAGCAGCATTTCTCTCTGGTTGATATTGGGAACACTCTGTTTGCACATCCTGAAGGCTGTTTTCATAAACAATTCTATTATTACATCTTTCTGTTGTGTAAGTTCAGTCTTGGAATAAAAACCCTTTAAAACAAAACACCATGTCTGGTTCATATAAATAAAGGTGTTTTAAAAACCTGTATTGACTTTTCCATGTTATTAAGCTTTTCAGATGAATCCAGTTGTTAAATGGCTGTTCTAGTAACTGGCCTGTCATCCGGAAATGTTCTTAGATTGTTTTTTTGACACGATGTCCCTGCAGAAAGTTGGGCAGTGTGACATAGAGAGCACAGGTTTGCCTATCACACTGATTACTTGATGTTATAGTAAGCAAGCTTAAGTGAACTGTGTGTCTTCAATCTTTCCAATCACTTAGGGATGGGCACCAGAGGATACCATCCATCATCCATGGCCTGAAACATATGGTGCATCAGCAATCTTAGGCTGACCTAAATGATAGTAAAAGCTGCTACGCTGTTCACAATAAGAAATTGTTGTCCACTGAATTACAGGTTTGTGATTAGATTGCTAACATGGCCAACTTGATGTATAAGTGAAGTGTCCAGGAAAGATATTCCCTAGGATCCTTTGAAGATTAATTTATACCCTTGAAATGTGCACCAATCACAAAATGAAAAAATATGTCAAGATATTTTTCTTGTGAACAAAAAAAAGCACTGCAGTGGTAACAGCTATTAATTTATTTTTGGCAGCTTCAGCCAACAGAATTCAATAAACAAGGTTCTTAAAGGTTTTTGTTTTGTTGCAAGGCTTTTAATTCTTGCCTCCTAAAAGTACTGAGCTCTACAGCACTATCATAAGAGGGACAGGTACCCTTCACATTCTACTCTAAAATCTTACATAGTTGCAAATACCACACAGACAACTGGAAAATATTTGTATATACCTAACTATAACTGATGAAAATTATCAATCTTGCATATTATACTCTTCACGTTATTCATTCATTGGGTTAGGAGAAAATGTATCCACATTACACAGTTAGTTCCAAACCGCCCCATCAGCCTTGGTGAGACAGCGGGGGGAATGGGTAGGCAGCGAGGGAAGGAAGGGCTAAAATCTATTTAGGTGGAAGAACACAAATGGTAAGAAGCACTTTAAAGAGGCACAAAGAGTGAAAAAGAATAGTGCTTTATAATAACTGTGACCTATATTAGTGCACAACTTAAAAAACACCAATATGCTTGACCTGACCATTCAGGATCCTTTATAATGTACTCTGGACTGAGGGAAATTATAAGCCATGAAATTTTATAAAAATTGGTTTCTAAACATGGTTGCTGCACACAATTATCATGAGAAGACTTGAAACAATGGTTCTCCCTGCCCAGTCTGTCAGTCTATTCTTTTTTTTTGTGTGACATGCCTTGCTGTCCCTGTACACATGAGGGGAAACCTGCTTGTTATGCCTGGTAGATTAGATCTTACACGAATGCTTTCGCTTTATTTCTAGCGTGCTTATCACTGACATAAGTCCTTAACCACATACAAGCCCCATTTTAAATCATCCCCAACCATGCAACTAAACCATTAAATTTAATTACAGAAAAGCACAGGCTTACACTCTTGATCTTTTTTTACTGTTCCCTAATACAGTCTATTGCCAGCAGTGTAATTCATATAATATACCATATCTTACACCCTGACATGGATAACAATGTCAGTGAAAGGGGCTCCTTTGGAACCTTCCAAGAGGCACATACTAATTAAATAATGAATTCTTTCCTGTGGCTGGAGGATGGCCTTAATCTGCTAAGACTGTCTGGGACATACCTATTTGAAAGGTCTTCCTAACATATTAAAATGCTACTCTTTCCTGCAAACACGAAGTAAAAGCAGTGCCTGCTTAAGTTACAGAGCAAGAAAAAACCCCCAACAACAACAACAAACAAGAAACACAACAAAAAAACCCACCACTCAAAAAACCCCCCAACCAACCCAACCACAATTGTCTTTTCAGTCAAAACAAAGATTTATGTTCATTGTCAGCATTAAACTCTCCAGTCTGGTGAGATACAAAACCTTGACAGCATTCAATTTTCAAAAACCTCCAGAAACATTAGCAATAGAACATTATCAGTACATAAAATGGAGCAGACATGCTTCTGTCAGATACATTCTGTCTCGTTCTTTTAAAATTTTACTTCCAAAACCTATCTTGATATAATGGTGGTAGAGAAGAAAAGAATACAAAGACCACCTATTAATTATTGTACAGAAAATACGTCCTGGTTTCAGGTGCATACTTCACCCTCTTCGCTAGGCTATCTGAGCATCTTTTAGTAGTGCAGCAGGTGATGTGACTAACATCCATCATATGAGAACAATACAGGCATCTGGTCTTTAGGGGATTACTGATACAAGTTGGATTTTTCCAAGAGTAAGGAAAAAAAACCCTAGAAAAATTTCTCCTGCTTATACACTGGATGAAAAAATTTCCTCAGATGTACAAGCACAGTTTCTGTATTCACTGACATTTGAACTGCCATCTATATTACTAAGTACAACTGAAGAACTAACATATAATGCTGAAGCAAGGTATGACACTGGGTGGATATAACTTTGGGCCTTAATATAAAGTATGTACTGAAACATTAAATATGAGGCAGACATACGAGAAGAAATTGCCGAACAACACACTTAAGTATCAGAATGTGAAAGTAATTCTGTGGTGATAAGTCCTATGCACCATCCAAATATTAAATACTATTTCTAGTAGTAATGTTTATCTGTTCTGAAACATCTTTATATGAAAAGTAACCTAGACTCTGAACTATGTAAGATGTCAAACATCAGTAGATGTACTATGGCTTCTAAAAATGCATGAAGGTGCAGAAGTGCATGCAGACATGAATCACAGAATCACAGAATATACTTGGTTGGAAGAGACTTTCAAGATAATTTAATACAAACTTCAACCCAGCATGAGCACATTCTCCATCTTGAAACTGAACAGTTCTGCTGATGTATGTTCTATGTGGTGATGGATATCTGCCTTCAACTGGTTCAATATTTTCTCAATAGGCAAAAAAGGCTTCATTTGAGTTATTCCTAATTTTTGTTTGCAGCTACTGATGTCTTGCTCTCTTATTATTAAAGATGAGCACTGATCAGTAGTGTTGCTCTGCTGGGCAAGTGTCAGCTTCAATACTAATAATGAAGCCCTGTGTAAATAAAGTAGTTCTGCCTTTCAGTGTGCTGCTCACAAAACGTGTAATAGAAAATTTCCATCCTGCTGAAAACTATTAGCAGTAGTTTAAAGCAATTTATCTTTTTGCTGCAAGGATATTTTTTTTTAAACAAACAATACTATTGAAGAATTACACTTGTCTTACTGCCAGGTAATTATTGCACTACTGTTTACTTCAATATTTGAGTTGATTTAATATTGTAATTTCCTTTCACATAAGTTAGGGAGGCAGATATTCTGAAATTCAAGGACAGGAAGATTTAAAAAACAGTTATAGCCCAGATTCAAGAATCAACTCAGTATCTTCTAAATGATTAAAAAACATAGGATTCAAAACTGGGAGGCACGTTGCTTCACATTAGCCTAAAAAAACCAACTTTAAATAAATGCTATTCTGATCACACACAAAAAGATTAAGTATGCCCACTACAGATTGGACAGTGTGGACAATGAACAGGAAAGAATGTGGGCAGTTAATGATTCTGAGTATTGCTAGGTTAAAACAGTAGAGGGACAAACTTCAAAACATAACCTAAACAGTGTGGAAAATGGTAGGTTTGGTAGGTTCTGTTCTCTCTACCTTTTTCGGATGAAATTAAGATGGAATTTTGGATTAAATACATTATATAGACACAGCCTGATGAAAACAAAGTATGACATGCAAGAAATTAAAACATTACATTGTAACTTAGACACGTGATTTCCATGGTATGTTTACATCTCTTCCAGTTCTAAGGGAACATTTGGGAGGCTTACCCAGAGCTCTGTATACAGTAGGGTTCCAACTAAACTGTGAAGATTACCTATACTATGCTAGTAGCAAGCCTGAATGCTGTGTTTGACCAAGAACAGCAACGCAGGCAAGGAGACATTCATAATAAAGAAACAGGATGCGACAAGAAGTGTCTCTTTAAAAAAAAACAAACAAAAACCAGCTAATGAAACCAGGAAAATGACAACAACCAAAAAACCCCAATAAACCAAACAAAATCCCCCAAACCAAACAAACCCCAAAACCACTTACAGTAGAATACAGAGGAGGCTAGGCTTGCTCCAAAAAAGTTGGGGGTGCTACTTTAAACATAGAGTACTTGCAGTTCCTTTAGTTGTTATTTTGAAGCCCCAACTCAGAACCAGCTCTCAAATCCTACCAGGATTTGTGTTCATTTGCCGGTACCAAATGAACTTCTAAATAAACAGCAGAGACTAGAACCAAACCAATTATAATTTTCTCTGTTCTCTATTAGCATCCCCCCAGACCTCAAGACCAAGAAAAGCACATAGAAAACAAACTTGTCTAAACAATACTGTGTATTGGAATTTAAAATACATGTCATCCTTCCTACTTTCTTGACCAGTGAATTGTATCCTTCCTAATGTTTTGGAGGAGTCTGAGATGGCGCCTGTACAATTTGATTTTGTGTAAAAATACACACCAAATCTGATTTCTGCTACATTAAGGAGTTCTCTGGTAAAATATATGACGCATGGAATGAAATAAACTGTAGTTCTAGAACAAGTTTTTAAGCTTCCTTCCTTTAGTACTTGACCACTAATACTAAAGACCACTGGATCAAAATACAGTTTTAATTGGATATATAGGACATGATACAGTGGTATAGTTAAACCACAGGTTAGATGCTAAAATATAACATTGATTTGTGTTCTTTTACTGGAAATATTTGTAATATGAAACTAGGATCTAATACACTTATTTTTAATGCATATTCAGTACAGAGGAAACCTACTGCTGTCACCATCTTATACTCAAAGTCTATTCAAACAAATGCTAGATTAATTGGCTGGCTGTTTCAACAGACTAAAAATGAGATTACAGCTGAATCCAAGTCTCATTAATAGTGATGAAATCTTGACCACACAAACATTTCTTATACTACTTCTTGTTAATGCATGCACGCACAAAACTGGCCTCCCACTGAATTTTTTAAAGCCACCTGAAGTAAGTCTAACAGTTTAATGAATTGTGTTATATGCAATAACTTATCCCAGAACAGAAAATTTCAATTCCATCCAGAAAACTTTTTGTTCATACTGGCTGAAGTGTTGGAACTACTAAGAACAGAATGGACAGAGAAAAGACATTTTATTTTGTGGATTATTTTTAACACTCTGGTTCTTCAGGTAAAAAAAGAAAGTGTAAGATGGGAATGCAAAGGAAGGAAACAACCTGGAAGAATCTCTGTGGAAGATGTAACATGAAACAGGTGAAGAGGGTTAAACTGGTAAAATATAAGAGATGTCAGACAGGAAAATTTTTGAAGTCAAGAGTTAAACCAGTTAAAAAAAATAACCAGAAAATATAACTGTAGTGTTTGTTTGGGATGTTGCTCTAAAGCAAATGTTTGGAAACACTTCAAAGACTACATAGGAACAGAGAGTTTTGATCAATTCGTTTTGTGAGGCTCAGGAGGACATTTCAGTTCATACGTTTGGTAGGATCCACGTATGGAAAGAATTCCTGAAGTGTAAAGGTTTCTTCATATCAACATTTTCACTTTTACCAAAGCTTCTGATTACCTTATGACAAGTTGGATTGCCTGATTCAGATTTCAACTTAAATGATCAGGACTTTACTTTGACCTAATCAGATCTCACTACATTTAGCAAACATTATTTTGGCATAAAGTAGAAATGTTTTTCTTGAGAAGAATTTAGATAGGTTCATCATTACTGAGAGCAATCTATTAGTCCTGTTGCACTTGCTTTTTGGCCAGTGGAAACATAAGGTCTAGATTTTCATATGCTAAACTAAGGATACTTAATCTCAATATCCTTGAAAAACTGAACTATGAGAAATCAGCAGGAAGTACTACTGGTTCCTTTGAAGCGATACAATCTTGGAAAAGCCTGTAGGGTACATCACCTTAGGGTTGTGTCAACTGTGATTCTATGATTTGCATTACAAAAACTAAAAACCAAACCAAAACATAAGGTAAAATTTGTTAGTTTAACAAATAGGTTACAAAGACAAACCCATGATTTGATTTACTTTAGGGTATCCGTCATAATGAAAGGTGTTTCCTATTGTCTTTGGGGGTTATTTTTCCCTGCTGTTTTTTTTTTTTTTCCTGACAACAGAACTGTCTTTTTCGTTTTCTCTCCATGTAATTTGACTCTGCTAAAAAAACCAAAACCCACAGAAACCAAACCAACAAACCAACCAACCAACAAAAAACAAAACCAAAAAGACAAAACCCATGCTGCTGGAATACAGGGATTCTTTTCGTTATTTCTTTCAATCCAAACCCACACATGCTGTGTCAAAAGTTTCTTGTGTCCTTGTTGCAACTAATCTCAATCATCTTTACTATATTAGATATGGTAATCACAGTATCACACTTGAATTTGTCAGCCAGCAACTGGTTTCCCAATTGTGATTTCCACTGGAAAACCGGTAACCTTTTTTACATGTTCACATTGTTATGCTTCCACAGTAATTTTTCTCATCTCTATTTTCCTAGACTTTTAACCTACCATTCCTTTGTATCCCATTCTGCTCTTTTCTTTAGCCTTTTTTTTCTGTCCATCAGAAATCCTTCCATAAGTTTCTCCTCCTCCCCTCACTGACTTAATCCCTTCTTATACAAGAAGTCAATCCACAAGAGAAGAGATTTCCCAAGAGCTGCACTGATAAATTTCATTTTCTGGCTATGTGGATTTCTAGTATCCCAAAGAAATGTCATCTGCTCCTTTTTCCAGATTTTGCTTGATTGCTCTCTCCGTGTCAGATACGGAACTCAGCAAGGCAAACAGTTTCAAAGGCTGAATATGGTACACACATCACAAGCCAAAATCCCAATCTGGAACTAACAAAGTAAAAGAAATTCAAGGGTATGAGGACAGCTGTATGTTTACCGGAATGTAAAATGTTACGCCTGAACAACTTCGATGTTCAAGTTTTATGGGCATGTACTTTTTCACCAGAACACAAACAACACAGGGGACATCATGCTTGCAGTAAATTAGCACATGAGTGCATTTGATGCATTAACCCCTAAAAGTTATTTCCCTGGGAATCATGCAGCCAAGGACAAGTTTTCATTGAAAACTTGTGCATAATATTTGTGATATCAATAGTTCAAATAGACCAATGCTAAGTCAGGGCTGTCTTTTGGGGTTTCTTTTTTTGCATGTTTACATAGAGTCAGAATTATTTTTTTTACCAATATGAAAAGTGGTAGGTTGGAGCAATATGACAGTATGAGCCAGAACATCCCTTCTCCTTATCATCACTTGCTTGACAAAAGCTTAAGGCTTTGCAGGCAGGCAAGAAGATTCATTTGCTATACAGAAAGACACAGTCACAGAATGACTTCCTAAGAGGAGACATGAAAAAGTTGCTTCAACAGGACAGATTTCTGAAACCCAGACAATAGAAGTGTTTGAAACCCTCTGCTGCAGGTCACTACACTTTCCTGGTGAACAGAAGCTGTTATATCCTGCCTTTCATTGATTTACCATTACTGAATGGATTCCTCATTTTAACAAAACATTGTTATATTCCAGATAAGTCTTTGCCAATTCTTTACACTAACCTGTGGAATTCAATGGCCACCATTAATTTCACTCCAGTATTTATCAGCAGAAGCTTTTTTTTTTTTTTTGTGAAGGAACCAATTTATTTGAATAGTTTAAAATGCTCCAAAACCACATACAAAGATGAGGTTATAGCTAATAGCTTTGCAATGTACTTAAAAGCTTGAATTATCACCAGTTTCTTAAATACAGAATTTTTAAGTGCAAATCAGAATTTGTTGCAAACTTGTCTTAATGGTATGATTATTTTACATTTAGATATTTCACAAATAAGAAAGGCAGTTAAAATAATCTTTTGTATTTAGAAAATAAAGCCTGTACACTTTCTGCTTTCCTTTGACTTTTCCAGTTTTTGGCATTCCTGAAATATCACACACAGCAACTCCCCAGTTTAATATCTGAGCACAAATGCCTTAAACAGGCTTATCCTCACAATGTTACTCACAAAGGTAAATAAATGCAGTTCTTCACATTCTAAAACTACCAAGGCACATAATTTCAGAATAACTTGTGTGCTGTAATGCTGTTTCAGATAAGATAGTTTGGGCTCCCTGAACATTAGAAGAAATGGGCATCCAAGGATGGCACAGAGGAAACTTGTTTCAGTGCAGTAGCTAAAGGAGATCACAGTCGTGTATGTAGCACAACTGGAGATGAGAGAATCTCATTTCTAATTCTTACCATTGCAAGTGTTTTGAGATTTCCATGACAAGTGAAAAAAATTTCTGTAGATGACTCACTGGAGAATGTCTTGAGGGTAGGCAATGAATTTTGAGAAAGATGTGGGTTCAGATTAACTACAGGAGGGACTGTCCAGTATTTTTGTAGCCAGTCACTGGGCTGTTGACAGAGAACAGCAGCATTTCTCCTCCAGTCAAAGTTCTGCACATGGCTGAGTATGGACAAGATATATACGTGAGAAGATCAAATACCACAAATGAAAAACGAATGAAGAATGCCACCCAATTTAGTTCCTCTTAGTTTATGCAAAAGAAAGCGGACAAATAGATCCTTAAGATTTAAAAATCACTGCCTTTGACTCAGATGGCAGTGGAAAACAGTACCACACTGACGGACTGTTAAATGGCACCGTTAACCTGAGACTGCCAGCCTTTAGGAAAAAAGCCAGAAGGGATTAAAGCGCAATGTCCTTTTTCAGAATTATGATAGCAAAAAATTTAGGGAAAACCCTAGTTACTTTGAGGAACTGAAACAAAGCTTGCAAAAAATCAATGCTAAAATTGCCATTGGTATGTTTGGAAAAGGTCCAGAATGATTATCTCCAACATTAACAAAGAAATTGCAAGTGTTTGCATTTATATCTCTTTTTAGCAACTATAGAAGGATGTCCTAGGACAGAACACACTTAACTCTTTCTCTGGCATGCTCTACAGGAACAGCTCTTCTAAGTCCCTATCTTTTGTTTCTGGAAAAATACATTGCAGTTTGGGGGTTTAGGTTTTTTTTTTCCATTTTGTTTTTCAACTGACAAACAATTCTGTCTGTGTGAAAGCTAACACTAAAATATGGCACTTGAAATTATTCAGCAAGTGAAGGTGTTGTCTAAATGCTATCACCCTTAACCATGAAGTTTAACCATACAGGTGCCTCATAAGGAGTAAGGAGCTCTGTATAATGTACTATAAACTTTAAAGATAATAAAAACTGAAGGTTAAACCCTGAACATATTGTTTCTTTTTATAAAGACAACTCCTAATGACTTCAGTGGAAATTTGTAGAGTTAAACAAGGTTAAGCATCTCCAGAGCAAATCTATTAATTCCAATTAAGCAAAAATGCAATACAATACAATGATGATGGCAGATAAGATTCAGATACTTTTACTTTGGGTCAGAGTGTATGATCCCAGTCTTGAATTATTAGTTAAAAACCTGAAACAATATTTAACCTTTATCTGGATGACAGCTATTGTACAATGCTCAGAGTATCTGACATACATATCAGATGTACAACTTAAACCAGATATAATTACTTGTCTTAGTAATTACACTGGTTCTGGACTTCTGGATTGGGTTTTAGTAACTTCTGCTTATCATTACATGGCACAAATGGTTTGATTCTTTAAACATAACAGAAATCACAAAAAGTATTTGTTAATTTCTGAATGAACTAGAAAATTTCTGCAGAAAAATACAAACCAAGCCAAGTATATTTGTGCTATTTACATACATACACACATAATGAAACAAGCTAAACCATGAAAGGAAATGAGAACAAAAGAAAACTAATGTTATGTACTCATTGCACAGCATCTCTTTCTTAATCTTCCTGTATGTTTTTAGCATATTCCCAAATACTTTACATTTATAAACAATGATACTTCAAAAAAATCACTCTGATGTCCAGGATATATTTGTACAGTTCAGGTCATGAAGTATGAGTGCCAACAAAAAAAAAAAAAGAAGGAGAAATGCAAATGGGTGCTGTGCTCACTCCAGCAAAGCAATTTTCTTCTTGTTTGTTGAATAGCCTTCAAATAATAAGGTTACTAACAAAATGACAGTAAAAACCTTTTCCTAGACATACAAACAACCAAATTCTCCCTTCAAAGACTGGAAAGCTCACGTAAAAGCCCTGAATTCAAAACTTGTGTGAGTCTTAATGCTTCGAATTGACTAACACAATTGACTACCAGAGTCTTGTCATCATTCTAGTACTACACAACAGAAATACTTTTTCTTCTGCTATAGAACATTTTGAAACAAACCTGAAGGCCTACATGGATCTGAACTTTGCAGATACCCTCATCTGCAAGTTCCAGTTATGTCTCATTTTTTGTGACCCATTTAGACATACCACACTGAAATACACCTTGAAAATTCAGCTAATCTCAAATCAAGCCCATATATGAACTTTACAGCTGGAGATATTTTAGTTACAACACATCTTTTTCCAAACCACACACAAATAAATGATTCAAACCAATCTTCAGTGTAAGCAAAGCCTAAACTCATATATGGCAATTATTCAAAGTGGTTTGAATTTCACTATATTTCAACAGTCCAAATTATAGAAACACCATTTTGTTTCATGGCCTGAAGCAAGTATCACTGATCATTTTTAGTATCCTGGAACAAGCAGATCAGTAGCAAATTTTCATGACAGACACACACACTCAATAAGATTATAAATTAGTTTCCCAAGAGAAGGCACACTAATAAGATTGGATCTAAAATTTAGGTCACTTAATTTTAAGACTCAGCTAATGGGCTGGGGGAAAAAAAAAAAAAAAAAAAAAAAGAAAGGCATAACTTCATAACATAAATTTAGGTTCAGTGTTTTTTACCATAAATATTAGCACCACTGTAAAGTTGCAAAGATCTAACTGCAAAACACACTTGATATCTCTTGCAGGGAGGTTATTTCTATGAGAAAAATAAAATATTCTGTTTCACTTTATGAAGTTAGAAGATTTAAACAATTTTTAGTGTGGCTGAAGTTCTGATATCATTGAAAAGAAAGTTCTAAAACTTCCTTTCAATATGATTTATTGATTCTATTTCAAGCACACAGTTTCCTGTATTTGCAAATTTATTTAATACCATAAATGCTCTCTTTTCTTCTTTAACATTCAGAAATGACAAGAAAGTGTTAAAGTCCTTTAACTCCTGGACAACCATATGAGGAAACTCAGCCTGATAAGGACAGCAATAGGTCATTTGGCTTGTCTTACAGAGAAATAATGTATTGTGAACTCATACTCCGTACTTGTTCTAAGTACTAGAGAAAGTTCTTCTAAAAGAATATACCAATAAATTTTCCACCTATATGGCAAAGAAAAATTTTTAATGTATTGCAAAACCCTCTCCCCGCTCTTTGGCAGCGGCTGCAACTTACCATTTCCATTCTCTACTGCGGCCAATGGCTCTCTGCAGATTGCCGTCTTTCTCAAGGTATTCATAGTCCTTTGAACTTCTGCCAACAGCACTGCTTGCATTGCCTCACTAATCTGTCATAAATGCAAATCATTATTGGGTGGTATCAGTACTTCAATTATTTATCTAAGCGCTTGACAATTTTAAATAACTACTACAAAAGTTTAAGACGGTCCCAGTGAATGTCATTACAAAGTCAACACTGATATATTTCAGACATTGCTAATCATGTGTCTCTACAACCATATTGGGAAAAAATGTTAATTGGATAGCAATAAAATCATGCAAGCTGTTAATCCAACAGCTCCCTATTAATTACACATTCATTTTCACTAATCTCAAAATTTGAATCAGTTTACTGCCCACTTCACTTGAAGGTGTCACAATAATACACGTCAGTAAACCACATGGTGATAATGACTAATAAGAAATACCTTAATTATTTTTCTATGATGTGCATAAATGCTTCAGAGACTGAACAAGGACCTGGTATTTTGAATTTTTTTTTTTTTTTTTTTTAAATGTCTAGTCTCTCTGTTAAAAGCTTAAATAATGTTTTGTTACTGGTGGTGATTGTCTTTTCCTGTAACTCAAACATGACGATACTGTATTTTTTGTCAAACACCATTCCTCAAAATTCTCTTACTGAAATCTGCTAGAACTATGAACAGCCTATAAATGGCACTTGCACTAGCCAATGCACTGCACATAGGTGTCAAGACAATGCAGTGTGGGGTACGTGTGACAGAGTTGCTCCTTTCCTTCTATTTGTTCTAGCAAAGAACCTCCATGAGAACTGAGAAAGTTTAGAGACCTAAGACATTTATAGAGGGAATGAAGACCTTACACAACAGGCCCCAAACCTTACTCAGTCTATTTCAGCATGGTGCAGAATGGCAGCATGCACACCTTCTCTTCAATTGGTATTGTAATCAGAAAACAAATACCATTTTCCCCCCTCGGGAAGGCATTCATTCTCAAACACAGGAATTTATTCAGGACAATGCACCCCACCTCAATGGAAATACGAATTTAAAATGAATATGAAAATTTTAAGTTAAATGTTCCTAAACATTTTATGTTTATATTACTTTTATATTATAAACAATCCATGAATATTATTTTGGTCTAAGATGAATTGAAGTTGATATGCTGGCTCCCTCAAACTGCCTGGAAGAGAGACAATTTCATCCCACTAATCAAGTACAGTGAATTCGTGCGCTGTCCTCAATCACATTTCTATCTGCCCTTGTAAATTCAAATCATTAAGCAGAACAAAGGCTGTAGGTGTCCTTTGTGACAAAATCCTTTATTGTAGACAAGTATGCCATAGTCAGGTTCGCAGTGTGGAAGTTCACAGCAAGTGAACCCAGCCCTATGTGTTTTACCATAGCACAGACCTTTATCTTGTTATAATAGCACTTTATTTTACAGGGCAAACCAAAAGCAGTTTCCAATTCCTCACATCTGTACAACCCTGAGCTTTGGGGATTACAGACCCTGACTTTACAGCAGACTCCTACAATATATCTACAACAATTAAGAAAGAAAAAGAAACACAGACATCATGTCATTGTCCTGGGAAAATTTGTGACAAAAAAAAAAAAGGGTAAAGCAAAAATCTTACAAAGGTGCAGGAAAGAATTGCACACATTGTGGTTTTCACAGTGTTCTGATCTGCTAAGAGCCTGTCACAAGTCTGATCATTTTCATTGTACCAGTGCCGTGTATGCCAACCAGGCAGCATTTGTAATGTGTAATCTCCTCTAATTATCTTAAAATGAAACAAACAAAAAAAAAAAAAAAAAGATACAACATATATTTGTATATGCACTTGTACATCTCTGTGTGCTACCTGTCTATGACTTTGTTTAATTTGCATTTTCACAGTGCTCAGTGTGGCTTCATATGCCTAGTTTTGTCCTCTCACTGTTATCTTCCCAAAGAATTCATATACTTTATCTATCGTTATCACCAGTTTTAAAGATCTCCAGAAGATTTGCCTGTTTCTAACCTAAAAGAATCTATGTGAGAATCTTTCATTTTCTCTGATGGTTTAGTTTCCACTTTATCTTGTGTCCTGTATTACATGTGTATTGGCTATCTTGTTGGCTACTAATGTATGTGTATACTTCCCAGGATTACTATTCTCTTTATAATGTGTGGGTTTAATGTGTAGTTACTGCTCAGGCCATAACCACTACAGGGCTAAGCCTTGAAGAAACTGCATCTTAGATGCCTTCATAACACAGTCACATTGGTAAGCAAATCCACAAAAATTAAAACATCAATTTAGTTGCCTTCAGGTAGTCAAATGCTGTAAAAACAACTACATTCAAAGCTTGTTAGAGAAATTACTGTAAACTTGGCTATCAGTAAAGAGGGTACTAGCTCACCAGTACAACTCTCTGCAATCACCTTAACATGAAGTGTTTTATTTGAAAGCAAAGTCCTGTGTAGTATCTCTCAGATTCATCACAACTTTAGATATTAATGGAAATGAAGTAACTGAAGTGGAAAAATATAGGTGCACTGCACGAATCAATAGAAATAGATGAGAAAGTCCCAAGACAATTCATTCCTCTTAAAAATCTCAGCTCTCCTTTCACAGTGTCTGTCTTTCTGTTGCTGAAAGAGAGAGGCTAAAGCAACTGCATTCATCATGTAGATGATTATGTTAAAGATCTAAATATGACATCAACAGTTTTCCTAAGGGGAGATTGTGCTCAGTAGGTAGCTGATAAGAGGACACAAATTTGTTTTGTAAGAAAAAAATATATACATACTGCAACATCAGGATGCTGTACGTTGAAGCAGTATAATCTGTATTTCTGATGATGTTCCTGAATTAATACATCCAAATTCTAACAAGGCCT